>LPNX010829343.1:813082-923746 GCA_001517045.1 Pseudotsuga menziesii | reverse complement strand
GAATAGATAGCCAGAGGGAGGGAGCACCAGAAGGAAGGGGTTGCGCAAGCATATGAGTCAGTAGCACAATTAGGAATCCCTGTCGCAACAACAATATCGTCACAACATAGTCAAATTAGCAATAAATGAAGAGTAGTTAATACAATTAACCAGACGGGGTGAGAACCATACATTTCTTGAGGTATTGTGCAATGGATGGAAGAATATATAGAAAGAGGAAATTGTTGCATGAGAGGAAATAGTTGTCTAAGAGGAAATGGTTGCGTGAAAGGAAATGAATGCACAAGAATAAATAGCTGCACGAGAGGAAGTGGTTATGCAAGAGGAAGTGGATGCACAAGAGGAAGTGGTTGTGGAAGAGGAGGAATCAATAGATTCGTTAGGAAGACAGACCCTGCCAACTACAAGACGATGACCAGACATCACATCTATACTCAATGACGACCATCAAAGACAGTAAACGATGACACTTTTCGACATCACGTCTAATGATAGCAGATCCAAGCGATGGGTTGGAAGAATCGACGGCATATTAGGATCGTGAATGAATTATTTCACCATAATGATGAACCCAATATGAGAATGATGAAATTTGAGTCGAGTTGGTATTATAAACAGAAGTTTGCTCGCTAATAGGACAACATTGTGCGGCATTGAACTCTGCTAGGTAGTAGAAGTGCTTAGAAGGGCTACTGAGGGAATCACTGCTAAGAAAGGTAGTGGCTCCGACCAAAGAAGGTATTAGCTTTGCAACTTAGTAGGAGATGTGATATGATATGTAGAGAACCCTTTCCATAGGAGAGATTTTGAGTGAGCATGCTTCACCAGTTCCAATTGAAGAAGAAGTTGCAAGTATGTGAGCTAGATCATATAAAATGAAAGTGCTTGGAAATGTCATCCTTGGATATATCCCTCCTATTCGGTTTGGGGCACAGACCAAGAAACCTATGACGAATCCGAATGGGGCCCCAGTTCTTTCCCCACTTGACAAAGTCTATAGGAAAAAAGCGTGGGACCGAATTCTGACAGTCCGTGCTGAGCCTAAATGCAAGGAATGACAAGATTGTGAGAGATGGAATGGCTTTCAATGTGGCACATAGGTTTTAGAAGTTGTATTTGTAGACCATTGTTGTGTAGCATGTATCCACCTAGGCAGTGGAAGATGGATAGACGAAATTCAACGACCAGTATTTGTGGACGTAGGAGCAATTTGATTCCGCGCAACAAAAGGTTGAAGAAGTATGCCGAGTTGAGAAGAAGTTTACCATGGAAAAGGAAGTTGCAGCGAATGGTATGGTTCAACAAGTTCCAGGCGATTGGCACACAACTATCTATGAGCAGAGTTGGCACTCCAAGGCTTTAGAGTACACCATGTCCAATGAACATGGCTTGAGGACAAGCCACAAGACTATCTTGGGGGTATGTTGGCAAGGGTTTGAGGATTAGTTAGTTATGGAACATTGTGGATTTTGCGGAAACATAGAAGACACCACGCAAGACAAAGATAGCGCGTAAGGAGAAAGATAGACTAATTTTGAATATTTTGTGTCACTTTTTTTATTTTTGACCATATTTTGTGGATATTGGTCATTAGTTGGTAGAATCAGTTCGGAGTTAGTTAGAAGTGGACCATGAATGTAAAGGAGCAAGCCTATAAATAGAAGAATAATTGTGAATGTCAGAATCATCAATTGAATATGAATCTTGGATATCTAGACTAAGAATTGATTTGCTGACTATTTTGGATATGTGATTTCTTGTGCAGAAGTAATATGAAGAGACAAGGGTTGATCTGAAATACTATTATTTTTTTCCTCTTTCTGTCTTTCTCTCTTTCTGCAATCCAATGGTGAATATGTGTGGCATGGATCTATGATGCAATGTTTATTGCTTATGAATGATGTTATCTTCTTACATATATCTTTGTGATAGTATGGTTATTCCTATTATATTATTCTTTTTCTATGAATGAGTGATACGATCTATTGGTCTGATTTGATAAATAAATCATGAATTGTCAATTCCCATAGTCCTCTTCTATTCTACGAAAACTTGGTTCTGTTTTTAGCCCTCCCTCGAACATCTTGGGTGAGACAGCATCTGCTTCGTGGTTGTTGTTGGACAGGGTAAAATCTATCCGGGCCGTTGCTCAAGGATATCACGGTGAGTTGAGTGTCGACAGAGTGGGAACCCCTATCGACTAGGTTTTATTTATTGGGATTGAACCAACAAAGACTGTAATGGAATTTGTGGAAGAGTGTGGTCTCCTGCGAAGTGGGGCTAGGTTTCAACAAGGAAAGAGGAAGAGGAATTAGGAGAGTCCTGGTGTGAATGAAATGGAAAACTATGAGAAGGTAGCACAAGAGACTAAGAGACTCTATAGCAAGAAAGGAAACAACTAAGCTACACCCAAACCTAAAGAAGGATTGAACCAAACCTACAATGTACCTACAACTCCGCGCACTACGCTAAACATAGGAGGAATAAACATGAGTTTTTCACAGGGTTGTCCTACGTGTCAGCATAATAGTAATAGTAGTGGATCAACAAGCACTGGGAGGAGACCCAGAATGGTGGGTGAAGATGTAAAACTACCCTTTTTCAGGGTAATGGGACTAAAAATCCTGAGCAGTATTGGTTCTTATGTGAAGCGTTATGGACATTAAAACAAGTGCAATAAAAGGATAAAAAGAAAGGACAATTGGAGACAATATTTTGGGCCCACGTGTTGTACTGGTATATGAAATTTGTCCAAGTACCAACATAGAATTCCCAGAAGAATCTAGTGTAAATCAGGACTGGATTGACTGAGGAATTCAAGAAGCCTAAATCTGAATCACAATGTATTATCAAATTGTAGGAAACAAATTGATTCCCTAATGAGTCTGCATGGGACTTCAATCATCGATTCAAAATTCTAATGGCCAAGGTTAGCTTCAAAATGAGTGGCGTGCAACAAAAGCAATGGTTCATTGCAAACTTGGTACCCTACATTCATATTTTGATGATGCAACAAAATATCACTTCTCAAATGGAATCCCTAGAAATTTCAATGAAGTTGGAATCTTCACCAGTCAGCAAAATAGGGATTGGGATGAGCTAGATCTAGTCGTAGTTGGAAAACCTTACAATTTAACTGCAGGATATTAAGAAAGGAAAAGAGTTCAACAAAAAATTATGGTGTAGTCAATGTCTATATGAAGGACACCACAAGGAACAGTGTCCAAATTTTCATGAATACTTGTAGTCGGTGCACCAAATCCACTGAGTCAAGGAGGATTTCCATGGTGTTGAATCTATCAAAAAAAAGGGCATCGATCAGAGGAATGTTTATATTTACAGAAGTTTATGTCGAAACTAGATAACATATTCTATAACTTTTCTTGATTAGTTGGTCATGACGTAAAGGACTGTATATCTTACGATTTTCTCCAAGAATGAACAATGGATACATTCTTTATGAAGGGAAAGGAGCAACGACTAGCAGAAAAACTCCATTCGCAACTATAGTATACTCAACGATAGTATAATTAACTGCAACCGCAGTATAATTAGCCACAACTACAGTACTCATCCATAGTATAATTAACAACAGCCACAGTATAACCCACCACAACATTAGTACAATCAATCATCGTACCAGCAACAATGAGGATTCCAAGAAGGATTTCATGGAGGAAAAAAATGAGGCTTTGGTCGCAGAGGAGCTACGGGTCAAGGCCATGTACTATTTAGGTTCTATAACTGTGGAGTACTGGGACATTATCAGAGGGACTATCTGAATCTAGCATCCCAATGTACTTACTGTAGCATAGCATACTAGAGTGTCATGGAATGTCCACAGTTAATTGTGAAATGGAAAGCTAAGAACCCGACGTAACCGGAACCGAACCAAACTACAACTTAGACTTAGAACCAAAATCAAAATCTAGGACCAACTGTAGGGAATATATCGGAAAATCTAAGGACTCAACTAGTACATGTCTACATGGTAACGCGAGGAGGGGCTAAGAATGGAGATGACGAACTACTGCCAAATATCTGACATGTGGCTCAAAAGAGAGTTCAATTTGATGTAGAAAACAAGAAAGAAAATTTATTTGAAGTGAAATACACATTCGATAATAACAATGGTAAGCTTCCTATCTGTGAGATGCCACCAAGTTTTCATCCAATGAATTTGCCAAGATAAAAAAAGAAAAGTCAATACTCTGAAAATTTTCCTAGAAATATGTCTAGCATTAGCAAAATATCAATATGCATTAGCAGATATAGCAATATTTATGTATCGATTGGAATAAGGGTGACATGATTACCCATTTAATTCACTCTTAAAGAAGAAAATGGGTAAAAAAATGAGGATGAATTTCCAAATAAGGGAATATGATGTTGATTTTTTTATTTTGGATCTAGGATCAGATGTGAATATCCTAACCAAGTGAACATGGGAAAATATGTGGAATCCATAGCAAGTTTGGTCCCATGTATAACTCTGTCTAGTGAATCAAGACAAGGTTACTACAATTGGTTGAGTACCTCATCTGTCTATCGAAATAAAAGGATTGAAAACGTATGCCAACTTTGACATTATTGAAATATTCGATGACACTAGCCAATACCCTAGGATATTGGGAATCGGGTGGGAAATGGAAATTTAGCAATCATCAATTTCAATAAAATCACCATGATGTTTGAAAATCATGACACGAGTGTTATTTCCCCATTATATCCCCGTGAAGGACAACAATATACAATGCCAATAGAAGATAATTTCATGGGAGGTTGGGATAATTCCTACAATGTATCCGAGGACTACATCCATCCCACTTTTAATGGAGATTTGGGATGGTGGGGCATTAACTCATCATCTCCAAACTCTAACGACACATTAGAAAATTGGCAGAATCAGTTGCATGAAGTATCAATTAGAAAATGCGCACAAATTACTCAGGTGCTAAGATGGGTAGCGACAAAGGTATTTGATATTTCAACATATGAAGGACTACCTGACCTAACAATTATCATTGGAAAGTTTGAAGAAAGAGTATATGCACCACAATAGTTGTTGGAATTGGAAGAAACATTGAAGGCCACTCTGGCGAGATGGTGAGTTGTGCACAAAACATCGATAATAGAATGGAAGATATGTCTTCGACTAATGGAAGTGAGATTCAGGGAAGCTAATAACTACCAAGGAAAGAAATATGATGGAAGGAATGATCCAAGCAATCATATGATAACATGTCAAGCGACATGGAAGCTAAGGCCGAAGTAGGAATTGGTTCACGCATCTATCTACATGTTGGACGTAATACCATAGAGATGGTATGTTTCTGCATAGCTGCGAAGGGAAACAACAATGTGGGAATACCTGAATATAAGTTTCAACAATACCTTTGGTTTCACAAATTAAAATCCATTCATTCATACAGCGTTACAGGACATCTGCAAGAAGGTATTAGAAATACGTTTGACAACGCTACCTATGGAATCACCACGAACACTAACACCGTAGATGATGCTAGAATGTTACAATGTGTCGGGAGAACCTAATAACAAGGATTATCTATGATCCATCGATATTCTAGATTCAGGATCAAGACATCAAAGTTCTGGAAATACCATGCAACAAATTAAAACCACCGCTGGAGATAAGCAAGGTCAATATTGGGACAGAAGAAGACCAAAAGTTTTGTAATATTGGAGATTATTAGAATGAATCGACTATGGGGAAGGTTTCCTACCTATTACATGAATTCCAAGACTTATTTCCAACCAAATTTTCTGAAATAAAAGGAATTTCAGGAGACTTGGGAGAAATGAAGATTCCTCTGAAGTCGGATCCAAAACTAGTAAAACAATGACCATATAGATTGAATCCTAGGTATAAAGAGCATGTCAAAGCTGAATTAGACCAGATGTTAGATGTAGGAATTATCGAGCTTATCAAAGATTTAGAATGGATTATCCCAATGAATGTGCAGGATAAAAAGACCGCCGAAATAAATATTTACGTCAATCTGAGGAAATTGAATGATGCAAGTATTCATGACCCATTCTTGACACCATTTATTGATGAAGTGTTGGAAGGAGTTGGAGGACAGGAAATTGATTCGTTCACAAATGGATTTTCAGGCTATCATCAGATAGGGATCGTGAAGGAGGATAGATACAAAACCACTTTCGTGAAGGAATGTGGGTGTTTTCAATACACTGTAATGTCCTTTGGTCCCAAGAATGCATGAACAATTTTTTCAAGGTGAGTTGTTGCTGCATTTAAAGACTTCATTCATAAGTTCCTTGCAGTATATATGGATGACTAGACCGTCTACGGGTTAGTGAAAGACTATACCACAAATATTTGATTGATATTGGAAAGGTGTTGACAACATCAGATTTCGTTGAATCTAAAGAAATGTATAGTATACACACCATTTGGAACTATGTTGGGACATATTGTATGCAAGAAAGGTATGTTGATCTATCCATCCAATATCATAGTAATTTTCCACCTAGCAGCGCCAATGATAGTGAAAACATTAAGAGAAACGTTGGTCCACTCAGGTTATTACCGAAATTTTATAAGGGGATACCCAATGATCATTGCACTAATGGAGAAACTATGAATAAGGGTGTGAAGTTTGAGTGGAATGACGAGTGCCAGAGGAGCCTCAACATACTAAAGAATAAAATTATCGCAACACCGATATTATCCTTTCTAGATTGGACAAAGGAATTCCATGTTCATGTCGATGCTTCATCAGTATCATTGGGAGTGATCCTAGCCCAACCAGGAGAAGGTCAATTGGCCATCCAATAGAATTCACGAGTAGGAAGCTCTCTACCCTAGATACAAACTACATGACTACATAAAGAGAAAGATTGGTGATGGTATATGCATTGCAAAAATTCAACTGCTACCTATTAGGATTACATTTCAAGATGTTTACATATCACTCAATGTTGAAGTACTTTGTCAATAAGAATGTGTTGGGGGGGAAATATCTGTCGATGGTTACTACTATTTCAATAATTTTACTTCAATATCATTGTGATACTTGGATGAATGAACATTGTACCTGACCACCTGCTCAGAATAAATTTAGGAAAACAATCAAATAACATCGAGGAGGGTTTACCTAATGCACAACTGTTTAAAATTGGAATGGTCTATGACCACTACAAAAAAATAGTTCATTTTTTTTGCGACAAGAAAATCCCCAGAGGAGTTCACCACCAGATAAAACAAGAAACTAGTTGTCTAAGTTGTGGAATTCTAGCTTATTGCAGGGTAGCTATACAATATGGGGCCGAATGAAATTCTACAGTGATATGTTTTTTGACATGAGCAAGAAAGAGTGTTAGTAGAGGCACACAGTGGGATTTCTATAGGACATTATGGAGGCCAAGAAACCGCTTAAAAAATACCCCAAGCTAGATTATGGCGGCCAACAGTACATGGTGACGCTACAGATTATGCTAAAATTTGTGATGTATGTCAAAGAATGGGGAAACCATTGCAAAGAGACGAGATTCCATCATGACCTTAGGTAACACTATAAGAATTCGACAAGTGGGCAGTCGATTTCGTCAAACCCATCAATATTCCAAGGAAAAGAATAGGGGCCCAATATATCATTACTACAACAAACTACTTGACAATATGAGTTGAGGGAACACTAGTGAAGGACTGGACAACTACAACATCAGTAAGATTTGTCTTCAACAATGTGGTTAATCATTTTGGTTCTCCTAAGATATTGATAAGAGACCAAGGTAGTCATTTTGTCAATCAAACAATCAGAGAGATGATAGAGGAATTATAGATACGATATAAGAAAATCACCCCCTACCATCCACAAGAAAACGAAACAATTGAGGCATTCTATAAGATATTGGAAAACGTGCTCACGAAGGTATGTAGTACAAGCCATGACAATTGGGATCTAAATATCCCTGCGGTATTATGGGCCTATAGAATGACATGTAAAATACTGGTAGGCCAAACTCCTTTCAAACTAGTTTATGGACAAGAAGTGGTGATGCCAATGGATTATATTGTTCCCAATCTACACATAACAACAATTATAGGAATGAGTGGTGAAGGAGTGATCAAAGAAATATTGGCCCATTTGGTATGACTTGAAGAGGATCACTTCAACCAGGGTATCATCAGCAAGTAGAGAAGGAGAGACATAATGCTTGGCATCACCGCTACATAAGAATAAAACAAATTCAGCACAAATATAATGTTTTTCAGATGCATTGGGTTGGTCCATACATTATACAATTCATTATCAATGGAGGTGCGATAAAATTACAGTAGTTAGATGGAGTTATGTTGCAAAAAATAGTCAATGGGAGACAACTTAAGCACTATTGGGTTAACCAGGTGTGACACCTGTTCTAACAACTACAGAGGTAAAACAAAACAAACAAACAAAAATTAGAAGAAAGGAAGGAAAATTATAATAGAAAAATATGTCGACAGAGGGAAGAATGATGAGAAAATGAAAACTACAAAAAGAATGGGAACTTTTCAATATCGAATGAGGTGTGAACAAGTCAAATCAAGAAATAAATGAAGTTATTTCACCATGTGGGTGACAACACAAGTTGCAAATATTTGTAATTAATTATTGAGGAATGCGTTAGATTTATAGTATTGACAAAGGATCAGGTTGATCAATGAGGATTTATTAATCATGATGAAAATCCACTAGATCAGATGCATAGAAGATATAAATAGAACCAAAGATCCCAGTTCATTCCATTATGTGCATTGAGAAAAATATTCAGAGAAAAGAGAAGAAGAGAGAGAGCTAAGAGAAGTAAACGTGGAGAGAGGAGTTGCATAAGCGATGGCTCTGGTTATTTCAAGCATAAGCATGTAGGAAGCTATGATGGTGGTGACATCCATAATCAAATAAAGGCAAGAGGTGGTATCCATAGTAGGGAGACTAATCATAAATAAGAGAACTTTGGATCATCCAATCACCTTAAATTGGAGAACCAAGTTAATTTGAGGGTGAACAAGGACTTATGCAGAGGGAGATGCAGGTCCATCCGCTATGGTGGAAGAGAACATGAAATCCAGAAGCAAGCCACATGGATTTACTGTAGATGATATTCCCAGGTACATACCATAGAGGAAGGAAATAACACCATTATTTTGTGTTAACAAATCCAAAAAATATACCATTAAGATGCCAGCGAAGACCGAAAGTTGTTCATGTGATGAAAAAACATTGTGTCGTGACTACAAAATCTCTAATATAATGAACATGATATCCTAGCATATCCAAAATGCACCAAGGATGTCTTTGAGAAAAGGAAACATGGCAAGAAAGGCCTAATCACTAGAAAACCTGCACAATGGGAATTGGGATTGCAACACTTCAGACTGTTGTCGATTGTCCATATGTTGCATTTTGGACGGTCCACATAAGTGAATGCATGAGTGAAGAAGCTACTTGCATGCTTCCATGGTGGGTATCTATGGTTAGGAACAAAGGTACCAATCACAGTTGATTTGATATCCCAAATCATCGTCTTACCCAAGGCGGGGATGGACGCGTAACAATACTTTTGAGGCAAAGATAACGACAAGAAGCTGTAAGCAAGGCTGCGAAGCAAGTATGGAATCATAAAATATAAATAGAGGTATGTAATGGATACTATCAATGACCAGGAAGTCAAAATTTTAGCAAAGTTGATGGCAATAAAGGTAGTATGGAAGAACCGACCGAGCCAGTGCATGTTGAGGGTTATCACATCAGCAAAGTAGTGTGCAACGAGCATATAGATGAATTGGTCCTGGTTCCTATTGAACAAACTGATGGAGGACGTGATGATTGAACAAGAGGAAGGGAATCCATTCACCCACTCTTGGTTAATCATACTTATTACATTGGTTGGATGGATGGAGCCAACACATTATCAAGGAATGGAGATTAACGCCAGGTGTAAAAACCTATGGGTTCTCAATGAAAAGAAACACCAAACAAACAACAACATTCATTTTTATTTGTATTATATAGATGCACTGCAAGAGGAAGAAATCAAGGTGTCGCATCTCACAGACCAAGTAGTGAAGAAATATCAATGGATCGCATGACTAGCATTAGGGCCCCATGCCATACATATTCAGGCACAAGAAAATCAAGAGAAACAATGGATTACAACACAGTATAAGCTAACAGAGGAATATTTGGAAACCATCATCGAAGAATGGCCCTCGAAATGGAAAGTTCTAGTAAGTACATAAGAGTTGTTAGACCCAAGAAATGGACCACCATTAGATATCCTGAATGATTAGGATAAACCATAGGATTTAGAAGAGGAAAATAACTCATAATAAGAGGCATCATATGAGACTCCGATAGAATCAGAGTTGTAGAAACAACAAGAAGAGGCATGGAAAAAGAATCAGTTCGAGCAAGGCTAGGGGGTAGCACCATAAGGCTCTCCAATAACCAAGTAAATGTTTATTGGATGTAATCACTGTGGCAGAAAATATGAATGAAACAAAGGTAATGTAGCATGCAACAGGATATTTCCATGAAGTTACCCTGTTACTACAGACCCTCACAAATGCAGTACTCGAGGCGAAGAGACTTCAAAAAGAAACAATGAAAAGAACGGTAGAATTTGGCATTGGTACAAGGGTGCGACTAGTGTAGATACTTCCAGATGTGGTCACAACAAGGGATCAGGATACAGACACTATGGTACAAAAATATGACTTCA
Source organism: Pseudotsuga menziesii (assembly GCA_001517045.1). Taxonomy (NCBI): domain Eukaryota; kingdom Viridiplantae; phylum Streptophyta; class Pinopsida; order Pinales; family Pinaceae; genus Pseudotsuga; species Pseudotsuga menziesii. The sequence continues at coordinate 912,997 of LPNX010829343.1, read as the reverse complement.
TCAATTTAGACATAAATCTACTTTCGATGCATGTGCTAGAAATACTTCATCTTGGAGCAAGAAAAGAAATCAAATACCATGAAGCAACAGTACATAATCAAGTGATCTGATCCAAGCTACAGGAAAAAAGCGTTGAAGAGGAACTCTAGTGCCTCAATGAGGAAAAGCAAGAAATCATAAAGGAGAGAATAACGACATTTTAGGATAAGAAAAGGATAGAGAGGGAATTCTCCATGGCTTGCGAAGATATTACGAACATTAGTCCAGAAATGTGTGTGGAAGCAAAAGTATTGTGACTGGGTAAAATTGTCGTCAGTCTAGGGAAGGAAAATGAGGAGTTCCAGGCTCAAGCGGTACCTAGAAAACCACCATAGAAGTTCACAGAAAGAAGAGGACCAATTGAATATACTGCAACAAAAATCACAGAATGTGAAAAGGAAGTCTAGACGATTATAGAAGAAATGACACAAATTTTGGGGAGTTTGGTGTAAGACGAGCAATTGCACCAATTGGAGGCACAATTGATAGCGCTATGAGAATCACTCAAAATGATTCCCCCACTAGTGTAGTGGACCAAGGAACTGGATCTAAAATAATTATAGCAGAGCGCCAATAAGTCGTGTATAAGGCACCAACAGAGGTCAACACAATTGGATGAACTGCAGAGTTAAGCACAGTGCAGTAGATGGAGGAAATCATGAATACCAAGGAAAAGTTAAGCACAGTGCAGTATATGAATGAAGAGCACTCGGCAGAATAGGAAAGGGAATAGTGCACAACAATCAGAGTGAACGTTAAGGAAGCCGTCGAACAAGTTGAAACCAAATATGACAACTTCAAGACAAAGTTGAATGCACCAATTGTTTCTAGCTGAGGTGGCTCGAGGAAGAGCCACATTTTTTTGTTGGGGGTCTATTGGAAAGGGGTTAGAGTGCAGAAAGTGTGCTTCCACCATCGACAAGAAGGAAGTCGACATAAATAAGAGTCAACCGTGGTGAAAGGAGAAGCCAACAAATAAGGGAATTTTGGATAATTTAGTTAGTGATTAGTCAAGTGGGCCATTTTTCAATTACCTAATGAGCCTATAAATAGAGTTAGATTTTTAAGTGTAAATGATAATTCAATGGAGAATAATTGAGCATTGGTTAGAACCAATCTTTCTATCTATTGGTGCATCTGTTGATCTGTCTTTTCAATGAATTGATAGATCTATTATGTGTCTTTTGGATATCTATGGTGTTGTATGTTTCACTTAATATTTTGATGTGTCAATAGTCGACTGAGGAATGTTCTTTATTTTATGATGTTGATTGGAAATTTTTTATTATGTTTTATCTCTGTGTCAGTAGGTGTTTTGGGTTAATGCAATGAACTCTACGGTGGGTCAGATGAGTAGATGAATGATGCTTTCCCATTTTTAGCGTACTTAGCGATTTAATATATGTTGATATCTTTGTCAATTTGAGTCTACTTTATGATTTCAAATGATGGTGAGTATTTTATTAATTGCATAAGTATAAACCTGGATTTCTGGTTAATGTCGCAATAAAATAGAGATAATGTGTCGCCCTCTTCCTACTGCAGAACAATGTTCATGCAACCCTCCCTTAGACATCTTGGGTGAGACTGTGCTTGCCTTGTAAGCATTGTTGGGAAGGGTCATACCTTTCTTGGATGATGTTTAGGGAGTCTTTTTTGGTAGTTTTCGAAAATAGTGCAAAGTGGAACCCTATTGAAGGATTTGTGTCAACAAGTTTGCAGCTCTATGGTGGTTAGTTGGACAATAAACCTCCTAAGGGCATAACCTTTGCATATGATATTCGTTTAGGGCGCTCGATATCCCATTAGAAAGGTCTATCTTACATTTACACCTTCTAATTGAAGTACATTGTATGTCATTGGCAGCAACTTCCCCCCTCTAAATCTCTAAAAATTGTTGTTTAGGGCCTCAAAATGGCCCCAAAAATTTTGGACCTAAAAACCATAGAAAAATACAAGAAATTTCCAAAATGGAAAATTGTTTTGAGCCAGTGGAATAGGTGGGTGACCACCTATATCCATCTATATCAAATACCAACTAAGTGGTGTCAAGAATTCACATCCAATCATTGGAATGTTGGTACCGATATGAAATTTATCCTATGAGTCTTCTCCTTCCCTTACTATCATAGAAGGTACTTGTTGCACCTTATCTTGGATCTGCATTAGGTTATGCATCATCCATTGGTTAATATGGTTCTATTGCTCCATGTATTTTATAAAATTTTCATTTCCAGCCGGAAGTCCTTTGAATGTATTGAACACTTCTTTAGTTTCCATTTTTAACTAATGACCATTGGACTCTATCCTTTAGTATCCCATCCATATTTCTTTAGAAAACTAGGATACTTACATATTCTTAGCCATATTTGCAGTTCTTATTGCTCATAAATATTACAATTGGAAACTATAAGGTCATGAAACAAACTGTAATGTGGCTAACAATATGAAGGTTTAACCATGTTTGTTAGTTCACATAAAACAAATTCATATGCATAAGCGTATTTTGATTATTCACATATAACTTTTCATACAGGTATTAACATCTTAAAAATATGAAATCATGAAGAAAAAAAACTTTCAGAGGCCAAGTATTGAAACCCTAGATCTGATACCACACTGTAACACCTCCCCAATGCTACATAGTTTCTCGATTAACCATTCGTGGCTAGAAACACTTGTAGAGCTCAGAACGGGATAAAAAAACAATTAAACTATTTAAAATGATTAACAAAAATCATTAACCATTAAAATAAAATCAATTAAACAAAATACCACAGTCCATAATAGACTCAATACTGTTGAAGCATATATTTAGACCAACTTAAAAAATTAAACAGGACTTAATCACAGATTAAAATCATTAGTAAAATAATTAAAATGATAAAAATATATTAAAACAAAACCAACAACCTAATTCTGCTTTATATAACCTAAAATGTCAATCCTAACTTTACCATTTTGATCCCAACTTTTATGTTGATCTTAACTTTTCCATGCTAAACCCGATATTGGTAGTTGAAATTCATCACATCCAGGAGGCACAAAAATGCAACATAATGGCCTTGACATTATGATCCCAACATTGTGATCCCAACATTGGGAATTGGAAGTTAGAAATATAAAAAAAAAGCCACCCTTATGTTTTGATCTCTATATCGAAAGTTGGAATTCATAAGTCAACACGAAAAAACCAACATGAATACAGTCGCAACTTTTGATTCCCAATTTCATCAGGTTAGAAGTCGATAGTTAGCATTGACACATGAAATTTTACACAAACCACTCCCAACTTCTGAATCCCAATGACAGTGCGTCAAAAGTCAGGAGTCGACACCAACTTAACGTTAATAAAATACACTCTTGACTTTTTTTTCTTGATGTCAGCAAATCAGCAGTCCAAAATTGACGCCAAATTGACAAACTTAATAACAAACACTCCCAAATTTTAATTCTGGATGTCAGCATGCCAAAAGTTAGGAGGTCCCACCACTACAATCGATCAACACATTTACACATCAACGCGGTTTTGGTTGTTTGAAGAATGGGAGGAGGAGATACCTCATTAAATATAACAAATGAAAAATATTAGATGATATCTAAAAATAGGTCTCCTTGGTATATATATACCATTAAAGGGAATATCCGACGAATAAAAAAATAATGTCATAATAGAAATGTAAGATCTAGTGCTTAATAGTCTCCATCATTGTTCCTTTCAATATGTCGGTATCCATTGGAATAGTTAGAGGAGGGACCTAAATACTTTCTTATGGATGCTTCTACACCCTAGGTGGAATGGATGGTGGTTCTCTTCTTAGGGGGTGCAAGACTAGGAATATCATAACCAGAATAACTTTTAGATTGGATTTATTTTAGGAATCTTCTTTGATGTTTAAAAACACCACCAAACAAATAATTAGAAAGATGAAACACCTTATTTAAAACCTAATCTTATTACTTTTTTATCATTTCCTAGCTCATCAACGGTCATAATTACTCTGATTTAATAGACCAAAACAAAGCCAATTTTTTAAATAAATGTCTAAGGAAAATAAATATAGAGGTAGCCAGGTATTCTACCATGACCTAGAATGGAAATTATTTCCCAGGAAGCACGTGTCAAACTAACAAATTGACATGGAAACATAATGTTAACAAAAATATATCCAAGGATAAACTTGTCGCATGTTAAACACGCAAAAGTAAATTTTCCTCAAGCATCAAACCAATCCATTCAAACCAGTATTTATTTCACAGGTTTGAGAACAGAACCGAGGAAACACAACAAGACTTAATAGTCTTCCATTTCATTCAACAATTATTAACAACTTAAATAACAAACAAATAAGGAAATCATTGTCAAGTTTAATAACTTAATAGCCTTCGACATAAGCGATAAGATACAGGATATATAAGGAATAGTTCCTTTATCCAACATAATTTAAACATGAAACATTCAAGCCCATCATGCAAGAATTACACACAATTCATAAATTGTTTCTTTTTTGGAATTCACATTTAAATTAAATAAATATGAAACTAGAATTCATTGCCTAATTAACCATTCCTTCATACAAAAAACAATTTCAACCTCTAGATCCTATTGGCTTGGATACCAATGTCCATCTAAGGTTAATTCATCCAACTAGAAATAAAAAAGAACCCATTGGATCTTATGGGATCTCCTTCCAAGGTCCAAGCTAGTGCATAAATCACATGCATTTAGCTTTGTCATACAAGAAGCAAAAGAACAATATTTGGAACCGATTGGTTATTCTTCCAGTGTTCAACTAAAGCTAAGGTTAACATAAATATACATATCATCCCTCACATTCCAAGCATATGTAAAAGTAGTTATGCAACAACATATTATGCTATTAAATGACTAAACTTCATATCATAGTCATTCATATAAGAAAATAAACACATGGTTCTGTCATAATCTATAAATATTCATTTGTATTTCATAATTGTCAACAAAGTCATGCACTTATCTAATTATATAATGATCTGGTAACTAGATTTGTGGCATCCATTCTCCACCCAACTGTAGGTGATCTTTCTCGCATATCTTTCAGCGAAACTCCACCCTCGATATGAGGCTCATGCATTCACCGTAGAACTCTGACCAACCCAAGTTATGTCAGGTTTCAACATGATATATACAGGATTTCATAGTTTTTAACCAACTCCATGTCAAAAATTGCAATTCATTATACAGGCACAACGGTGATAAATTCCATTATCCTTTATGCCTATAATTACACAAAGTTTTCTTCAACCACTACTTTCCACTTCACTAGATCTTTGAGAGGAAAAATGAGGAAAAAAAGTTTACAACCAAAATCTTAGGGATCTGGTTCAAGCACTCAGTTTTCTCACCATCCCAATCACCTCTTACCACAATCACAATTGGTAATTCACTCATGATCTGTACTTCAATTGTCTATCCTCCTGAGAAACTAATTGACCCAATGCCTTGGTTTACCAGCTGAACTATATGGCTACAACGAACTGCCCCAACATTAGAGCTATGTATGCTCTACAACCATTTTCAACAAATTAATATACCTATGCACAATGCTTCTACATGTCCTATGCACCAGAGTATATTTCTATGTAGGCTCATACATGAGAGACAATTATCTCCTTTAGATCTCCTTTTTGTTTCAAAACCAATTCACAACAAAAATTCCATGGTAATCATTCTGCACGGCCTAGAATGAACATTCTTCCCTTCTTTGCACTTTCCTTCCCTAGTGTTCATTCCCATCCTCCCCCAATATTAGGCCTCTTCCCCAAGCTCGATTCCACCAAACTTGCATGGATCTATCACTTCCATGTGACACTTGTCAAATTTTACACTAATCCTACTTATCCACTTCTTAACTCTTAAAACAAGTTTACAATATTAATCAAGGAGATTAAGGCTTAGCAAAAAGGTTAAAGTTTCATTCATGAACTACAAGGTTAAAGATGTTCATAGACTTAGCCCCTAGGCTATTTCAACACTACCCATTGTTGGTACAACATACAGTCTACTGGAATAAGTAGACATTAACAAGGGAAAAGTAGTCTGATCCATGAACTTAAAAAAACACTCACAAGTTTTTATATTTCCGAGTTGTTTGGGGTAACTTCCTCCAATGGATATAATCCTCCATTGGATCTATGTGCAAATTGATCTTGAAACATGAGACTTTATTTGATTAGAATTCATGAATATAGATGAATTACAAAGGTAAGCAGATTATAATCGAAGAACAAGATAAATCATCGTCATTATGTCATGACATTATGTTAATCCCTTAATGATGGTGCATTACACCATATATTGTGGTGTATTACTCCCTATATTGCAGTGAATTACATATTATTTATGTCAGCTTGGGTCTATTAGTTTTTATTGTACACCTTTGTCTCCTATACATAGAAAGGAGATATTCTCATTTTATTCATCATAGTATCCTATCATATCTTGTGTACTTAGTACATTGTGTAAGGAGGTTCCTCCATCCAAGAGGATTGATATTTATCTTTGTTATTCATTGTTAAGGCGTGGATTACTCTCTTATTGTATATTTATGGTTTTTTTATCCTATTACTGGGACTTGGTTGCATAACACATTCATCATAATAAGAAAATTTACAATGACCTCTTAACCTCCACAATTATAAATATTAGAATTATATTAATAAAAGACAGAATTCAAAGGAGACATGAGCAAGTTAAGGAAACTGTTACCACGTAAGTTGTACTTGGTGGTTTTTATCAAGCAATCCTGGTGAACCGAACAAAGATGATTTCTTCGGACTTCAGAAGACCTTCAGACTTGCTTCCAAGGATTATTTTAAGGAACCATACTTATTTAAAAGTGTATAAATGTTGGCTAATATTACCAATTCTTAAAACACCAACTATAAAATGTTTGGCGATATTTTTCAAAAACTATTTTAATTTCCAAGGATTTATATCATTTATATAATAATTTGGCAATTTTTAGGGTGAAAAAAGTTTACCCCATCAAAATTGGGTGAAACAGGGCTTCAAAAAATGCAAAATGGCAAATCAGTTTTTGGAGAAAAGCACCTAAAAATAGCCCATGGGATAAATTTCGCCCCTAAAACTATCCCTGCTTGCTTTTGGGAAGTGTTTTTTTTATCTACCACATGTTGATACCCCCTTGGGGGAGTTGTAATAAAATGTTCTAGCATGGTAGTGTCTATAAAAGACTCGGTCTCTTGGACTTTATTTGTCAATCAGATCAGCCCATAGTGTTTTTTTCCCTTGGTTATTATTGGTTGTTGAATAAACGACTGATAATTTTTGAGTTTTTCACTTAATACCTCCAAAGTTGGGGTGGTCGGCTTGGCATTTAGTCCTATTGATGTTATTAGAGTCTTTGTGTCAATGTATAAACATGCTAGGCATTATGGCCGAGTCATATGGACATGTGCTAAGCCTGCCTAGGTTCTTTGTTTTTTTATTTTTTTTTATTTTAATTTTTCCACAAAACTTAGGCTATTTTTTAATAGTCTAATTAGAAAAATTGGTCTTGTAATAAAAGTGGGGTTAAAAGTCAGATTTAGTCATGGGGGTGCTCATTTTCTAACTCAAAGAGCCTAGTAAACCCATAAACCCACTTTTCCTAAGTTTTGAGTGATTTTTCCGTCACTCAGTTGAGAAAATCCAAAAAAAATCAAATATTGATTAATTTAATTAAAAATTAATTAAATAATGGAGCAAATCTAAATTCCTAAATCAGTGGATTTTGCTCCATTTTGACTATAGTCAATCTCATTGGCTTCAGTTTGACCAGGAGTTCCCACTCCTTGACTGAAGGTATGATGTGGGATGAAGAGGAGCTTAACTGACTCATGCAGATCTAGGATTGTGCCCTCCTTTTTCTCTCCTCTAGACGTGTGGATCAAACTGGGAGTTTTTTGTTGGTTGGTTGAGTTCAGTGAGTGATGTGTCACTCCAATTTGCAGTTCTAGTTCAGTTAGACTCAGTTCATCCAGTTAAACTCAGTTCATCATCATATTAGAATCAGTTCATCATCAGATCAGACTCAGTTCACCATCAGATCAGGCTTGGCTTGACTCTTTGAAAGCTTCAGTCTCTCTTTCAGTCAAGGATGCACCCCCTCTGGGTTACGGTTTCAATTTTTGCTACAAATAAAGCATAGTTTCCTCCTTTCCAATGTAGTTAGAGTTGGATTGAAGAGTTGTTGCCATTATAATACTGCTATATTTTCATTGTCAATAAAGAAGCTTTGGAGTCTATACCATGTAGTGCATGTGATTGTGTGGATTCCTAGCGTCATGCTACTAATGTGGTAACTGCAATTTTTTTCCAATTTTTGTGCTACATTGTATTCTGAGTTCAAGGATTCGGTTGAATCAAGTAAGGGTGTAAAATAGGCAAGTAATATTATTTGCTCTTGTTTATTCATATTATGTATTCTCATGAATCTGAGTTATATGCTTAAATAAGATTATTTTTGCATGATCTTTCATTTTTTTGTTTCATACAACTATATCCAGATCTCACGAGGTGTTGTTTAGGCTCGTTTGATTTAGTTGTAGGTTGCCAATTGGATGAAGGTGTCAATCAATATTGACGCCATTCCTTATCCAATAATCTCAAGACTCTATCCCTCAGCACTCCACAAAAGGGCCTCCTTTCAGCTTGTTCCATTCAAGCAACAAACCAATCTTCTCTCCTCTTCTTCTCTTTTTAAAAATAAATAAATATTCTTGGTTAATTTTTTTATGTATGAGATTCTAATTTATCATATTAAAAATATCTCATTAGATCTCATACATATGCAGTAAAAAATATAGATCTCTGTTTTTCAAAAGTTTTCCATTAGCATCATAGATTTGGCATAAAGAAATCGTCTTTTGCATGGTATTTTAAAGGAAATCTATAGCTTGCATGCATTAGCTTTTTCTGTCGTAATTTATTAGATAATTCAAGAAATCAGTTCACATCATATTGGATTCCCAAAATTCAATCCAAGATCCCAAGGAAAGCTTGATTTCCTTGGTTCCTTTTTCACCCTTTTTTAAACTAGTTTTAACTTAGTTGTTTTCGGTTAAAAGTGGGCTGACCCAAAGTTACTTTCAAAGTGATTTTGGGAATATTTAAGTTTAATAATATTGATTATTTTTAGCATGTATAACACAAAAGAGGAGGAGTTTCTATCCAAAAAGTGACTTTTGGGCCATCTAGAACCCCCTAGGGGTCTCCCCTTTTCTCGAAATCTTTAATTTTTGCACTTTGTAAGCTCTTGGGTTCATTATGTATAAGAACCAAGAGGAATTATATTATTTTTTATTATATTTTAACCACTGTTAATAAAAAATAATTTTGAATAGGCTCTTTCAAGCCCATTCCCCATCCCCCCTGGGGGATTCGCGTCCTTTTTTCCTTCTTTGCATTTTTCGTATTTTTTTGCTCTAGATTAGTTTCATTTATGAAAAATAGTGTACTTTGATTAATTTCATCATATATTCCATACTATAAATTCAAATTAACTTGAATACTTACCCCACGAATCCCGATTGAACCGAAAGGTGAAAGAGGATCGCGGTAGATTTAATTAGAGAACCTGTGGTTTTTTTTATTTTTGCTGCTTCATTATTCACTATTTATTTCTGCAATAAATCATTTAAAATCAACCCCCTCCTTGATTCCCCGATTGAGGTCCACTTGGACCAAGAGAGGTTCCTGGAGGGTTTTCTTTTTTTTAATAAAAACACATCAATTAAAAATTACTAAAAATTACAAAGACTCTGATGTGTATGCTTTGTGTTTTGGTTGTGGTTCATTTGATCAGTCAATCTGCATCAAAATCAATGTGAGTGACTAGATTAATTAGATTTCACCTTCCCCAATTAACAACCATCAAGCAAAAATCCAACGCCTCGATAAAACCGTAAACGGTGGAAAAATACCCAAAGGAAGTGGGAACTACTAGATAGTGATGACCTCGAGGCATCGATATCAGTTACACCCTAGCGGGTGTATTATGAACACAGTCTCAGAGAATCCATTCATCCCACACATTCCTTGTGGGTATCCATGAAGGTTTTATTTTTGTACATACTCTAAGTACCCTTCGGGTATATCTAGAGTCCCCTTTCGCCTAATTTAATCCACTCATTTTTCATATTAACTTAAAATGTACCAAGAGACAATTGCAAAACATTCACTCCAAGCACATCCAAGCACATTTAATCATTTTATGACTCCATTTTAAGGCATTGGTTATTTGTTTACTTCTTTCGATATATATATTATGTGTCATCATTGTGCTTACGTGTGTTTATTTCTCATCATGTTATCTGTGGTTCTCAATTGTTAATTTCAAACTCCTAAGCAACTTATTCAATTTAATACCATCATACTAAATTAATTATCCTTAGTAACTTAATAGGGTCTACCCCCCTTGGCTTCGTTAGGATTTGAGCCTAAACAGAGGAGTCAAGAACAAGGTGACAACCTTGACTCGAGACTTGCCCCCAAGGACACACCGAGTAGCTTGAATATTTCTGCCATGTCCCCCCCAGGTGTGCGAAAGGAGGAAACATTTTTTGGTGTCATTGCCAGGAAGAAATATTTTTATTCCCAGAGTACGACTTTTGTTTTCTTCTTTCTTGGTTTTGCTTTGTTTGATGAATGCTTAGAGTAGATCTTTAATTTTCATTTGGTGACTCCATTGACATTTTTTAGTTTTTTTAGTTTTTACTAAGAAAAGAAAAAAATATTTTTATGAGAGTTCTTAAATGTATATTTTTATTCTCACATGGCGACTCCATTGAAGGGATAAAACCCTTGTTTCTCACAAACAAACAAAAAATTGAGATTGATTGTGTAGGTGAGACCACATAAGAGTGAAATTTAAAGCTCAACTCCATTCTTTAGTTCCAGACATTCTCCATGATCACTTATTCTTGATATGGATATTAAAAGAATAGAAATTGCTGCTCGAGTTTCCTGTGATTTTCCTCCCATTGATTTATCTAGGATCCCTGGCTTTCCTAATCGTCTCATTAGTGAAATGACATCTACTTCCCTTCCGGGATTTTGGGGAGATGATAATAATCACTTGGCTAGATTCCATGTTATGATTTTTCTGTCACATATGAGTAAAAACAACATTGAACATGAGGATCATATGATGGCAATGTTTTCTCATTCTCTGCAAGGGGATGCTTCATGTTGGCTTCATGAGTGTTGTCCTGAGAAATATATTACTTCCCTTGCGAAATTATTACGAAATATTTTTGGAGCAATGCAATTATGATGGGAATGATATTGAATTATTCGATGCTAAATCATTCATTGAGACCAATTTGAAGTACTTCTTTCCTTGGAAAAAGGTTCATGTGGAATATCCCGAGATATGTAGTATCAACATGGTGTACAACACCCAACATTCAAAAATCCATTATGATCCCATTGAGTCTGTGCATGAAGAGCCATTAGTTGAAAAAATTGTTGAAGACCCTCCTCATGTAAGATCAAAAGAGAATACTAATGATTGGGAATGCTTTCATGATTATTTTAGTGATGATGATCAAATTTGTATTCCAGATCTACTTAAGGATGAAACACTGTAGAATATTATAATGAAACTTATGATGAAAACCGTGTGCATGATGGGACTCCTACCTTTTCTCCATATAATGATGACAGTTTGGAAGGTTTACTGCCTTGTTCCCATTTTTCTGAAGAAGATGAGTCTAAAAATGAGGATTAGTATAACTTGGAGCATGATACAAGTGATGAAGACTCCCTCATGTCCAACAAAGATGTTGAAGAGGAGTCCTGGACATTCATGGAAAATCCAGTCTATGAGGAAAATAATGAACTAGAAAATTTTGATGGTTTTTTTTATTCTCCTGTCTATGGCATATCTAAAGCAGAGAGCATGGACCTTGTGGCCTTGGGAAATTTTGATACAATAAAGGAGCATGCAATTTATTCATATGATCAGTTTGAGCCATATATCAGTATCAATAATGAATACAAAGAGAAATTGATATCATAACTTGATATCAGCAAAGGAGAATCCATCACATCTAGCATAGATGGTGGTGATGAGTATTGGAATTTTTGTGAATATCTTATTAAGAATCCCATGTATGCTATATCCAGCAAGGGGAGTGTCTATTTAGAAATTTGTGGAAGCCCAATCTACTATACTTCCATAGAGGGAAGAGTGGATCTGGAGACGTGGGAAAATCCTAGTATGGAAGAGGAGCATTCAAAACTCTTATATGATCATTTAGAGTCATATCATTTAGATCCGTACAAAGGTATCAATAATGAAGACATTGAGAAGAAGTGTTGTGAAAATATAGATGTGATGTAGTCAGTGAAATATCAGTCGCAACTATCATCTTCACATATAGATTTTCCTTATAATTTGGAGCTGGTTGGGGCTTATACAATGAGTTATCATCTGATAATCCTTGATGATTAGTATAATGGTGTAGTCAATCTGCCTCATCATTATAATTTGCATATCAACCCTATCCAGTCATGGATAGAAGCATCTTGCACAAGCACCTACCGGTTTTGGAAGAAGTTTGACGACTTTATTCATGCCTATCTATGATTTCCCATCTAGCCTGCCCATTACAGATCATCACGTAGGTTTTCATTTTCTGAATAAAGTATCCTTACTTTGGTTGGTAACCAAAGACAAGGAAAAAATTTTATGTTAATGAAATGCTAAGGTGGTTACATTGGATTTTTTTATTACACCTAGCCTTTTTTATATCATGCTTAGAGTAGGAAAATAAGCTCCTTCAAAGAGAGCATTTACTTTCTGCATTTATGTTTTGTACTTAACTATAATAAAACTTCTTTTTTATTAGTTATTTACATTTATTTTGTTATAATAAATTAGCTTAATTGTTCATTTGGTTTTTTATAAAGCTTGTGATACTGAGGTTTTCTTTTCAAGTTGAGATGTTTTTATAGGGTGTATAAACCAGAGATTTTGGTGTTCTCGTATCCTCTCCTTTCCCTATGACCAGATTGAGCACACGTCCCACAATTAGAGCTAGATGTTACCACCTAAGTTGTAATTGGAGGTTTTATTAAGTGATCCTGGTGAACCAAACAAAGATTATTTGTTCAGACTTTAGAAGACCTTCAGACTTGCTTCTGGGAAGTGTTTTTTTTATCTATCACATGTTCATACCCCCTTGGGGGAGTTGTAATTGTTAGAATAATCAACCCATAGTTTACCCACTTAGACATTAATTCCATCATTTTTGTCTTATTTGCCTAGTTCATGTGTCCCACCTTGTGCAAGTTTCTATTTGCCTATCCATAGAGTTCAAACTTGCCTTATTTGACTCATGTAATGCATGGGAGAGCTAAAGGAATCAATTCTGCTTTATTCCTGGCCTCCTAGGCGCCGTTCTTCTTTTTCTACTTTATTGCCTGCTTTTTCAATGTTTTAAGGCAAAAGGAAAAGCTAGACTAGGTGAGGTTGACTTGTTTTTTGTCCTACACATCCTCCTCTCTTTTATCCATGCAAAAGCATGTATGAGCTGCCATTCCACCACTCTTTAGCTTGCCTATGCCTTTTTTCCAATTCGTGAGCTCCATGACAGATTTGGGATCAGCTTTTTACACCTATGGGGGATTTGCTTACTTTTGGTAAGCCTGCTTTATGCTAGATTTGGATGCATGAACTTGGATGCATGGATGCATGAACTTTTGGTAAGTCTGCTTTTTACACCAATCTTCTCTCCTCTTCTTCTCTTTTAAAAAAAAAAAATATTCTTGGTGACTTTGTTTATGCATGAACTTCTAATTTATCATACAAAAAATATCTCATTAGATATCATACATAAGCATTCAAAAATCTAGATCTTTGTTTTTCAAAAGTTTTCCATAAGCATCATAGATCTGGCATAAAGAAATCATCTTTAGCATGGTATTTAAAGGAAATCTATAGCTTGCATGCATTATTTTTTTCTGTCGTAATTTAAAATATAAATCAAGCAATAAGTGCACATCAGATTGGCTGCCTAAAAGTCAATCCAAGATCCCAAGGAAAGCTTGCTTTCCTTGGTTCCTTTTTCACCCTTTTCTAAACTAGTTTTAACTTAGTTGTTTTTTGTTAAAAGTGGGCTGACCCAAAGGTACTTTCAAAGTGCTTTTGGGAATATTTCATTTTAATAATATTTCTTGTTTTTATCAGGTGTAACAGAAAATACGAGGAATTTCTATCCGAAAACTAACTTTTGGGCCATCCGGAACCCCCCAGGGGTCTCCCCTTTTCACAAAATCTTTAATTTTTGCACTTTGTAAGCTCTTGGGTTCATTCTGTGTAAGAACCAAGAGGCCTTATATCATTTTTCTGATATTTTAATCATTGGTAATAAAAAATAATTTCGAATAGGCTCTTTCAAGCCCATTCCCCATCCCCGCTGGGGGGATTCGTGTCCTTTTTTTCTTTTTTTTTGCATTTTTCCTATTTTTTTGTATCTAGATTAGTTTCATTTATGAAAAATAGTGTAATTTGATCACTTTCATCATATCTTCCATATTATAAAGTGAAAGTAACTTGAATACTTACCACACGAATCTTGATTGAATCGAAAGGTGAAAGAGGATCGTGATAGATTTAATTAGAGAACCTGTGGTTTGTTTTATTTTGGATGCTTCATTATTCACTATTTATTTCTGCTAACAAACATTAAAATCAAATCCCTCCTTGATTCCCTGATTGAGGTCGACTTGGACCGAAAGAGGTTCCTGGAGGGTTTTATTTTTTTAATAAAAACACATCGATTAAAACTTACTAAAAATTACAAAGAATCCAGTGTGTATGCTCTACATTTTGGCTATGGTTCATCCGATCAGTTAAGCTGCATCAAAAGCAACATGAGTGACTAGATTAATTAGGTTTAACCTTCCCTAATTAACCATCATCAAGCAAAAATCCAACGCCTCGATCAAACCATAAACGATGGAAAAACACCCAAAGGAAGTGGGAACTACAGGAAAGTGACCTCAAGGTGTCAATGTCTGTTACACACTAGCAGGTGTATTATAAACACAATCTTAGAGACTCCATTCATCCCACACATTCCTTGCAGGTAGCCTTGAAGGTTTTATTTTTGGATATACTCCAAGTACCCTTCGGGTATATCTGGAGTCCCCTTTCGTGTAATTTAATCCACTCATTTTTCATATTAACTTAAAATGTACCAAGAGACAATTGCAAAACATTCACTCCAAGCGCATGCAAGCACATTTAATCATTTTGCAACTCCATTTTAAGGCATTGGTTATTTGTTTACTTCTTTCGATATATATATTGTGTGTCATCATTGTGCTTACTTGTGTTTATTTTTCATCCTATTATCTGTGGTTCTCAATTGTTAATTTCAAACTCCTAAGCAACTTATTCAATTTAATACCGTGATACTAAAGTAATTAGCCTTAGTAACTTAATAGGGTCTACCCCCCTTGCCTTCGTTAGGAGTTGAGCCGAAACAAAGGAGTCAAGAAGAAGGTGACAACCTTGACTCGAGACTTTCCCCCAAGGACACATCGAGTGGCTTGAATATTTCTACCACGTTCCCCCCCCCCCCCCCAAGGTGTGTGAAAGGCGGCAGCAGAAACCTAATATCATATTGAGCTGAGAAATACATGCCTGAAATATTCAATTTTATTGATAGTTTTGTAATACATTACACAACTCATCTCCAAAAGACAGAAAACTATACAATCTACTATAAAGAAATTTCACTAGTGTTTCAGCTATGTGTTCCCCTCTTTTCCCTTTAACTAGTGGAGTATACATATTACAAAATTGTGGATAATTTAGTTCCAGAAAAAGAGAGCTAATTTCCTATATCTTAGAAACTTCTAACTACCGTGGCCTGAATTATTAGGAAAGTATTTCCATATGGAATAGACTTACCACATATTCGCAACATTGGGATAGTTGGCATGCTCCAACTGTAATTACACCTTGCACATAGAAGATCCAACTTCTTTATTGCGAATCTTTGACCAACTATCCAAGAATCCTTGTAACGAATACTTAATATTGATAGGAGTCAAAATGAATATCCTGATTGAGGAGATATCAATTTGAGGGATGTATTTAATGAAATATTCCAATTGATCTATTTTCTCATCCACCTCAGCGATCTTCGGCTTAACTGCCACTAAATCTGCTAGATCAGTGAAAATAGCCATCATAAGATTTTTCATGTAATCGTCAGTGAGTATCAATTGTTGTTCACAAATCCTCTGGACTTTCTAAATCATGTGAAATACTTCATTGCATAAAACCTCCCATGACTTTATCCATATGTGGTTTCTCATTATATTAATTAGATCCAAGTAAGGAAGGGTATGAGGATTATTTTTCAAGTTCACTTTCCATTAACAGAGTTGTTCATATGATGAATGAGATTTCTTTCTCTTATCTATATTATCTGCAGGCAAGTCTAACGTATTTTCAAAATAATTTAAGTCGTCCTATACTTCATTCAATCCTTGGAAAAACTGAGTTTGAGACTACTTCAAACATTCATTTATAGAAATAGTTGCATTCTTAAATTCTTGTATAGTCAATCAAAAGAAGGAAGATGAAGAATAATGCTCCTTGTATTGTTCTACTTGCAATTTAATATCAGCAAGTTCAAAATATTGCTCAACAATTTTATTCTCTGCAACGGTTCTCTATTGTGAAACATGTTGAATTTGATCCTCAAGTGTATGCACCTATGATTAATGATGTACATTAATTTATTCAATCTGCTTGGTTGAAATCCCTAGAAGAGAATCCTTTTCTTCCTATAAGACAACATTTTTATCCTTTTGCTCATCCATAATCTTAGTTAAGGTGGATATAGAGTCAAAAATTTCCTTAGTAAGGGCTCCCATAGATGCAACAATTTCAATGGCTTCCATTTGAGGATGATCAATAGCTTGTTTCCAAATAAATTGATTTCCCATAGTCCCATCAAATAATTCTCCTTCTCTATTCATTTTTTAACCTTTTCTTAGGACATCCTTCTCCAAGAACAACCACGACATCCTCAACAAAGTCAGTTGACTCCTCTACTATATAAATAAAAAGATTTGTAGTGTTGGAAATTGGTAAAGGTTTCCTAATAGGGATAGTTTCTATCTTAGATGGATCTTGAGGTACTTATTGGATATATTTTGAGGAAGTAGTTACATGTAAATCTTGTATCATAGAATCAGTAATATGGGAAAAAGGTGGTTTTTACTTCAGAATGTGGAAGAATAGGATGAGCAATGGCCTCAATCATTTGGGTATATTGTTGTAGGATATGAGGTAACTGTAAGGTAGGAGGTTCAACTAGAATATCTAACCCATTCTTAGTAGCTTGTTGAGTGGATAGAATAGAAGGTTTTGAAAATGACATTGTAGGATTAGTGTAATGAGGTGAGTTTTTTGGTGAAGTATGAGTGGATTGTGTGATAGGATATTCGAACAAAGGGATCTAAGGAAAATTACTATCTAGGTAGGAATAATGATTAGGAATACGTGGGTCATAATTAATGTTTTTTGTAGCATCCAATGAATAGGTATGTACATGTTCTTCAACTACTGGAGTTGTATTCACCCATGGGGTCTTCACTTAGTGAAACCATGCCATAGCACGTTTGTTCATGGCATATGAAACAATACCCCTATTTTCAAAAAATATTGGAAAATACCTCCCAAAATCATTTTTTTAACCCCCTCCCAATATGCCTTGCCGATTTTAAAAAACCCCTATTTTCCCTATATATTGCATGTATCCATTTTTTCATTTACATTTTTTATACCCCTTTATATTTCTACCTAAGGAAAAAAAAAATCAAACACAAGAAAGGGCCAGATTACTGGAGACACACCTTGATGTTTGTATAGATTGTGAAATTACTACAATAAAGCAAATGTTGTTCGGAACATATATAAGACGACAACAAAAACATTTAGAAAATAATCATGTATGTCTCAATATTGTAGGAGTAACCCGAGGGTTAGCTCTTTCGGCTGAACAATCTGTCAAAGGCATGTTGCCAATGAGGAGGGCCTAGGTCATAGGTCCAAATCCAATCTAATCCCTCAGGTTACCAGCCACATGGTTGAAAACATCTTCCATTTAGATATTATGGGGAAGAGAGTCGAATCCCATGAAGTGTTCTTTAAAAAACATAAATTTGGCAAAGAAAAATCTAAAGGTTTTTTGAGTTAAGGTGTTTGATTTGAATGTTCATAGAACAATTGTTAAACACAAAGCCAATTCCTGATATGTGTTCCATCAATATTAAATTTTAATGATGTATAACTGAAACCCTGAACTTAGTTCGTGATATGAAAGGCTTCTGCTTACCACATTTTTTCATGTCAATCATGATTGCATCACTCATTTTGGCTCCTCAATATCGAAGTGTTATTGTCCTGCACTCCAATCATTATCATACTCTAGCTTCTCAAACTACACAATGTTTAGATTCAGAGTCAATAAATTATCACTATCATGTCAAGGCAATGGTTGGTGCTAATCTACCATGATGGCTAATAAGAAAACTTGAGCAAGTAAAATGAATAGTTCCCAACTTGATGGTCTACATTTGGGGATTAGGAAAACCCAATCATCTACATTTTTTTTTCTTTCAGAGGAAAAAATACCAGTATTTGTTATTCATAGAATCAAAAGACATCATTTACATAATTCTGACTTAACAGTAGAATACAAATATTAAACAATCAGAAATATACTATGATCATGCCAACCATATCCAGCCTAAAACTGAGAAACAAAGAAAGTCTGATCATTGCAGACTTTTGTCATCATCCCTAATAAATCAGGTCAGAAAATAGAGTGAACCGGAGGTGATCTCAAGCAAATATTCCTAAGCAGAGCTAGCTGACAGAAAGTCTCAATTGTGACAAAAAGAGAAACTACAATCAATGCTGATATATCAGGGAAAACAACATCTAAAAGAGCACAAAAAGATCATGTGCTATTACCAAACCATCCAATGTTTCAGTGAATTTTCCGTATCCCATATCCAAATTCAAAGCTGATTTAGAGAGACTGTCTGCCAGCGAGTTGTGCTCCTGGTATATGTGCTTGAAATCACCGAAGGGACATGATGAAGCATATCTCTAATATCTTCGCACCAGTGCCTCAAAATAGGAATATCAAGGGCAGAAAGTCTGTTGATCCATGAGATAACAACCAAAGAGTCACCAAGTATCAAGTGAATGGGCAATCCCATAATTAAGCTGACTCTTAGAGCAGCCCGTAGAGCTAATAACTCAGCTCTGGTATTTGTACTGCAACCACAGCCCATAGAGAAACTATAAAAATGGTTATCATTCAGATAAATCACAAAACCTGCACCTCCCATGTTATTTGCATCAGCCCCATCATTTACATTACCATACTATGGCTTCCTTGAATACAAGATGTCTACATTCAAAGTCAAGAACTTACACTTGATATATCTATATGCAGCGGTTGGTGCTCATCTACAATGACCCCGAAGAAAAGATGAATAACTATAATGAAAATCCATTTACATCTTCCACGTGCCTTCTACCAAGAAATATTGTGGCTGCATAGTCTCCTTTTTAAACCCTTATCATATGAAAAGACCCAACCAATTATAGAGGGGGAAGTTGCCCTAGCATGGCAAGATGCTCTACAAATGGTGCAAAGCACAAATTAAGACAATGGGAACACAGCCAATGAATCTCATTTTATTAAAAATTCTAAACAAAGTGATTGAAAACAAACAACAAGGTTTCGCACATCAAGTGATCACAAATTAAAGTGTTTGAATCTAACATGCTACCATGCAAGCTATAAATTTGTATCTAATCAAAATCTTCCCTTAGTAGCATATGCCTCGTTCAGATAAAATGCTACAGCACATGATAAAACCTTACAAAAGTAATATCTACTCCTAAATGCCCTGGAGGTTGGTATTCATACAATTCAAGAACCTGTTAATTGTAGGTTAAACAAATAAAATGACAAAGAAGAAGAGTAAAGCAAAGCAAGCCCTGCTCTGTTATACCCAAAATTGCCAGTTTAACTCAACCCGAATCCAAAACTAGGTCAAATCTAACCTAGACAAGGAAGCATTGGCTTGCTACATCAGACCACCATCAGACTTAAGTCAAAACTTGTGAAACTTGACAATCTATGCAAACATGACAAGCTGTAACCAGGTCCACTCACCCGCATGCCTATGTAAACCAAGAAATCTCCAATCTTACCCATTTTTTGCACATCTTGCAGCAAATTTTTAGACCTTCATGTAGCATCAATGGCATAGATTTTGTGTTCATCTTCTAAGCATATTATCTTTAGGTTAGGGAATAGAAATTGTACTCATTTTCTAACCAATATTCAAGCATATGGGCACAGATTTCCACCAGAGATTTTTCATAATACAATTTTCTATATATTGTGCTCAGTTTCTACGCAAATTTTTGATACCTTGGGCACAGATTTTCACCAATATTGCAGATACGTTGTTTATAATGCAATTATGCTCTACCATACACCTATATAGTGCTCATTTTCTGAGTAAACTTTCTGGCACCATTGAACCAGGAAAGAGACAAAGATCAATAAAGTCCATGATGAAAGAAGTCACACTAGAGGAAGTTGAACCTAGAATAATTGTCTCAGTATGGGCATGCACATTATAGCGGTAGCTTTAGAGTCCATTAGAGTGTCAAGTTAAGTTGTTCCATGGACACAATGCACACGGTAGGGGTAACTTTAGAGTCCATTAGTGTGACAAGTTCAGCTGTGCAAATTACTTAGGTGCAAGTGCAACAAGAAGTCAAGTGCATCTAATGGCATGGCATACTACAGTGGGGTGGATAGACTACTTAGCTTATGGTTTCAAGTGGAAGTTCAATGATCATACCAGATCATCGTACAAATAGACCAGATGTGAAACACTTAGTATTTCCTCAAACTAGATTGTTTATACCTAGATTTAAAATTGCAATGGGCTTCATCAGTTCATGGTGTTAGTCATAGTCGGTTGATAGACGGATAGCTATGTTGCAAAGCTTCATAATGTTCATATCATTATTGCACAAAATTCTTAGTTAAATGAAATTCCAGTACTATATTTTTTCCCAAATATTTGTGTCAATCATGTGTGCTCCTATCTGTAATTATTTCTGATTATCTGATTTAGCTTCATAAATTGTCTTGCCTAATTAGTTCATTGTGCCTGATTACCCTGTGGTAAGCATACCATTTCCATATGTTACGATTTATGTCAAGGTTGGTCTTTGTAATGGCACATGTTGCTTCCTAGTTTTATATTGGACAAGCATCTCACTCCCAGTTGGTTCAGAGTCAAGATTTTGCACAACAATGTCATCCTTCTTGTCCTTACGTTTTCAAATATTCATCCATCATTGATGCATTTGGCAAGCAAGGTAATGTGGAAGCTTCTGCAGCGCTGCAGGGCCAGATGGTGAAGAAGGGTCTGGCATTCAATGTTGTGACCTGAGGCTTTGGCATTCTGGGAAGAACTGCAAAGATGTGGTGTTATGCTCAACATTTCTAATTACAATTCAGTTATCAATGCCTTTTGTAAGAAAGGTAGGATATCGGTTGCAAGCAACCTCCTTAAAGATGCCTTGGACAAAGGTTTAATTCCAGATGTGATTACCTATAGGGCTTTGATTAAGGCACATTCTGAGGCAAGAAATATACAGGAGGCCTTTGAACTTCTTGATAACATGATAGGTTGTGGAATTGTGCCAGACGACTCTCTCTATAACACTGTCATTGACAGACTTTGCAATCAATGGAAATTTGATGCTGGTATGAAACTCTACAATGAAATAGAAAGGAAAGGCATGCTCCCAAGTATTAGCAGTTACATGTCACTTATCAGAGTACTCTTAAAAAATTGCACAAAGGAGGAGTTTAATGAGATTATGAACATCACCTATGTAAAAGAATTGGCTTCTGATGTCAGAACTTGCAATATGCTGACTGATTGTTTATGCATGGAAGATGCAGATTTTGTCATGAATTTGTATGACAGAATGGAGGTGAAAGGTGTTGCACCTAATGCTTCTACATACAATGCTGTCATTGGTGGACTTTGCAAAGTAGGAAAGGTATATATGGCATTGAAGATGCATTTGAGAATGCAGAAAATGGGTTTTCTTCCTGTTATTGAAAGCTTCAGCACCCTTATGAATGGTCTTTGCAAGAAGGGAAGTTTGGAAGAGGCTAATAATATTTTTAAACTAATGCTAGAGAAAGGTTTAGTTCCTAATGTTCATATTTACAGTAAGATGATCATTTCAAACTGTGAAAGGGGATGGATAAAGGGAGCCTTAAAACTGCATTATGAAATGCAAGATAAGGGGTTATTACTAGCGTTGGAAACTTATCACTCGCTTATTTATAGACTTTGCAAAGAAAGGGACACAGATGGAGCTCTAATGATTTACAATGAAATGGAGGCCAAATCTATGTTCCCATCCCTTCATCCCCACACCACCCCATCCTAGAAACTCAATGCAACATAGGTTAAAAGGAAGAATTAAGAAAGCTACTTCAAAATGGTAGTGTAAGGACTCTACATTACATATAATACATGTTCAGGGTCGTGGGTTGTGCCTTGTAAATATGATATATCTGTTGAGGAATGTCAATTACTTGAAAAGTAAGGGTAGATATTTTTCTCAATCAGAACGAAAATATAATGTTACATATTCTTTACCATCAATGCATGCAATCACTAGTTGTGATTTGACAAAATCCTTTGCATCCACGCCAACTGGCAGCTTGAGAGCCTTGTAATGTGCAATGTGAGGGAACTTTTCAATTACCTGAATAGTAATCAAAATTTCTAATTAAGCATGTTGATAAATCATGCAATTAATGGTTGTAAACACACTAAAGACAATACTTCGAACAGAATACAAAACAAGATAATACATCACAGTGAATAAATAAGTGTAAGGGGGTTCACCTTTGTAGGAAGTCTTCCTTGCTACTCTTCTAGTTGAATTACGAAATCTTCCCCTGTAAATATGGGAATGGTACTTTATCAGAAAGCTGGCAAAAGTGAATAAAAATAGATCTATACTTGTATCAACAAAGGGCCTTGAGGCTTCCATCCTCCCTTCACCAAATTTAAGATTGGAATATGGACATTGAGGTAATATCAAGAAGTCACAAAAACTTCCCCACATGAGCAATAGATTCTATTGACTCACTATCATCTTAGACGTCAGATCTTTTTAACTCAATTGTTTAAAAAATGATGCTCTTGGAGAAAGTACAGTATTTTTAAACAACTTACATTCTAGCAATTATGACATGAGTAAAATTGATATATTGTTGTCATGAAAGGGGGTTTGATTACAATGTTCCCCTTTTACTAAGGTTTCCTCAAGGGAGGGATCAAGTTGAGCATCCTACACCCCTTCCCAATAAAGGAGCTTCTCCATAAGCTTTTGAGATTGAGTGTTGTGTTATGTAGCCAGCTAATGATCTCTTTGACTAAAATTTCTAGGGAGGAAACTATGATGTCCATCCATGGGGCCTCGATTTCAGACAAGTAGTCCCGAGCACGAAAAAGGGCTACTAGAGTGTTATAACAATGCAATCAATGCCTCACAATAAGTCTTTGCACTCAATGCCTCACTGTACTATAGAAAAATATGGTCGAAAGGTAGGTTGGCCTTGCACATGGTTTAGGAACCAACCAACTGCAGATTTGTTTGTCAAATAACAAATTTTCATGTTATTTAAAGATGTCAAAACACATATCTAGCCTTTAAAAGTTCTAAAATCAAATACATGATGGCGAAGGAAAGAGCTTAATATCACTTGTAATGTACGTAATCAACAGAAATCGTAAAGCACGATCATTCAAAGAAATTAAATGCAGAAAAGCAAATACAAGAGCAAAAAGGATTAAACCTACAAAATATATCCCTTATATTAAATATCTCCAAAATAGTGAACCTCCTATATAAGCTTCTTCAAGGGGAAAACCTCCTTTGAGAGCTCGAATTACAATGGCCATGAAACCTATGAATATCCCTACTACAAATAAGGGTTGTGATAGGAAACATTCAATCTTTCTTGATCTTGCTACAGTTAATAGGATAATGTCTGATCCAATGAAGCCAGAGCTATAATGTTTTATCAAGGAGGCCAGAATCTATAACAAAATGAGTTTACAAATCAAGGTATAGGATAACACTGAAAGCAACTTGAGAATGCAACACATGGAATACATTAACTCGAAGAGGATTCCTCAAAGCATTGTACATTACCTCATCTTGGTACAATATTACGAATTGTCGAAAATAGATTCAATGATCAAGAGAACAATTGAATTAACATAAACCTTAGAAACCTTATGAATTGTCCATAATTCTCCTGTCCAACACAAGATAATTAAGAAATTCAGTATTAGATTTACAGAAAGAAAAATACAGGTCATAGAGGAAGTTGAAATATTGGGACTGAAGTAATGGCATTGGATAATCGTGGAGAAAGTTGAAATATTGGGACTCAAGGGCAATGGCACTGGAAAATCCAAGGCTTAGGTGATAGCATGACAAACCAATACAGATGGATGTAGATGTAAATGTCATTGTTTAAATGCAAATGGCATTGATCACATTCGCAGATCTATTTTTAATTTATTACTATGGTAGCAAAAACAGCCATATAGTGACAATTGAGGTCTATTCCTAGCCACCTAAGAGAGGCCATTTAACTTTTTATGAATCACAAGTAAAAAGTTCAATGCATCCCATTAAATAATAGGTTCAGAAATTGGAGTAAATTGAGATATTATAACACCATTGAGAAAAATTCCTCTAAAGGTGGTTGCACTAGTTATTAAAAAAATTATTTGTGCTTTTGGCCTGCCATTAGGAGGCCATCAAGCTGTCTCGCATACTTTAATTACAATTGGATTGATTGACATATAATAGAACATGGTCTTCAAAATGTAGTTACTTGATGTGCACTATGTTCTCTTGTTCAGTACTCCATACTCAATGACCGGAGATTTACCAAAACAATTAATATCATTGAGCATAACAATCTAGACATTACAACTTGAAGCACCCACTTCAACTATCGTTCATTGAAGAACAGGAAGGCTGTAATGAACCAAATTGTAGATTACCAGGAATGTAGGTACACCATGTGCAAAAACATGAAGCAACTGGGATTGTTTAATGGATTGAAACAAGGAAATGTCACATCCACAAATGACTGCCGTTTGTGCAATGAAGAACTTCCCTATCTGCATGTAATCTGCTTCAGCGTCCACTGCTAGATGTCAGTAGCAATTGGCTTCTAAAATCCTTAAATAGAAAAGAAAGATAGTATCAAAGTGATTTTTTCCTGCAACAACTTTGAAGAATAAAAGGGAATAGAAAATCAAGTAGCAAGAGGAAAAATCCAAAGGAGAGAAGATCGATGGGGCAATCGAACAAATATTTCTCATTAAAGAATGGACTTTTCTTGGAAAAATATCAATGTCCTCTGAAGATGGAACTCTAGAAATCAGATATGTTGAGAAAAAAGGAAACACCAAAGTATATAAAGTATTTTCCTATGCCACAACAAGATTTTGCATCCAAGACTGCTGACTTGGTCTTTGCATTTATGCCCCTTTGCTCACTAAAACAGCTTCAATAACAAAGTCAGCACCAAAATCTCGATTCCTTACTCTAGACTCAAGCTCTCATAACTTACTAAAACAACTTCAATAACAAAGTCAGTACCAAAATCTCGATTCCTTCCTCTAAAATCAAGCTCTCATATAAATCATTTTAGTAAGTGCCCAAATCAAACATTTGTTATTAAGACTTGTTGAATTTATGGAATACTTCAGAGCTTATGAAAAAGACAAACTTACTTTAAGAAAACTTCAAGAAACAATTCTTAGGTACTGACAATTATAAACCTGAACTATGGATGTGAAATATACATAACTATCATACTTGGTTGGCCTTGTAAATCAATTTTATGGAAGAGACTGAAATCAAGGTTTTCGAAAGAGAATGAAATCAAATATTAGTCCAATTAAAAATATACTGCATGTGCATGCCCACAAATACAACACTTCTTTGTGGACAAAATATTTACCTCATCACACAATGAAAGAAAGGATAACAATACTTGTTTAGTTCACGATGCAAGCAGGCATTCATCTCCTTTAAGCTCTTTACACTATTCCCAGTTACTGCATATGGAGCATTTGGCCTGCCACTTGGCTGGGAAGATTCTGTTGTGGTCTTGAGATGAGTAAGTTCCTGCTCTAGTCTTTCGATATCATCCTTATGTCATTGAAAATTCATTTCTATTTTCCTATGCAATGCCTCCTCCCTTCGTCTCGCTGAAGCTTCAGCTGCATCCTTTGCTCTTCTTTCTTCCTCTGCTTGTGCAATTGCCACTTCTTTAGATTTCTCTTCCTACTTCCATTTTTCCTGTACATCACTCATTAAGCCACAAGTTACATTCTGTTCATACCAGTATATGCAACATATGTGCCACTGTTGTCAAATCGGCTGTGCTCAACAAGAAGAAAACACTAAACAGTTCAATGTGATATAATGCACTATTAATTTCACTACAAATTTTTCAAATTCTTTAACAGAGTTTGGTCATATGTTGGACACACGAAACAGATTTTTCAACATTCTCACACCATGCTCTGGATGTGTTATACCAAAAGATGAAAACATATTCAAGATGTTGGAA
The DNA here is from genome assembly GCA_001517045.1 of Pseudotsuga menziesii. Taxonomy (NCBI): domain Eukaryota; kingdom Viridiplantae; phylum Streptophyta; class Pinopsida; order Pinales; family Pinaceae; genus Pseudotsuga; species Pseudotsuga menziesii. The sequence continues at coordinate 886,144 of LPNX010829343.1, read as the reverse complement.
TGGTCAACAAAAAGCTTGAGATTTGAAACATTTAGATGTGCAGGCTCACCTCCATTTCTTTCTGCAAATCCAGTATGACAGACAATTCTTGTTGTAGTTGAGCAATCTTCTGATTTTCTTCACAAATTTCATCCTGGAGCCTGGAATCCTGTTTGTCCAAAGTCGAAACCCTCTTTAGACACTTTTTCTCCCTCTTTGCAATCTCTTGACATGTTGCAACAGATTGTGCTGCACTCAATTTGGATGCTTCCATCTCTGCCCTCACCTCTGCATTCTCAGTTTCAAGCCTTCTTATATCTGAATTGGCTCGATCAACATCTCCAGTTTCTTTCCGTAAATCATTCTCCATTTCAGAAATCCTTTTCATTGTGTTGTCTTCCCAAGCTTGTTTATCCTTTTTCAAGCGCAAAGTCTCATCTCTCTCCATCCTCAATGTTTTCAACTCAGCGAAATATTTGCTCAATTTTATAGCTGCTTGCATAGCTTTCTGATGAGCCCATTCAATCCGATCTTTAAGTTGCATTTCTAAATCTCTTATTTGATGCATAAGTTTCAGCATCATTTCATTCCGTTGATCAATGCCATCAGACTTCTCTGTAATACCCATGTGCTCCAAACTTCCTAGAATGGCTCCTACAATATCCTGACAATTTCTAGTCTCTCCTCTATATTGATTTTGTCCTACGTCCATAGTAGAAGCTATCCCCAAAGACAGTTTTGTACCTGCAATGCCTGCACTAGTTGCATGAGCTGCATTTTCGGTGTGAATAAGGTCTCCTGTTAAAACCCGATTCTTCTAAGAGAAATTCCCTGATCCACTTTGTATGTTTTGCACTCCACTTGTTGGAACCAAACATTCACTGTTGTTGTCATCTGATCGCGAACATGAATATGATTTGGATTTTCGATCAGACAGAAACCGGGCAAAGAACAATGCAGCTGCATTTTTCTTCAACAGAGCTCATTTCATAGAAGGAGAGAGACCAGAACTTGGGTTAAAGTGAGTTGTGGTGGTGGAAGGTGCATGTGATGTCCTAGCATCAAAAGTGAAACCTTTCTGAGCTGAAGATGATGTATCAACAGCAGATGTACCATCTTGTGCCAAATTCAGACCAGAGGTTTTCTTTGTTTCAGCACACATCCTACAAGGCTCTGAAGTTGCAGCTATAGGCACAAAACTGGAAGATGAACAAGACGGTCTGATTGGTGATGGCATAGAAATCACTGTTGAAGGAGATGATCCATTCCCATTGGGTTTACTCATCATTTTTTCATTTCCAGGTGGTAATACAGGTATTTCTAATGTGCTTTCCCGACCAACATTAAGATCACTCATAAGGAGGCACCACATAGCATTCCCTTTGCTCAATTGTGGTCGCACCTGACGAAGCAAGCACACCAGTCCTGTCAACACATATTGTTCTAGCTATTTTAGCTCTCCAAAGGCAATATCAGATTCATCAAAGCAGTCACTGCAACCGCTATTCAAATAGGCCAATGAATTGTTAACAATGTTGGAAAGCACATCACTACTCCCATAGCAGTGACCATTTCGTAGTATACCCTTGAGAGCTTCCTCTACAGTGTACCCGAGAGTTGTGATTTTACATACTGCTTCCTTGTAGACATCCTCGAGATTCTTTAATAAAAGGTCCTCTAATTGATCTTCTATGCAATAACCCCAATCCACCTCTTCAGGTTGTTCCTCGGAATCCTTCTCCCTTTCTTTTGGTTTTTCTCCAACAAACCCACCACCACCCTCTAGCAATCTTATAGGTTTAGAAGCAACAGAACAAGGTTCTACAACTACACCATTTCTTCTATCATCGCATAGGTTCTCTTTAATTTTAACAGGCATAGCAGGAGGAATTGAACGAAGCCTTCTCTTATTTCTTATAGATTTGTCTCTTGTTGTGCAACCCATTTTACACTGCACAAAAATGTTTGCTGGTATGTGGTCTGTCTTATAAACGAATCGAGGGAGAAAAAAAAGAATCAAACCCCAATTCTAGAAAACCCCAATTCAACACTTGTACAATAAAACCTCTTTGCAATCTTTTCTGCTCAATTAGAAATCCTAATATCTCAACAATAAATACTTAACCGCATAGTTTGATTCACAACTGCAGTCTTCAATATTCAATCAAACCATCAAAACCTGGTCAATGCAGAGGATACCCACAATAATATATTAAAAAACCGGCAACGTTATCTACCTCATTACCAGTATGATTATGATTCAATTGAAAACGATCCCAAAACATTGGCAGATTGAAAAAAAAATGAAAAAATATCATTAGGAAAAGCAAGAAGATTATAGGTATATTCAGCCACAGACTTACTATGAGGCATTGATTGCAAAGAATTATTGTGAGGCATTGATTGCATTGTTATAACACTAAAAACCCTATGCAGCATAAGCAGGCCCAGCCCAACGATACTTCCAACCACGCCATCAAAAACCTCTACGAGCAGGGCCAACTGAAAGATGCAGTCCACGCTCTGCAACTAATGAGTACCCCCTTAGAGGTTTCTACATATGCTTATCTCCTATAGTCCTGCACGAAGAAAAACACCTTACTAGAAGGAAAACTTATCCATGCCCACATCATCGAAAGGGCATGTGTCATAGACACCTTTTTACACAACACACTCGTTATGATGTATGTCAGGTGCGGGAACCTGGAAAATGCTTGTGAAGTATTCAACAGAATGCTTGAACGAGACGATTTCTCATGGAACGTCATGATTGCAGCATATACCAAGCACATAATCATCGTAGAACCATTAAGGTTGTTTTACCAAATGTAGTGAATAGGAATAGAGCCCAATCTGTTTACCTTCGTTAGCATTCTTCCAGCATGTACCAGCTCGGCGGCTCTAGAACAGGGCATGGAGATCCATGAAAACATAATAAGAAGCGGGTTTCAGTCTGATGTTTTTGTGGTGAATGGTGCATGCAGGCTTGGAGCTTTGGTGAAGGGAGCGGGCAGAAAACCACAGGAAAACCTATGCAGCATATGCAGGGGTGCAGGCAGGCTTGGAGCTGTGGTGAAGGGAGCGGGCAGAAAACCACAGGAAAACCTATGCAACATATGCAAGGGTGCAGGCAGGCTTGGAGGACTGGTGAAGGGCGCGGACAGGATTGTGGAATAAAATATCCCTCAACATATTGGATATTTATATAGTTAAAAAAAAAAACCCTTTTTACCCCTAATATACCACCAATATATTAAATTTTAATTTTTTAATTTTAACCCCCCCAATATGAATGGACGTGATATCATATTGGTCCCTAGGTGACGCCCCCGTGTATTCACCACCTCTTAAGGTTGTTCCTTCTACAAGTTGATGAAATTGCCAATAGATGGCTCATAAGATGGTGTGGCAACATGTTTTGTTTACCTTCTATATCAACATCAACTAAAGGAATATACTGAGTAAAAGCATATAACTACCTTTGAGACCTTAAATCTAATAAATCAAAGCATTTAAGTTCTCAATATTAATTGAGGATTGATCAACTAGCATAGGTTTCTTTCCCAATTGCTTGTCCAACATTTTGTGTACATGTGACTTAGGAGAAGTTGCACTAGGTACTATGGATTTGATAGCTTCTTCTATAAATTCTTTGGTGGATTTTTGTTTATCTTGGAAGAAATTATAACTTTCTTATATCACTCTTTTATTTTGTTTCCTATGAGCTTCATGAATAAGAATCCTCCTATCCGCATCATTTACTTTGGCCAAAACTTCTTCAAAACTAGTTTCTACTAGATAAACTGAATCACCTAGAAGATCCTCATGCATGTATGAGATATTTAAATTTGCTTCCAAAAATAATCATCTATAAGCCACTTTGGATCATGCATTCTTTTAAATAGAAACACTAATTTCAAATGGTTCAACTCTTTATCCAAAATACACCTATGCGATTAGTTTTAGATGACCAAATGTTGAATATACAGAGAAAACTTAAGCCATGTTATCTATTTATAGGAGTGACATTGACCATGTACTCCATCATAAACAATCTAAAAGGAAATCTCTACAAGGGATGATTTATCTAGAATAAATATGGGTAGCATATGAACTGATTTGCTTCCCCAAATATTGAGATAAGTGAAGAATTAGGCGATATACCAATCACCCATGGAAGCAAGAAAAAAAATAACATCCTATAAAATCATAGGAGCAATTTTATTAAAGATAATAAAATAAATAACACTGATGAAATTATGACATATATCATAAATATAGGGAATGAAGTTATATTCCCATAGGAATGAACAATAGATATGGAATGAAATTTTTTCTCTGGTCCATTGTCAATCCATTGAGGAGTAAGTAAATGAAGCACATTGTTGATAAAATTGTATGTTAATTAATATGCAACATTAAATTGTCATCTGAAGAATCGTATATTTAAATGTGCAAGCACTATATGTGCAGGACTAGAGCTTAGCCTAGCCTAATCTAAATGAACAATTGTCGACAAACACACTTCAATTGATACATAAAATAAGCAAACGAACATGATCTCAATTGACAGGAAATAATCTAACACCTTAGGTTGAAAACCAATTATAGTAAAGCCATATCTCATGAATTAGGCCTCTAAAATCCCCGTGGTGACTAAAACTATTAAATTGTAAATAAGAAGCCAAGAATGAAATTGCATTACAAAAATAAGACACTCATTAAAACAAATGAAAACCACTAATTTATCAATTGAATACATTTTAATGTAAACAATGAAGCGTGTAAACCATCAAGGATATTAATTATAGATTCCACTCTTTTGTAACTAATATTAGAAGAGAGTCTTGTTGTATCAAATAATTAAGGGTAGGTTCAATACTTAAAATACCATCATATAGTTGTTAAATATATGCTTACATTTCCATCTTAGAGATTATAATTTCTATGAAAATTAAAGTGCAAGAAATGAAATTGAACTACAATAAAATATAGAAAATTAAAATGCAAAAAACAAAAACAAAGGGAAGGAAAAAAAATAAATTAGAATATATAAATCTAAGTGCAGGAAACGAAAATGCAAGAAAATGAAATGAAACCAAAGTACATAAAATATGAGTACAGTGAAACTCAGTATAGGAATAAAATAGAGTTAAATCTGGGTGTAGAATAAAGACAGAGTTGAAATACGCAATCCAGGAACGAATTCTGAGTGCAAGAACCCGCAATACATGAACATATTTTTGAGTGCGGGAATGAATTCCAAAACTGAAATAGATAGTGAAGGAACGCGCTGTGAAGGAACATCCAGTGCCGGAATGAACATAATTAAAATTTAAGTGCATGAAGAAAACAAGAAATATTAAATATGATGCAAGAATAAAATAGAAAAGAAATTGTAGTGCAAAGATGAAACATGAAATATATAAACTCGTGTAGAAGTACAACATAATAGAAAATCTATTGTGGGAATGGAGTAGAGTCAATGGAAAACCAAATTAATGAATACTAATTAAAGTAAACTCAATCAAGATAAGTCAAACAATACCAATATGGTGATCTCAAAACAATCACATTGTTTTAAACAAATCAAATTGTCATTTCTTTATGTAAAATTGTTAATGAATTTAGTTTGTGAATATGTCAAGAAGGAGGTAAATTTTATCAAATAGCATGTAATATGATTTGGATTGCATGAACCGATGAATATGAAAATAATAAAGATACGACTCACACAACTTGAATGTGAATTATAAATTCAATATGCACACATTAAACATCAAATTGAAAACAAAGATGAATTAACACGAGCATTCAAAATAAAATAAAATCTAACAAATATAAATGAGAAACAGGTTACCAAATCTTGAGGGGCCCTCCCAAGCTGGAAATTTCTGCTAGAAAAGATCAGTTACAGTGAGGAAGATGTGCAGTGAATCAATAGTAGTCAATTCACCATTTCAATGAAAACTCTATTTACAAAATCAACTCTTCAATACAATGAATATTTCTAACACAAACTTCATGAATAACAATCCCCCATTTCTCAGCCATATGAGGCTCTTTTTATACAATAATTCCATGGGTAGATGGATAAGATCCATCCCCCAAAAAAATGAAATTCGTTCAACAAGTTTAAAAATGGCCAACTCAGAAAATGCAGATGTTGAAAAGAATTGGTAGAATTCCACCATCTATATCTCTCTTCCTGCTGCAAATTTTGAGAAACGGTTTCTGGGTTGTGTAGCTAGATTGGTTATATTGAAACTCATTTGGTCATTTGACAAGATATTCTCCCATGTGCATGACGTTCAATGCACAATATTCCATAGAAATAATATTTTCTACTAAAAATAGTCAATTTGTATAAATTGACATTAAAGTCCTCACGATATATATTTATCCATTTTGAATTTCATGAAACAAATTATGTGTTTTGTAGAAAGATAGGTTTCTTAAGAACCCATATGGTTGTTTTGTCATATATTCTCCCATGTGCACAAAAATTGAGGAACAATATGCCATCCAAAACATATTTTTTGGTGTAGGAATCCTAAGTGTGCTGGCACATGAAACTCGGATAAGCCTAGTGTAGGAACCTCATGAACGTTGGTACAGGAATCCCAGAAATGTGATTTTGACTGCCAGCTTAGTGTAGGAACATTTTTCTTAGCCACAACAACACATTATTAAACCCTCATTGATAAAACTATGATAAAAAACATCTTAAATCATTAAAAAGATAAGTAATGCACAATAATTAAGCACAGAGGTCAAATAAATTATTTATTGGAAAACTAGGGGATAATGACTATGAAATGTATAAAAAAATGGGAATATGACTTATGAATGGAGGTTTTATATAGTATAAAATGTGACATATTTGGAGCCCAACATTCCCCCATGCCTATTGATTTGCATGTCCTCATGCAAACAAACTTCTTCATTTTTTTTAAATGGGAGTTGGTTCTTGTGTAGAAACGCCCTTAATTTCTTTTTCAATGAAATTGAGGACAAGCGAGAGATGAAATATGAAGGAATTATGGATGATATGAAAATATGATGGAAGTGGTATGTGGAAATTGAACCCAGGTGTTAGAACAATTACCCTCACAAAAATTGCCAATTACACATGCAAATTACACACAAAGGAGACTGAATATGGAGCAGAACACTAATCTGTATTGAATAAGTGTACAATAGCCAACCCTGTGAAGTCATAGGCTGCCACAATAAATAATTACATGAGATATTTGAATGCATGAAGATGCCATTCGAATTTGGTCAAAAGCAGACTTACTAAATTTAAGCAAATCCCCCAGAGGTGCATAAAGCAGTTTCTAAATCTATCTAGGAGCTCATGAATTGGAAAAATAAATTAGGCAAGCTAATAGATGATGGAAGGAAAACTCATACATGCTTTTCTTATAATAAAGGAGTGGAGGATGATGAGGACAAAAAACAAGTTAACGTCACCTAGTTAAACTTTCCCAATTGCCTTAAAACTCAGAAAAAGCAGGCAATAAAGCAGAAAAAGAAGACATGCTCTAGGAAGGCCAGGAATAAAGTAGATTTGATTCCAAGTGGTTTCCCAAGTGCTCCATGACTCAAATTTAGCAATTTTCTCCACTTTGGATGTGTGGAGGACAACTTGCATAAGGTGGAATATGGAAACTAGGCAAATAAGACAAAAATTGGATTAATTAATGTGTAAGGTAGCTAACTATGGGTTGATTATTCTAACACCCACCCTTAAGCCTAACTTATGAGTAAAATATTAGAAAATTATAGGGCCTAGAAATAAGGCTTAGTCACCCTTTACATACTGCATGTCCATTTAACCAAGGAAAGAGGCAAAAACCCAGTGGGAAAAATCCTCCCTTAAACATGGACAGTAAAACAAAAATTGGAAATCTTGTCATCACGCATGCTTCACAACATGATCAGAAATCCCTAGCAGTGATTTGAGATTGCTGAATGTCTTCTCACAAAAAACTTTGGTGAATATATCTGCTACTTGTTCCGAAGATGAACAAAAGAGTAGCTGAATGGTGCCATCATGCACAAGCTGTCTGATGTAGTGCATATGGATCTCAATGTGTTTGGTTCTCTGTTTCTGAATTGGATCATTACATATTCGAATGGTACTCTGATTATCACAATATATAGTAGTTGAGTATTCTGATTTGAAGCCACACTCACCAAGTAACCCCTGCAACCATAAACATTGAGTTGCTGCATTTACAACTCCTCTGTACTCTGCTTCTGTAGATTAGAGTGCAATGGCACTCTGTTTCTTGCTTGACCAGATAATTGGTCCTTCAGCAAGCATGAACACATATCCTGATGTTGACTTTCGATCTGTGTTGTCACCTGCCCAATCACTGTCAGTAAACCCAATCAAATCAAGATCAGATTTAGCTTTGTAGAAGATCCCATGAGTCCTTGTTCCTTGAACAAAGTTAAGGACCCTTTTGGCTGCTCTCCAATGGATCTCACGAGGCTGATCCATGTATCTTGAAGCCACACTTACTGCATAAGAAATATCAGGTTGAGTATGTGTAAGATACATCAAACACCCAATCATTTGCCTATACAATGTATTGTTTACCATAGGTGAAGAATCTTATTCTTCAATTTTTACTCCTGAAAGGAAAGGAGTCTTGTTGGGATTCCAGTTGTTGGGTAGAATTATCACTAATTAATTTACCTTCAATTTAATTATTGACCAGGACACGTAAGCTTTGAGTTGCTACACTGTATGTGCAGGGTAAAATAGTTTAAAGCTCATGCCTAAGGTAATTTTGATTTGCTCACAGACAAAGAAACATAATGTAGTCTATGGAACTAACTACTCTATTGAATAATCAATACCAAACGTTGTTAAGTCTAACCTAAGGAAAGGGAATCAGCTTGCTGAGCACTGTTTTACAGTCCAAATATTTATCAAATCCAATAAATCCTACAACAATCTCAAACTATGCTAATTATTGTCCTATTTTTCAAAAGAGCAATCAAGAAAATTAATGATTTGTTAAAAGAAACCCTACTTGTCCATACAGACCTTCAACTCTCAAACCTACCTACACAATGAATACTAGTTGATCAATCCTAGTGGTCTTACACCTTTTTAACATAGCCTCTAAGACTACACTCATCACCCACAAAGAATCTTATGCTAAGCCCAATGCCTCTTCTTAACCCTAATTCACACCAATGCTATCATTCATAAATAATTATTAGAAATAAATTTGCCTTTCTGCTAACAACGGATACAACTCTACTTGCATTCTATGCCCACAAAAATATATTGGAAATATTCAGACAAAACCACATTTCACTCTCATTTGTTTATCCTATGAGATTTATCTTTGAACCACAGGAAACAAATATTGTCCAATATTAATGAACTGTACTTCTTCTTCTTTATCTCATTCAAGATTTCAAATTAAACAAGGCATAATTCCAATCCTCTATATAGCAAATTTGAAATGCTATCTTAAAAAACCTATGAACTTTATAAACTTCTAAAATCTCTATAAATTCTATAAACTTATAAAATCTCTGTAAATTAAATAAATGCTGCAAGTCCTCAAATCTTTGAAACGCTACAAATCTTTAAAACACTCCACAACCTTGTAAATTCTATGACCTAAAAGAATTCTGGACAAGAAATTTAACCATTCAGTAATCAGTATCAATTCTGGAAATGAAAGAAATCTGGAAATCTAAATCCAACATATCTCTCCGCTCTCACTACTCTTCAAATCTCTTTTCTACTAAATTGAATCTACAGACAAATATGGAAGTATCTATTTTATCTAAAGGTATTGAGTAATGCAATCAAGCTTATCACACCATTTCAATGACACCAACTAACTTAATGTAAGCATGTATTTCATTCCCAAATCAAGAGCCGTTAAAACTACTGGCATCCATACATAAAATACAGTATAATAAATATATAATGCAAATTTACTTACAGCAGTGGAAAAGAAAACAACACTACACACATATAACCGGAGTTGAAGGTGGGTCCGGCCTTTAACACATATGAATCTGAAACTGAAGCTTTAGGGAAGCAAATGCAACTGTTGATCAATTAATTAAAAATCAAAGTTTTACAGTGTCTTCTCCTCTGTATCGTCCTTCTAAGGATTTATTTATACATCAATAGATGGATAAGATCCATCCCAAAAATTATAAATTCATGCAACCACCCAGAAAACGACCAACACCAAAATCTGGAAAAACCACGTCTGTTCCAGAAAGGATTTCTCCACATTCGTTCAAAAATTCTGAAAATTGCCCATGTTTAGGGGTAAACGGGGCCATTTATGAAGTGGGTTTTGAATTGTTTTGAATAATTCTCAACCAATTGCTCATAAATTGAGCCCGAAATCAGGTTCCTAATTAATGACGGGAATTCCATTGCCAGATTGCCTGAGATTAGGGCCACAACTTCTGGAGGAAACAGAGCATTTGAATGATGACTGATATCTCATAATCCATATTGAAATGACCAAGAATAAAATCCATGAGTAATTTTGGACAAATTAATCCCCAAAATATATGAACCAATCAATACATGCTCACTGAGTGCCGGAACAAGTGTCGGATCGAGCAACCAGAAGAACCACTACATGGGAAACAAGAGTTTGTCAATTGATCAACATTTAATCAAAAGCTAAGGTTTCATTTTATAAATTAAAACCCAACAAAATAATAAATAAAATAATGAAAAATATCAAAAATTCACCTATTAGAGCACCTTGTAATGTTTCCCTTGAAAAGGCATATTCAAGCATAAAACACAACTAGATAAAGTTGAATATACGTGATCTCATGGAACTTTGAACTAGAAATAAGGTGTTGAAGAAGCAAAAACATGAGGCCATCATCTCCCCCAGACTGAAGACCTTGCATGTCCCAATGCAAGAAATTTTTTCCCCAGGCATACAAAATTGAAACTCAAAATAGAGGACCAAACTTTGGGTTAAATTCCAGAAACCGAAGCTGAAGTGTTAAACAAGACTTGTACTTGAGGAGGAGATGGAGCTGTTTGCTGCTGTACATCGATCAATTTTTCAAGTTGTTTGTCCTTTTCTCTTAACTGCTTCCTGAGACTACGATTGGATCCAGTAATGTCATCAACTAAGGTTTGCAAATATGCTACTTTAGCCTTCAAAACTGCATTTTCTTGTTTGACAAATCAGTCCAATATGTTCTCACAATTGTTCAGTTAATTCAACATTCCGTTGTTTGAAATATTCAATGCCTAGATTTGAAGAGGTAACTGATTTTTGACAAACCTGAGATCATATCTTGGTATTTGGTATGATGAGGAATGGAATAACAATGAAGAATCCTCCATATGATTTGACACTAAAGGACTAAAGTGAAAATTAACATGATAATAACCACATGCTTTCAGAAATATGGTAGAAAACTCATGGAAAGATTATATGATAAGAAAAATGAGTTCAAATGTTATATTTGCATGGAACATGCAATTTGATCTTAGGAAAGCTTAAAATTTTGAAAAGGTAAGATCAAGGGAATTGGAAAAAATGTTTTTCACCTATTAAAATGATAATGTCATATATAAACAATCAATGTGGTAAACTAATTCACGACACAAATTATTATATAAAATGTGTCATTAACCAAAAGATGAAGTTTTCCATTATAAATTCTCTTTTTAATGTATGACATCAAACAGATTATAATATATAGGTGACTTTGATTATAAAATAAAAAGATTCATCTATATGAGACTGGGGAACCAATCATTAAGCCAATCAAAACAAATCAGCTCTAAAATTAATGGATTTATGAAGTATAAATATTCAAGGGAAATCTCATATTATCTAGCTATTTTAAAATTAAAAATATACCTGGATTTCAGCAGTCAAACCTTAAGTAATGTTCTGAAAATTACTTCGGCAATTTAGTTCACACAGTTAACAAATTTTCTAGTACCTTACGCAGCACTTGTTCCAACATTCTCATGGTTTAAATGCAGAAATATGCTCAGGTTTGCAAAGGTAGAAGGTTGCTGCCATCAGAATTGGAGATGTTGTAGGTAAAATTACTCCATGGAAAAGATGAATAGCCTTCTTTTAAATTTCAGACTTCTATAAGTTGAAGAAGAAAACTGGGGTTGACTAAATGGAGAGGAAAGATGGAACTAGTCCATTTAAAAATATAATGGAAAAGGGAAAAAAATATGATGGTAATGACGGACATGCTAAGGAAATTATAGCAGACCAAGGCACATACTGCCCACACTGTCGTGCCTTATAATGATATCGACATGTCCCAGAAAAATTCATAGCCTTAAGACATATCAAATGTCAATTTTAACCATGGATTCAGGCCTTGGATTTTAGTAAATTAATGACATAAAAATTTAAAATGGAAAACTAAACATAAGCGATGGTGTATGATTTATTGATATAAAATAATCAATAATATAAAGTAAAATTTTGTCAAGGTGTATATGTCATGAAATTACTTACAAAGGAGAGGTGGCTTATCAACTCTATGGAATATAATGTGTTAAGGTAAATCCTCATAATTTCACCAATTTTTTTAAATTAGAAAGATACCTGGATTTTAACAGTAAAGATTACTCCAGCATTCTGAATATTACCTTTAAAATTCAATTTACCAGTTTTGCAGAACTTATTCCAATACCTGATCCAGTCTGAGTCTAGTATTTTTAGGTCCAGACACAGAATTATTTTCAAGCTTGCAACGGTAGAAATGAGTTCCAGCAAGGTGATGATGTTATCAGCAAGGGAAAATAACTGCCTTTCCTCAAAATGTCCAACTTTTGTGAGTTGAAAAGACAATTAAAACTGCCCGAAAAATCAAATAACTGCCTGAAAATTTTGTTTTATCCAGCAAGATCATGGCACAATTACCTTATTCCATGGTTGCTCCTTCATCTGGCCACACAAAAACAGAGCTAAGTCATAAAACCACTCTTTATTAGAAATACAAAAACAGAATTAAAAACAGTACATAGGCTATCAGCATCTACTATTAAAAATATTCAAAACTTCAACCCATAAGCACATACTTTTTTTTTTCTCTTTATTCATATAGAACTTTTTCCACCAGCATATGTGCCTTAAAAATACAAGACAAGAGGAGTACTAAATGAATCCAATGGTGTACTAGCCCACTTGACTCAGCTTCACACAAGACGGTTTGAGCAGTGAAAAGAAAAACCAATAATGAGGTTCACAGTTATGTTCATCAAATCAGTAAATGCCAGGACACTCTAGAGGTATAAACCTTTTCTTCTAGCAAGGATCAGGTAACAAAAACTTAGAGCATCTGAAGATGATTATCAACTGGCTATTACAAACAGTTCCCTTAGATTTTCATTTAACCCACACATGACCTCTCTTTAACATTTACATAGGTACATTGTTCACACAGACAAGTATAAATGAGGCTTTTAAAAGAGATATCAAAGTCAGAACCCACTGCCAGCGAGCCTGTTCAGTACTCCGGTGGGGTAACGGTAATATCTAAGAAGCTTCTTCCCCAGGTAGAATGCCCCATTGCCAACAAGCCTGTTCAGTACCCTGATGGGTTTTCCTGTTTATACCATAGGTCGGTACCCGCTGCCGGCGGACCTGTTCAGGATCCCGGCAGGTTAACCTCTTACACCCATTTTCTACCAGAGGCCCTTGTCCCAAATTCATCTTAAAGATAAATTTTATGATTTGCTTATGGATAGATGAGTGGGGGAGCAGCTCTGAAAACCCTCTAGGAGTGGGATGGTATTAAAATTGGAAGAGTGTTCTTGAAACATGCCTATAAAGATTTGTCCAAATGAACAACTAACCCCTATAGCTGTATAAAGTGAAAGACATGAAGTGGCTAAAGAAAAAAAAAATGTAGATATGTATATATTTAATATAATGGAAGCCAATAGATAATGATCAAAAGATTCCTCAGTCATGGAAACCACTCCTTATGATGGTGCCTACCTGGATAATAAATCAATGTCCATAGCTATTACTACTTGAAAAAAAAATATCCTCGTTCAATCTAGTGTAAAACCAAGTCAAATGGCATTAGTATCCCATGAGTTCATAACTAAACCCACTTGAGGCGTAAATCACTAATGGAGGCAGTGCTAGGTAGATAGGTACCTATATGAATAAAGAGGACAAGTCTGAAAAAACTGAACTGAAAACAACGTGTCCTATTAGGTAGAGCAAAAGACACTTTTATTTATTTGACACAGGTATTCCAATCACCTAGTGAAACCAAAAATATTCAAAGTGTTTCTCAGAGATTAATTCAAATTAAAACAGTTCCTGAAAATTCTTTGTAAGAGGAATCAATGGTCTAAAGTAGGAAAGGTAACAGAAAGACTTCCCTTTTAAAAATACCCTGAACCTCACCAAGAAAGTACCTTCAACCGGTGTCCATTCCCACAAATGCAACCTGTTCATCATCAATTGATCTTATGTTTACAGAACCATTATTAAAAACAGTCACAATTTCATATTACCCTCTGGCATTTTTCCTTTTTACAGGCTATGAGCTGCTGTTTTAATAAATTTTCTGAAAGTATGGATTGGAGAGAAGGTATAAATTCTGGTTAAAGATCTTATCATTTTATTGAAAAAAAAAACAACGAAGCTGCATTAATTTCTAAACTAAGCATGCAACTTTTTTATTTATATACATATTTTCCTATTCTACCTAAGAAGAAATAAAACATTTCTATTCAATTATATGAATTCTTCCAATGTAACCAAGTGCGAAGTAAGATTAAAAATATACCTTTATCCACATATGAAAAATTTGTTACAATGATTACCTGGATATGGAGAACCAACCGACTTACTTGCTTCTGCAACAAAAGGTGTTGAAGGAGGAAATGGTGTTGTAGTCTAGTTACCTCTTCGAACCAACTTTCAAAGTAGTCCTGGTACTGACCTTCCTTCATCATGTCATGTAGATACCCTTCTTCTGATTGATTTATTTTGGAAGTACATAGAGGATCTAATGATACCTCCTCAATTTTAGGATACTTTCCATCGGATGTAATTCCCAAGTTGTCAATTTCCTCTGCAACTCGGCATGGAATAATTTTTTTGTGGCTCTTGGGACTTTGGTTCATTTGTTATTTCAGGAGAGGTAGATAAACTCTTAACTTCTGTCAGGATGTGTTCTACCTAATAAGAAGAATTCCCAACCGCAGCTAGGATTTGAGAAAGTTTTCCCAAATTGATGGTTACTTCTGAATCCATTTTTGTCAGTTGTTTTGTTCTTGTCTCGCACAAGGATCAGTGTCTGGGGCTCTTACAGCACCCAAGTTTTTATTTTTATTTGGTTTATATGTGTTTTAAATGATTCTAATCAAGACTATCTACCACTAAAAACATATTTACGCCAATCAAACACACGCTGCTCTTGCATAAAATAAAACACTCTTGAAATTAAATTGCGGAAAGTAAACACACCCAAACTTGCAAAAAGAAAAACACACTTGCATGAAATTAAATTGCAAGAAAGTAAACATGCCTTATAGGAAAGGTAAACACACTTTTGCATCCAAATAAATCAAACATGTGAAAAAGAAAACACACTTACGAGAAGGAAACAACAAGGATTTGGGGCAACCCACTAAAGTGGATGCGTCAAGCTGTTACACCATGGGAATCCTGTAGTGAATTCGCCTTTGCGTCTTATCGTTTCCCCTCCACCTTGTTGTGTAATGTAAAGGAAACCTATCTACCCCTATCTACCTGAACTTCACAGCCAACAAATTTGTAGAAAATGAGCAAAATACCAGCTTACCCTGGAGCAACTCCCCGGCAACGGCGCCAAAATGTTGCGTAAAATTATCACTAATTAATTTACCTTCAATTTAATTATCGACCGGGAAACGTAAGCTTTGAGTTGCTACACTATATGTGTAGGGTAAAATAGTTTAAAGCTCATGCCTAGGGTAATTTTGATTTGCTCACAGACAAAGAAACATAATGTAGTCTATGGAACTAACTACTCTATTGAATAATCAATACCAAACGTTGTTAAGTCTAACCTAAGGAAAGGGAATCAGCTTGCTGAGCACTGTTTTACAGTCCAAATATTTATCAAATCCAATAAATCCTACAACAATCTCAAACTATGCTAATTATTGTCCTATTTTTCAAAAGAGCAATCAAGAAAATTAATGATTTGTTAAAAGAAACCCTACTTGTCCATACAGACCTTCAACTCTCAAACCTACCTACACAATGAATACTAGTTGATCAATCCTAGTGGTCTTACACCTTTTTAACATAGCCTCTAAGACTACACTCATCACCCACAAAGAATCTTATGCTAAGCCCAATGCCTCTTCTTAACCCTAATTCACACCAATGCTATCATTCATAAATAATTATTAGAAATAAATTTGCCTTTCTGCTAACAACGGATACAACTCTACTTGCATTCTATGCCCACAAAAATATATTGGAAATATTCAGACAAAACCACATTTCACTCTCATTTGTCTATCCTACGAGATTTATATTTGAACCACAGGAAACAAATACTGTCCAATATTAATGAACTGTACTTCTTCTTCTTTATCTCATTCAAGATTTCAAATTAAACAAGGCATAATTCCAATCCTCTATATAACAAATTTGAAATGCTATCTTAAAAACCCTATGAACTTTATAAACTTCTAAAATCTCTGTAAATTCTATAAACTTATAAAATCTCTGTAAATTAAATAAATGCTGCAAGTCCTCAAATCTTTGAAATGCTACAAATCTTTAAAACACTCCACAACCTTGTAAATTCTATGACCTAAAAGAATTCTGGACAAGAAATTTAACCATTCAGTAATCAGTATCAATTCTGGAAATGAAAGAAATATGGAAATCTAAATCCAACATATCTCTCCTCTCTCACTACTCTTCAAATCTCTTTTCTACTAAATTGAATCTACAGACAAAGACGGAAGTATCTATTTTATCTAAAGGTATTGAGTAATGCAATCAAGCTTATCACACCATTTCAATGACACCAACTAACTTAATGTAAGCATGTATTTCATTCCCAAATCAAGAGCCGTTAAAACTAATGGCATACATACATAAAAGACAGTATCAGAAATATATAATGCAAATTTACTTACAGCAGTGGAAAAGAAAACAACACTACACACATATAATCAGAGTTGAAGGTGGGTCCGGCCTTTAACACATATGAATCTGAAACTGAAGCTTTAGGGAAGCAAATGCAACTGTTGACCAATTAATTAAAAATCAGAGTTTTACAGTGTCTTCTCCTCTGTCTCGTCCTTCTAAGGATTTATTTATACATCAATAGATGGATAAGATCCATCCCAAAAATTAGAAATTCGTGCAACCACCCAGAAAACGACCAACACCAAAATCTGGAAAAACAACGTATGTTCCAGAAAGGATTTCTCCACATTCGTTCAAAATTTCTGAAAATTTCCCATGAATAGGGGTAAATGGGGCCATTTATGAAGTGGGTTTTGAACCGTTTTGAATAATTCTCAACCAATTGCTCAGAAATTGAGCCTGAAATCAGGTTCCTGATTAATGACGGGAATGCCATTGCCAGATTGCCTGAGATTAGGGCCACGACTTCTGGAGGAAACAGAGCATTTGAATGATGACTGATAGCTCATAATCCATATTGAAATGACCAAGCATAAAATCCATGAGTAATTTTGGACAAATGAATCCCCAAAATATATGAACCAATCAATACATGCTCAGTGAGTGTCGAAACAAGTGTCGGATTGAGCAACCAGAAGAACCACTGCGTGGGAAACAAAAGTTTGTCAATTGATCAACATTTAATCAAAAGCTAAGGTTTCATTTTATAAATTAAAACCCAGCAAAGTAATAAATAAAATAATGAAAAATATCAAAAATTCACTTGTTAGAGCACCTTGTAATGTTTCCCTTGAAAAGACATATTCAAGCATAAAACACAACTAGATAAAGTTGAATATACTTGATCTCATGGAACTTTGAACTAGAAATAAGGTGCTGAACAAGCAAAAACAGGAGGCCATCAGCAGTCCTGCATGTTGAATTTGTTCAGAAAATCCAAGGCATACTTGGACTGATGTACTTTGATTCCATGTTTCGTTTGAGCAATCTCGATCCCCAAGAATTGGCTCAATAAGCCCAAATCAGTCACTGAGACTGCATGGTTCATTGCATCCTTCAAGGAGGCAATCTCATCCTTTGAGCTTCCTGTAATGAGAAGGTCATCAACATACAAGACAATAATAATTAATGAACCATGAATCAGCTTCAAATAGACATTTGGATCTGATTTGCATCGAACAAAATTCAATGATAGCAGAAAGCTATCAATCTTGGCATACCAAGCCCTAGGGGGGCTTGCTTAAGCCCATACAATGATTTATTTATCCTAGAGACAAGAGATGGATTAGTAGAAAATCCTTGAGGCTGCTGCATTTCAATCTCTTCAGTGAGATCTCCATTCAGGAAAGCACACTTCACATCCATGTGATGTACCTCCCACTGCTTCGAAGCTGCAATGGCTAAAGCTAGCCTGATGGAGTCCATCTTTGCCACTGGTGAAAAGGTATCATTGTAGTCTATGCCATGTACTTGTGAGTAGCCCTTGGATACCAATCTTGTCTTATATTTCAAAGGTGAACCATCAGCAGCAAATTTGGTTTGTAAGCTCACTTACACTGAACTAGCTTCCTCCCTGGGGGAAGATCAACCAGCTCCCAAGTGTTGTTCTTATGGAGTGAGATGAAATCTTATTCCATGGTTTTTTTCCATATTGGATCATGTGCTACATATTAATATGCTTGTGGGTCTTATTTAACAATCAGATAGCATTTCTCTGCAAACAAAGGGTCTTTCCCACACATAGCACTCTCAAACTGAGATCTAGTCCTCTTAGGATCATTAGGATTTCCAACTAGTTCTCCAGCTGCATGAATAGTATTTGTTGCCCATTTTGGTCTTGTAGGACTGTTAGGGTTTGCAATTAAATCATCATTATCAGACATATCAGAATCAGCAATTTCAACTATCTCGTCACTTACATTCAATGGTTTTGGTGGTGAAGAGGATTCTCCAACTTCCACTATTGCTAAAGGCTCTTCTTAGAAATGAACACTCCTTTCAATGAAGGATTTGTTTGTGCTCAAATTTATCAGATTGTACCCTTTTGAATCTTCATAATACCCAACAAATAGACACCCTTGGCTTTAGCGCTGCAAATCCTTCCTCTTTTCTGTTGGAATTCTAGCCCAAGCCCTTGAGCCAAAATTCCTGAAATGGGTCGCATCTGGCTTGTGCCCACTCCATGCTTCGAAAGGAGTCATACCATCAAGTTGTTTATGAGGCACCCTATTCTAGATATAGGCTGCACATTTTATAGCTTCAGCCTAAAATTTTGGTGGAAAAGTCTTAGCCTCCATCATGCATGTTGCCATCTCTTTCAGTGATCTGTTCTTCCTCTTAGCAACACCATTTTGCTGTGGTGTGTAAGAAATAGAATGATGCATATGAATACCTAAATCTGCACAATATTGAATGAATGTCAATGCATATTTGGATTTACTCATTGACATATGAGGAAATTGGCCAGCAACATCATTGTGGATCAACTCAAGAGGTGCAGAGGTTCTCTCATGACTAGCTTTCTCAAATTTATGCTCTGGGTGTTTTCCTAAGATGCAACCTTGGCAGACTCCTTTGGAAAACTTAATATTTGGTAACCCTATGACCATTTCTTTTTCACTAAGATCAGAAAGATACTTGTAATTGAGGTGGCCAAATATTTCATGCCAAAGCTTGCTTTCCTCATTAGCATGAATTAGAAGAGTAGAGGGGTTTGATTAGGGTCGGAAGTGTGAGAACATGTATACCTTCAAAGTGTGATTTGCAACTCCTTTTGCAATGACTTTACCACTTGAGATCTTTGTGATCTCAACTTCATCAGGGGAGAATATGACCTTCTTTGGATACACTGTGTGGGTCATCTGATACACTGATAAGAGGTTAGAGGCAAGACCTGGAACATACAATACATTGCCGAACTTACCATGGTCAAGATCAATCCTCCATTTTCCCAAAATTTCAGTGAGAGAGTCATCTCCCAGTACAATTGGTGGACCTTTCGACATGTCAAGTGAGGTGAATGCCTCCTTGGTCGAAACCATATGTCTTGAAAATCCAGAATCAATGATGAAACTAGGTGAGCTTGATGTGCCAGCAACCAATGCATGAACTCTCTCTCTGTCTTTTGAATTTGATCCTCCTTCCCTCTTATTTGAGCTGTCTGGAAGGGAGATGCCATTCTTCTCCAGGATTTGGGTCAGCATGTCCATTTGCTTCTTCATGCAGGAGCTTTCAGGATGATTTCCCTTACTGCAGTATGCACACTTGCTCATTTCTCCTTTGTTCTTCTTCTTCTGGGGGTTCTTCTTGGAACCTTGGGGCTCCTCTGGAGACTTGTTCTTGTCTCTCTTTTTCTCAGGTGGCTTATTAGCTTTCTTATTGCTTTTTGAATCCACCCTCGAATCTCCAACAACCAGATCTTGGTCTTTGGAAGGTTTGATGGTGCCCATCATCACCAATTTATCTTGTTCTTGTGTGAGAGATTCCATGAAATATGCAAGGCTAGGCATTTTCTAGGCTCGAGCTGTCAACTTTGTGGCATGGAAGGTCGAGAAAAACACTATAGTCAGGGCCAAGCTTCAAGAGTATGGCCAAAACCAATTGCTTCTCCTACTTTTCGATCCCACACTGTTTTAGCTGCAAAACAAGGGCTTTGAACTTGGAAAAATAGAGTTGCAGGGATTCAAAGCTATTGGGACTCAGGGAGATCAATTCATTTTCAATTTGATGTCCCCTCATCTTATATTTCTTACCAAAAATCTCAAGAAGCTTCTCCCATACTTCATTTGGTGATGTTAATCCATCAAGATGGAAAAAGAGGTCTCTGGATATGCTCAGACACAGGAGACCATAGGCTTCATCCCTCCTGTTGTGCCATTTAATTTTCTCTGCAGCTGCATTGGGCTCTGCTTCTATTTCCATAGTCACTCTATAGAGGCCTTTCTCTCTCAAAAGTATCTCCATCTCTGATTTCCATTCAAATAAGTTAAATGGATTCAAGATGATCTTCTGAGATTGATCCATAGCTCAGAAATTGTCTCTTCAGTCAGCAGAATGCTCCCAGTCAATGATGTTGAACCTGCAATAAAAAATTGGAAGGAGAGAAATCGATCTACAAAGGCTGTGATACCATGTGGAAATTGAACCTAGGTGTTAGAACAATTACACTCACAAAAATTGCCAATTACACATGCAAATTACACACAAAGGAGACTGAATATGGAGCAGAACACTAATCTGTATTGAATGAGTGTACAATAGCCAACCCTGTGAAGTCATAGGCTACCACAATAAATAATTACATGAGAGATTGAAATGCATGAATATGCCATTCGAATTTTGTCAAAAGCAGGATTACTAAATCTAAGCAAATCCCCCATAGGTGCATAAAGCAATTTCCAAATCTGTCTAGGAGCTCATGAATTGGAAAAATCAATTAGGAAAGCTAATAGATGATGGAAGGACAACTCATACATTCTTTTCTTAGGATAAAAGAGTGGAGGATGATGAGGACAAAAAACAAGTTAACTTCACCTAGTTAAACTTTCCCAATTGCCTTAAAACTCAGAAAAATCAGGAAATAAAGCAGAAAAAGCAGACATGCGCTAGGAAGGCCAGGAATAAAGAATATTTGATTCCAAGTGGTTTCCCAAGCACTCCATGACTCAAATTTAGCGAGTTTGACCACTTTGGATGTGTGGAGGACAACTTGCATAAGGTGGAATATGGAAACTAGGCAAATAAGACAAAAATTGGATTAATTAATGTCTAAGGTAGCTAACTATGGGTTGATTATTCTAACATGGTAATGGACTTAGAAGTTTTTCATGCTTTGTTTGTAGTTCTTTGGATATGCAATAATGACTTCATCATCTTTTCTAGATCTTTTTTATGATAACTTTGTGAATGATTAATGATATACATGAGAATAAACTATAGATGGTGCCTTGTACTTATGAACCACTTTTCTTTCATTCTTATGGCCTTACTAGAGCATGGATTTTATGGATGATGGTGGATGGAAGATGGAAGGTTTTAATGGTTGATAATGAAAATGGTTTATGAAGTACAATGATTGTACTCTGGTTAATCATCAAGTTTTCTTAAATTTTTAATGAGTTAAAGAGTTTTAACATGTTTTACCTCAATTTTACCTTGTCTTTGATGTGTGATGCAAGTTTTAATGGACTGTGTGGAACTGGTTCATGGCGTTGGAGATGGAAAAAAATATGTTGAGATATGCTAAAAGATTTGAGTTGTTTTGAAGAAGGGAGAATGAGAGACTCAACTGGATCTATTGCTTGATGAAATGAACTGGAGGGACTCTGAAGATGTCGAGAAGAAGGATCTGAAGAGTAATCATCCCCACACTTGAGGGTTTGCATGTCCTCATGCAAACTCTTATTAGAACATACTGCTACAAAAAACAAGGAAATAAACTGTTGCAAGCTATGGAACCATAAACCCTTATAGTATTCAACCGCTCTAAAACCATGGTACAATTATTATCATACGAATGAATGTGTTAATTTCAAACATGAAAATAAATCATTGGATTATCGACCATTAAGGTATGTCGTTAACCAATGTGAAGCAACTCACCATTAATGATAATGAGTGCTAAAGTACCTCAGTGCATGTTGATAGGTACGAATATATGTGTTGAAGTCGAGTCACTTGCAAGATTTATCAATAAAGAGGAATTGATGAATCCACATGATTAACAACAAGGAGATCCACCATTTAAAGTCATTATTCACTCATGTGTTGATGTCGATGGGTCAAGGCCATTGGAAGGTGGACCTTAATGAATTCCACATCATCCAATATGAGAATAAAACATAATAATTTGAAGAATGCATGATTTGAAGAACCAACACAAACTTACAGAAATTATTGGGAACTATGCCCACCAGTTTGTTGGTTTTCAAGCAAATTTTCTGCCAAGTTGCACCAGACAAGCTGGTTTTCACAACAAAGTTTTTTTTTATCTTTACTATTTTATTTATTTACATCATTCTACTCTACTTTTTACAAAATAAAATCTCCTTCCAGTCTAAGATTATTTCCAATGCAACCATGTGCGTAACAGACATGAAAATACATTCATGCTTGGATTTGAATTATAAACTTTAGTGCACACAAAAGCATGAGAGACCGGCAGTTGAAAATGATCTGATACTAAGAGTTGTTGAAAAATATAGCGATGATTTGATGTGATGTTATTTTGGAACCATTTCTCAATATAATCATGGTGCTCTTGATTCACTTCTTCATTTGGATCATTCAAAATGTCTTCTTCTACCAGTCCATGCATATCACCTTCTTTTAGGTGTTTGGTCTCTTGAATGCATAAAGGATCTGGTGAGAGACATGTTAGGAACTCCTCGATCTCAGGTTCTGAGGACTTCTCTTCCTTGATTTTAAGTTCTAATGATGTGGTCCATGGTTCTTTTGTCTCTACTTGTTGTCATTCATGGAAATCTTCTTCTTTTACTTTTGGAGAGGCATATAGGTTCTTTGATGTCATCAAGATTTTTTCTTCCTAAGAGGCTAAGAGTGAGACCCCAAATGTTGCTAGAATATGAGAGAATTATTTCAAACTCATGATAATATTTGAATCCATCTTGTTGGTTAAACGGTAATGTATCACACATGGATTAGTGCATGCGGCTTTTACAACACCCAAAGTATTTTTTTATTTGATATGGAAAATGAAATAAAAAATAACTAGATACTCAAATAAATTTTAAGCAAATTAAAAGATAATAGAAACTGATTGCAGAACTGAAAAGCACACTATACTTGCAAAATAAAAGAAGACAACGAGGCATCGGAGCAACCCCACCAATGTGGATGTGTGGATTCTTACCTCTCATCTTACTATTTTATCTCCTCCCCCAAGTTGTCCCTATAACAAAATCATAAATAAAACATAAAGTTTGTGAAAACAACTATGCTCTAATCCCTTGAGCACCTCCCCGGCAATGACGCAAAAATGTTGGTGAGATTATATGTTAAGTAATATGCAACATTAAATTGTCATATGGAGAATCGTAGATATAAAGGTGCAAGCACTGTATGTGTAGGACTAGAGCCTAACCTATCCTAATCTAAATTAACAATTTTCGACATGGTTGAAATATGCAGTACATGGACGAATTCTAAGTGCAGGAACGTACAATACAAGAACATATTTTAGTGAGGGAATGAATTCCATAACTGAAATAGATAGTGCATGACCGCGATGTGCAAGAAAATGAAAAACACGCAGTGCAGAAATGAACATAATTAAAATTTAAGTGTGGGAACAAAACAAGAAATATAAAATATGATGTAGGAATAAAACAGAATAGAAATTCTAGTGCATAAATGAAACATGAAATATTAAATCTGGTGTAGAAGTAAAATATAATAGAAAATCTAGTGCGTGAATGGAGCAAAGTTAATGTAAAACCAAACTAAAGAAGACTAACTAAAGAAAACTCGATCAAGATAAGTCAAACAATCCAAATTTTGTGATCTCAAAACATTTAAATTGTTTTAAACAAATGAAATTGCAGCTCCTTTATGTAAAATGGTTAATGAATTTAGTTTGTGAATACGTCAGGAAGAATGTAAATGTTATCAAATAGCATGTAATATAATTTGGATTGTATGACCACATGAATATGAAAATAATCAAGATAAGACACACACAACTTGAAGGTGAATTCTAAATTCAATATGCACACATTAAACATCGAATTGAAAACAAAGATGAATTAACACAAGCATAAAAACTAAAATAAAATCTAACAAATATAAATGAGCAGTAGTTTGCCAAATCTTGAGGGGCCCTCCCACATTGGAAATTGATGCCAGAAAAGATCAGCTACAATGAAAAAGATGCACAATGAGTCAGTAGTAGTCAATTCTCCATTTCAATCAAAATTATATTCACAAAATCAACTCTTCAATGAAATAAATATTTCTAATACAAACTTCATGAATAATAATCCCCCGTTTCTCAGCCATGTGAGGCTCTTTTTATACAAGAATTCCATGGGTAGATTGATAAGATCCATCCCTAAGAAACTATAAATTCGTTCAGCAAGATAAAAAACAACCAACTCAGAAAATACATAGTTTGACAAGAATTGGAAAAATGCTCCCATATATATCTATCTTCCTGTTGTTAATTTTGAGAAACAGTTTTTGGGTTGGGTGTCTAGCTTGGTTATCTAGAAACCCATCTGGCTATTTGGAATGAAATTATCCCATGTGCACGAAGTTCAAGGCGCAATATGTCATACAAAGAAGATTTTATGCTAAAAATATTCTATTTGTAGAAATTGACATTAAATACCCCGCAATATATTTTTATCTGTTTTGAATTTTATGAAACAATTTCTGAGTTTTGTATCTAGCTAGGTTTCCTAAGAACCCATATGGTCATTTTCCTAGATCTGTTCCCATGTGCAGAAATATTGAGACGCAATATGCCCTCCAAAACAGATCTTCTGGTGCAGGAATATTAAGTGTGCTCGCATAGGATCATCTCGGATAATCCTGGTGCAAGAACTGGTGGGGAGGGAGCCTCTGGTGTAGGAAACTCTGGTGCAGGAAACATTGGTACGGAAATCCTAGAAATGTGATTTTGACTGTCAGCTTAGTGTGGGAACATTTTGCTTAGCCACAACAACACATTATTAAACCCTCAATGATAAAACCATGATAAAAACATATTTAATCATTAAAAAGATAAGTAATACACAATAATTAACCACATAGGTCAAATGAATGATTTATTGGAAAACTAGAGGATAATGACTATGAAATGTATCAAAACAAATTGGAATATCACTTATGAATGAAGGTTTGATATAGTAGAAAATGTGACATATTTGGATCCCAACACATACATGATGTCCATCAGGTATGTAGACAAGTAGAATTTAGGGTTTTTTGTAGATGGGGACTTCTATGCTTGAGCAAGTGCATCTTTGAGGGTTATAGAAAAAATTTGTGTCCACTTAAATATCTAACCTATTGTTGCAATATGATGTTCCAATGGAGCCCATTCTAGTTTAAAACAAGAGTAATTATCAACACTTTTAGGGTTGTTATTTACATTCCAAATATTTTCTCACTTTTGATTCTTGATAATTATGAAATAGGGAAGTTAGGATCAAAACGTTGGGGAGATCAAAATTAAAAATAACAAATCTCGTCTTTTGATTCCTGAATTTCCTAAACTTGCATTGTATAAATGAATTAATATGTCGGAAGGATCATAATTGGTTCAAGCAAGGATTAATTTGTTCTATATTAACTCCTAAGTACATTTAAAAGGAAAATTGATGAAATTAACTATGAATATTGAAAATTACAATAATTCTATGAAAATAAACTATGGAATTTAAAATTTGAAAAGGAGGCTCCCATCTTTTAGAAATATGGGATCCTTGTGGCTAAAACACCCGGTCACTGTCATGGGTGAATACATGAGTCCCCATCATTTAGTGTTATAACTCAACCATGACCATCTCATGCTTTTATAGTAATATTTAAAAACATACAATGAGTTTTGTCATTATGGTACTCAAAAAATGCTTACAAAACTACATTTTAAACTAGGGTTAAATCGTGGGGATGTTATAGTATAGTTACATTTTGCAACATCATGTTATATTATTTCTTGTAATTACAATTTCTTCTTGTAGGAGTACTAAACTATAACATTCAACATTACTTCCAGTATCTTTTGGTTTAGTCTCAGTTTCATTTCTAGATTTATTTCATGAAACAATTTAATATTCTCGGCATTATGTTATTTCCAAGATTTTCAACATTTCAACATATTTAATCAACATCAACCTCACAACATATACATTTCATTGTCATCGTATTTTTATCATCACTAGCAGGATCCATCAATTTCGCCCCTTGCAATGACAAAAATTTAATTAGCATTTCAAAGCTTTTTTATGTTTCTGGTCACATGAACTCCATGGTGTCAGAAGAACTTCATAATGTTATTGGAAGTCCACAAAGGTGACATGACTTCCTATAGGTGATATTTATCATATTCTCATTAGTAGGAATAATAATTAGTGCATTCTGAAGTAATACATACATCATAGAAGTATTCAGATCATCCAATTGAGATTTCATTCTATTTTAAGATCTAATCAAACATCTATATAATCCTATTTTCCTTTGTAGTATAATTTCTATGTTTTTACAAGCTCTGCTCTCGTTGATGCAAAATTCAAGTTATATCTATAAGTATCAATTTCATGTGGTCAAAGTTACTTGAGATAAAGTTTTGTTGCTCCTTTTGATTTATTAAATCCAAAGGAAAATTATTACTATTGACGAGTCTCTTATGCTTATTATATCTTAATTATATATGATCATGTTTTATAAACTACCCTTTGTCTTATGGTCATTTCGTATGGCTTTGGAACCATGATCATCCATGACCACCTTTCCTATCCCATGATATTTCCTATCATTGATTTCATTACCTTATCCTCGCTTATTCTCCTATACATGTTTTTAATAAACCATTAACCTGAATAGTCCTCCAAATTACGTCATCATAATCTCATAATAATTCCTTTTTAGTTTTGCACTTATTCGAATCACTACTAAGGTTTCAAATTGATTCTTCATACCATGTTTATCAAATAATTTCCCTTTCCAATATATGATTGTTTAATATTCATCCCTAATCAATTGATTGTAAAGGTATGATTTGGAAAAACCTTCTCTCTGTTGAAGATACATGTGGATTGTGTGAAAGAATATGGTAAGTTGGATAGGGGTATATTGACGTGAACCTAAATCTATTGATACTTTGGAATATTTTCTTCACTATGATGCATACAGGTCCTTTTTCAACAACATGCCCTAGTATTCCTTTTTCAACAACATGCCCTAGTATTCCTTCTTCATGAAATTCCAAGGATACAATGATCATGGTGATCTTCAATTTCCTTACGGTTTCAATGGTAAAATAACATGCATTGGAGATTTGGTTATGCTATTATCCTAGAAAAGTGTGGTTGAAGCCATCATAATATATTTGGAAGGTGAAAAATTGCTTAGGAGATGGCATCTGCGAAAAATATCTCTGATTGATTCTTAAAAATAGAGTATCACGGGGCATATTGGAAAAAGAGAATTTCACATTCATACATCAAGGAGGAATGGTAGAATATATAATTTGTTTTGTAAAAGTATATAAATTGGGTATGTGTTTCGTTACCTTTATCCGCCATATCAAATTACTACTCCACTTTGAATCTGGTATCTTGTTAAATTTCTCTTATTATATATATGGAGGAGTTTGTCAAAGCTGTCAAAGTAAGTTCATTATAATTTGAATAGTCCCTATACTAGTGTATTCCATTATGGTCTTATAAAAATATTAATTCCAGTATAGTTGAGTAACATAAATGATAGTTGGATTAGCTTTTTAAGTAGGAATGGGTTTGAATCATCAGGTGAAATACCCATTATTGAACATCAAGAAGAAAACCATCTTCCTTAAAATACAAATGAAGTGGATTATGTGCAACCACATCAAATTGAAGAATAACTTGTTTATCAAATTCATGTCCATCAAATCTTTGTTACTTAGACTTAAGATGAAATGGAACCTATCCCTTAAGTCGAAATGAAGAAGAATCAAAATGTCAAGAACTAGACCTATGGTTTTGTAGGGTCAACGGTTTTCTTTCACACCCCAAGAAATCATGAAAGAGGAAAGAGATTGTCAAGGTTCCAGTGGGTGAACCTCCTAAACCACCACCAATTAGTGGAAGGTTCACGACAAGCATGTTGAAGAAGCATAATAAGCCAATAGAATTAGTTGTTATTTCCACTCCTTAGTATACTTTCGATGATCTAGATCCATATTATGAAGATGTAGGGGAGACAATAGTTGAACTGGATCCTAATTAAGGAGATACAAGGGAAAAATATGATATCGTTACCCCTAATGATTTAGTAAAAACTAAAATCCCAAATCCTAAAAACAAAGATGTTGTTCTACTTTTAAAACCCGGTAATGTTAAATATGATCTTGAACTATTTAATCCTCTATAATTTTATTATGATTCTCTTGGATGTGATGATAACAAGTTCTAGATATAGTTAAGCAAGAATCATCTTCAAAGTCAGTTGTTCATTTTTCATTAGATATATTGTAGAAAAGGAAGAGGAAGATCAGAAGACCCAAAAGAGAACTTAGAAAATTTGAAATATTGGATAGGAATGTAAAGGATGAAATGAGAACTTGAAGAGACACAGTCGTAAGTTAGAGCATAAGAATGAAAATCTAATTTCTCATAATCAAAAGGTGATATCTCAAAATAAAAAGCATCATATGTTAGAAAGGAAATGGTTTAGTGTAGCCAAGAAACATGTTGTTCATAACAAGATACTAAAAAAGATCCAAAGAAAGTAGAGACAAAGCAAAGGGGAATCTGAAAAGTTTGATTGATGCAACACAACTTTGTTAGATAAGATTTGGTTTTGGATAAATTATTTTTCTTGAGGACATGCAACCACTTGGGTGTGGGGAAGATGTCGATTTGATACTTTTAACACCATCGATTAACTCATTTTTTTTTACCTATTCTCATTTTTCTTCACTCCAATTATTAACTCCATTTCCATTCTTGCCTCAAAATATGAAACTAATACATATCATAAGCATAATAAGGTAAAAGTTGTTGATTTGCATAATTTATTTTGTTTCTTATAAGTTGTATTGGATTTGGAATCAACTTTAATGATCATAGTTTATTTTCTATTGGATTAAAAGACTTCATATTGAGATGGTTCAGTTTATACTACATCTCAAGGGTTCCTATCAACATAGTTCATTTTTTGTCAACACGGTTAAGTTCTGGTTAGGTCAGTTCAAATATTTTTTCTAACATTGATGTTTTTCATACTTTGAGATGTTGATTAATTAGCTTCTAGATGGTGAAATGTCCACCACTTCGCATCTAGATCATTTGAGCAGAGCACAAATCTTTTGTCAATTAAGCAATCAAACTTATCCTACGCGTGCGTAGATGAAATAGAATATTTAGTTGGCAATATACACGATCAAGTATATAATTCCTATGCAATTCATGTCAGAGGAATGATATGTCCCAAGCTAGGTAGATCCTTATCATATTTGATCGCTTTTGTAACTCCATTTCATAATCGTTATTTGCTATTCTTGTAAATACGTTCACCAAACATGGAACTTCCTTATCCTTATGAGCTTAGTCACCTGTTGAATCAAGCACAATGTTGAAAGCTCGATCCTATATATTAATGATCATCCATTTAATTAAGTTAGGCTAGAAATGATAATAATTTTGTGATTATATTTTCCTATCCTTTAACATTCTGCAAAACAAAGTTTCCGATAATAAACTCAAGTTTATAAACTTAGGGCACATCTATAATAAAATCTGCAGCTGTTCAATATCAAAGCACGGTTTGTTTTTCATGGTATATTGTTGATTTTGTGTGATTGAGGCTTAACTAGCTTACATCACAATTGGAAAGGGTCCACCAAGTGGACCATGTAGCTATTATGTAATTTAGTTTAGTAGTTTAGCTTGTGTGTCTTAAATACTTTGAGTTCAATAATTTCATTTATATATCTTTTATTTATCATATTGATTAGTATCATAACCATAACTATGCAATCCTTATGTTATTCCTATAAATAGAGTGTGGTTGAATATCACAAGTGTTTTCTTATTTTTTCGGGTATTTTACATTTATGTTATGTATGTATTTACTTAGTGAATCCTAGTGTGCAACTCAAGCATTTAGTAAATGTAATGGATTAACTAACAATATGATTTCATAGTGATTAAAGAATTAGGTGTTTTAGTGATTCATACAATTAAATAAGTAGTAGTCTAGATATTTTGCACTTTTCTATTTTATAGTAATTTTATTCAAAGATCATATAGTGGTTAGAATTATCTAGTGAATACAAATTAATCATCGTTCATATATTAAGAAGAACATTTCCATTTGCATATGAAATATTGCGCATTAATCTTATAAATGGCATCTTATCTAAAGAATAAATGACTGTTATTTAGAGTTATTGTTGACTTACAAGTTTCTAATTTAATTACATACATAGATTATAGGGAGCTTACTAGCAGAAATCGGGATTAGATAAATTCACATTTATATGCAAGATCCCTATCACAATATGGGTATACAAATTCGATTATCATAATTCTTTAAGTATTCATACAAAGTGTATAGGTCCTTGTGCTTTAGATTGGTTAGACTAATTCATGTGCACTTAAACTTATTCTTATGTATTTGAACTAATTTCTATGTGTCTAAGTTAATTTATGTGTTTTTCTAGATTGAGGGTTTTACTTCTATATTGCATATTTTCTCATTAGATTAAATACTTTTGGGTGAAAACATGAAGTTGAGTAACACTTTTTGCTTGTTTTTTTATAAACAAAACTGCAAAATTTTATGTTTTTCAACTTGGACCTCTTCAAACCATTATCTCCCTTAGGAATTACACCTTGAAGTAAACACAAATGTTTTTGAGAATTTAATTAGCTTTCTACTCGTATTTTAAAAAAATTATGGATATATTGTGGTACAAATTTGGTGGCCACCAATGGCATATAGTTGAAAATTTTAGGTATGGATAATGAGTGACCTGTGTGGTCTCCGATTTTTTGAGATATGGTTATTCATTTTAGGGAAAATAATGTATGCTCATAATATACACACACTTCACTTATGCATGGACTATATTTTGATGTTTTTGAGACTTAAGAACTAGTTTTTAATATTTATTGAAATAAAATATATTTAGAAAATGGTGCCTTATCGACACATGTTGGTGACCTTCAATTTTCTTTTTAGTGTGATTCTTATTGAAAAAAATAAAATTTCCATTTTGAAGAGGATGGGGCAAGGAAGATCTTTGTGGATATTCAAGTTTTTTTGGTGTTTTCTTTGTTATGATAATAAATTTTAATTTCAAGTAATTTTTAGAATAATAAAATTCTTAAGGGATAAGGTTTAGAAAAAATTTATTAATAAATATAATTTCAAAATGAAATGAAATAATTCTTATATCATTGGAAACTAGATTCAAAGATGAATCAATTGGTACCAAGTCTGACAAATAATATTTGAAATTTGCAGGGTTTCTGCCTTGTTGAAGTTGTAGGTTCTGAAAAGATGCAAAATATTTTCGCAGGTTTTGTTGTCTGCAAACTCTAGACTGAGAAAATATCTTCCAAACTCTCAACCGAGAGTTTAGTTTAGATTCTCAGATGCGATTTTTTTTTTTAATACAGACTTTTCTTTGGCCAAACTCTTGTCATATAGTTTTAACTCTCACAAACTCTCGGCCTAGAGTTTTTTAAACTCTCAACCTAGAGTTTGAAGTTGATCTTTTTTGCATGTTTATAACCATGCACTATTTTTCTTTTTCACTCCATTTTGAAAAACATGTAACCGAACTTCACGTTTTCACCCTTCCATTAAATAGAATAGATTAGTTTCTTCACTTTACTTGCACATATAGTGTCTGAATCTCACAAGTCCTACATCTTATATTGATGATTAAGTGCCTTGAGGGTTTATTCAGTAACAAATAAATAACTCGACAATTGCAAAAATAATTTTTGTTAAATTTTTCCAATCTTTGTGAAGCAGCTAAGGGTAGTTAGCATTTCCAAGCTAGGTGGAACAACATTAATGGTTAATAAAATACATGATGAATATGAAAAAACATATTGTTACTCACACCAATGAAGAAATACTCGGCATGCATTTGCATCCAACAATATTGAATAATGAAGTTCTCCATTATTATGTGGATGTTTGGGTTTTAGAAGGACATGTTGTAGGAAGTGAAGAACTAGTAGAAATATATAGCAAAGATGGATCACAAATCCTAGTTGATCCTCATAGTCAGCAAAGCACCACACCACTCAAGTCATTCCTAAGGATTCCAATGGAGATAGTGGCAGAAAAAGAAATGGAAGGACCAATAAATGTACTTCACTTAAAGAGAAGTTCATAGTTACTCATTTAATATGAATACATTTCGATATTGGTTAAGGTAGAGAAAATAAATAAGGAGATGCAAGAAGTGAGAGAAAAGAAGAAGGATATTTCAAATGAGAGGAGGGATACAAGTATTGTTCAAGGTGAACAATAAAGGAATGCAAGGATTCAAAGAGAGAAAGAAACGAAAGAAAAAGAGCACCATAAAAAACTGGACAAGAAGAGAAAATAACAAAGAAAGACACACCAAATACATCAAGAGGAGAAGATGGTGTCCAGCTCAGTCAATAGAATTGTAGTGATACATATGCATTTATTCCAAGACCTTATAAACATGGAGATCCCCCAACATTAATAAATTGGTCATAGGCCCCACTTTCTTCCTACCAGTGCAAGGGCCAATTCGATATTTTCTTTTCGAACTCCTCCAATTAATACATGGTTGTTGGGGAGAACTCAAAACTATGCATTTTCAATTCCTACTTGGTTGCAAGGAAAAAAATAGCGTTAGGAAAATGTAGGCAATTGAACCCATTTGAATCAAGAAAATGTAGGAAACTTCAACCTACTTGGTTAAAGAAAATAAAGGGATCCCTATAAGATTGGGTAATGAAGATAGTAAACCTACTCATGCATGAATCTTCTTTATGTTCATTCCTAACCACATTGTAACAAACAAAAAAAAATAATTATCATTAATAAATAATAATGAAATAAATATTAATTAATTACGTTAATAAAGGGACATTTCTCTTAGCAAATAGTCACTATGTAATGCCTATATATAGGGGCTACTTTATCATTCTAAAATCATCATTCATATTTCACTCTTATATAACTATTCACCATAGAAATATGTTCTATTGGTCTATTTAATTGATATATATTTCGAGAAAGCTGCATGTAAGAGTGGTACCAAAGCTTATTGTTTGATACGACCTTTGACCACTATTTATACTAGGTCTAACTTGGTTTTTGGCCATCCATTCAAATTAATTAATTATTCTTACAAATAATAAGTGGGGAAAGAAAAAAAGAAAAGAAGTTAAAAAGAAAAAGAAGAAATAAAGCACTTAACAAAAAAGGACAAAAAAAAGAAGAATGGATAAAAAGGACAAAAATAATAAGTGTGGTAAATACCACACAGTTTGTAAAACTACATATGGTGTNTATTCGGTTATTGGTATATATTCTTTATCAAATTTTATTTTTTAGTTTACAAATTTTGGTGTATTCCATATTGGTATAATATTATTATTACTTTTAATAATAGTAATACTAATTATTGGAAAATAATATATATTGAAAAAAGTTAAATGAATTGAAGAATGTGGATTTTAATGTTGAAAAGAAGTAATTTTTTCCTAACATCTCAAAAAGAAATGTTTCAATATTATTTAGAATTAAAGGGACACTTGGATGAAAGGATGTCAATGATTTCTATTGCACCCATTGTACAGCATGAGTGGGCCTAATTGTTAAGAGCATGTGTTTCCTCTTAGGAGGTCACATGTTCAAATCGAGAGGGGGGTAGTGTATGTACACCTCTGTAGACTTTAGCAGTTAAATCGCTGCATAGAGGGGGGTCCCTTGTCCCACAAACAAGGGGGTCTCATACACCAATTTGGTGTCTCGCTTGGCGGTGACCTTAAAAATATATTATTATTATTATTATTATTATTTAATAATTATATTAGTACTAAATTCACTAACCTTTTTGTGATTTCTAGGTCAAATATAGGTGAAAGGCTAGACTTTTGCGATAAAAATAATTTGAAATAAGTGGCTTACAATTGAATGTTGGAGATTATATGGTCACATCAAAATTCATTGTTAGTTCCTTATGGAGCTTTGATAGTGACATAATTTTGGGTTCACCTTTGATAGGAACATTCAATACTTTCATCTTAAATGACGAAACAAAATTTCTAACATTTTTCCTATAAAAATAGAAGAAAATCACATTGGAGGACATTGCAATGAAGACATATTTAGAAGCTCCAACATCTGAAGACTTCGACAACATATCAAAGATGATTTCATAGGACAATCATAAACTAGAAAAAAAAGAAGAAAATATAAGTTGAAAAGGTTGCCACTAGCATGGATGAATAAATTACCCATTTGAAAAATCATAATCAAGACTTGATCGCCCATATCAAGAAATTAAAAAAAGAAAAAAAATGCAAGAAGAGGTATAAAATAAATTACACAAAAATGAATTATATCTCCAAAAAGAATTCAATAAGAATGTATCATAAAAAGATAAAGAAAATTCTCATTTAAAAAATCTAAATCAAGGGTTGATTGAACAAATAAAAAAATTAAATGATGTGAAGCTAGAAAAAATATCAGAGTTGTTATCAACCAGTAAAGCACATGAAACCCAAAATATTGAAGTTTCTACAAGGGTTCTACAAACAAATTGAATTCCTTATCGTCACCCCCAATATAAATTTTTTTATGACTAACATCAAAATCAAGAGGAAAACAAAAAGTTTTCATCTTACATACAAACCAACTACAATATTGAAAAAGAATGAAGACAATATCAACAAATTCTATGGAAGCATAAAATGAGAAGTTCTATATGATTAGTTGATCATCAAGCAATTCCAATGAAGGTAGATTTGGGATGGATCACACCATAGAAAGTAAAACACATTAGTTCAGCACTCCGATGATTATACCGCCAAGTTTCATCGAGTATTGCAGGTCCAATCTCACAACATCATGAAAAGTCATTATGAGCAACAAAACAAAGTATTACAATAAACTCTACTTTGAGGACAAAGTACGTTTAAGGGGAAGGAAATGTAACAAATAAAAATTAAATAATTATCATTAATAAAAGTAATGAAATAAATATTAATTATTTAGCTTAACTAAGGGACATATATCTTAGTGAATAGTCACTCTATAAGTCCTATATATACGGGCTACTTTATCATTTTAAAATAATCATTAATATTTTACTCTTATATAACTATTTAGCACGGAACTATTTTCTATTGGTCTATTCAATTGAGATAACTTTCGAGTGTAAATCGGATACAGTATACAACACACATCCAAATTGGATTTTCTTAAATCAAGAATTTTTTGTTGTATTTAGTCTCAATCCATAAGGTATTTTGCACCTATTAAATCCTAGATCATAGTCTTCTATGGAACTCTAGGCATTGTATAAAATATTGTAAAAGGAATGTAGGAATCTCAAGCCTGGCTTGCTTTGAATTTTAGAGACATGGCCCAATTTCTATATGCCCATCTCCTGGAATATTAAAGAGGGTTTTATAGAAGATGTGTTCCCCTTAAGCTTGAATTTGGAGGAAAAAATTGCATTTTGAGTCTCAATTAATTTAAGAAATGAGACAATAGTATTCATATTAATTACCAAATGAGACATTTTCAAATCCATTAATCTTTTCAAGATACCAATATTTTCTTGCAAATATTTAGGAGGCTTATCTATTATAGGATAAATGAAACATGACCATGCAATAGGAAAAAATTTAAAAGTTCAAAGAACAAGTCCCTTAAATAATCATCTCAAACCCATTTAAATATATTTATACTTGGTCATAAATTTATTACAAGAATTTTATTGGATAAACTGGAACTATGAATTGTATTACATTTTTTCCTTTAACATGCTTTCATAACAAATTACAATTACAAATGCAAACTAAATCATCCCACGTATACATCATCCCACCAATCCAAATAATGTCACAATTGTCTTCACTAGTCTCTTTCCTAGAAAACAAGGAAATGTTATATAATGGAGATTAGGAATGCTCTTAGTGTAAACTATAGTAGCCAAGTATCAATGTTGTCTCCAACAAATATTTATACAACACTTGATTCCATGATACTCCAACACTTAAAGAATTATGTTTACCAGTAACAACAAAGAAGAGCATTTTACTCAATCACAACATTATCCAAACAATGACATATAAATATGTCCCAATGATACTAACAATATATATAACATTCACAAAGGAATGAACAACCCTCTATGATTCTCCAACATTATGATTAGCCAATGGTATAAGACCATCGACACATCCAATCATATATTAATTAGAATAAGTCAAGACATAAGTTTAATTTCAAATTAAATAACAATTAAAGGTCGTTGGAGTAAAGGAATAAGGAAATATTGAGAAGGTAAGCTATAAATCTAACTGACTGACTAAAATATTCAAGTATTTGTCCTCCCTCGATGAATTGAGGATAGGGAGATATTGAGGTAGTATTTATGTGCCATCTCCTAAATATCATTTATTGTTTGTCCATGTTTTAAAGATGTCAATACCATTACAAATAAAAAAAATCCCCAACAACAAATAAGAACATGAACACTTTGCTCACATGCAGTTTTCTCCAGTGCTGATTTATCCGCATTTAAAATGTAGACCAACTATAAAATGTTTTATTGTTTTCCCAGATTCAACTTTCCTAAGTGAAGAGTTAGGGGTATTTTTTATTAGACTATGAATGGATGTGTTATTCCATAATTTTATTGAGTGAACCCCATTGTCTGTGAATGTTGGGTGGAAAGTAGGGAATAATTTGGAAAGTGATTATTAATCATCCTTGCCCCTAGAATTTGAATTCGTATTATAGAGTTCTAGATTATTAAAACTTCAAAAAGGTAAACTAAATCATATGCAAGAACATGAATATATGGTGTTAATTACAAAGACATAATACAAAGAAAAATTACAACTACAATTACAAAGACAAATTACAATTACAAACACAAACTTTGTATGAGTTTGTTAATTACAAAGGAAAAATATAGATAAGTCCCACAACTACAATTACAATCACAATTGAAGCTCACATATCGAAAAATGATATAGCAATATATGTAGCAAACTATCCATACACCAACATAAAACAAATTCAACCCCTAGACTAGTGAGTTGCATATTATCGATAAGCATCTCATTACCCTCATTGAAGCTCATATTTATTTAATGATATAGAAAGATATGGAACTAATTATCCATAAACCAACAATGCTTCTAAGCATGAATCCAAATATTTACGGTAATTATGGCCTTTAGGGTCCAAATAATTAAAACCATGGAAACTCTGGACCAATTAAATACCTAATAAAACCAAAATTGAAAAAAAAACTAGTTAAAGACCTAATAAATTAAACTGGATACCCAAAGGGGAAGCAGTGGAAACTTTGAACTGTCCAATCAAGGTCTCTACAACAATGTAAAATAATTTGTCATGCAACAACCAAGCCTCAAGAACAATTCGAACCTCACATGTTTGCTTGTTGCTAAAGAGAAACACTTAGTTGCATCTACAATCATGGAAAGGTTGGGGTGATGAAACTTGTAACGTATCCCTCCCTAATAGTGAAGAGCCCTATATGCCCAAATATATGTTCATTGTACAAAGCTCAAGTAAACCCAAATTGAACACACATAGGGCTAGATATAGAAACCTCAACATTCCAATTAGAATCTCTACAAATGTAATACCCCCTGAATTAATAATTTATTATTAATTCTGCTGGAAAAAAGGCTTTAATTATTATTTTTATTATTTTATTATTTTTGACAGAAAAAGTCAGGAATAAAACATTTTTAAATAAAATAATATTATTTAATAAAATATGTTGAAGGGGAAAAAAGTGGATATAGTTGTGAAAGAGTATTTGTTGACCCGCAAGGGGAAAAGACATGTGGTGGAAGCCACTGAGTGAGAACTCAAGATGCGGGAGGCATCATCCCCAAAAATCAGGTCACAACTCCTAGTTGAGTGCTAAAGAGAGGAGGCTCATAAACGACCCAAGTCCTAGGAAAAATACTATATATTAGTATGTCCATGAGCAACAGGAGGCTAGCATTGGACGAGGACTAAAATTTGTGAATGCAAGAGATTGTGCATTGAATTATTTTTCTCTTGTGGTTTAGTGATTAGGTTCGGTGGTTCTAGAGAAAGTAACTTGGCTGCTCTGAGAGTAGGTTGGGAGAAACATATTCTCCACTTATGTTTTCCTATAATTGGTGCCAAGTTCATAATTTATGTTTAAATGTTTGCAGAATGTTTTTTAAATCCTATATCCGAAGAAGATTAATGTAGAACCTAGTCTGTATCAGTTAGCCTAATGTTGTTATACTTGAATGTTTAGAATTATGA
The DNA here is from genome assembly GCA_001517045.1 of Pseudotsuga menziesii. Classification (NCBI taxonomy): domain Eukaryota; kingdom Viridiplantae; phylum Streptophyta; class Pinopsida; order Pinales; family Pinaceae; genus Pseudotsuga; species Pseudotsuga menziesii. Next base: position 846,743 of record LPNX010829343.1, on the reverse strand, counting down.
TTCTTGTTGAAATTTGAGTTCTACACATAATGGATTTAAATCATCTATTTCTAAATTGTATCATGTATTCCTACATTTAACCGTATATTTCATGTTGGTGTCGATTATTCCTTAATTTATTCCTTAGTCTGTATTTACTAAATTAGATGTAGACGGAATCTCTAACATGCTAGAATGTGTCTACTTTTATCAGACTTGAACCACGGTAAGGTTCCATAAAAAATTATAAGTATATATAGTTAGGGTATTATCCTAATTCCTACATGAATAAAAGTATTAGGTTACAGTCTGTGCTCATAATATAGATCTGTAGTACTTAGTATATAAGAATGGAATCCACTTAAATAATATTAACATTATTACAACTCATAAGATTCCAATTAAAGTATTCAAATCGAATAAGCTCTACATATTTAATCATGAAAAATCAATGATGTTATCTGAAGTGTGCATACACAGAAATAATCAATTTAACTCCTAAACAAAACCCTTAATAAACTTAACAAGAAGATAGAGGTATGATTTCCAATCATGTACAAACATCATGGAATCAAATATCTTTAAGGTATTTACTTAACAGTCCTATCAGAAATCAATCATAAGTTTTTGAATAATACAACTATGGAATCGTTCTTCCAGTATTGGTGAAACCAAACCTACGGATCAAACATTCCATTATATTAACATCCTTAAAGAATGTTCTAGATAATAAAGAAAATAAACCAAATCATTTACCAATTGTTATGCTAGTTTCACAACTACATTCATGGCCTTGAAATGTTAGTTACAAAACTGATATCGCCAACATCAATAGCTGAGTATTAAAACATAAAGATATTAACTTCAGTTAAGATATCACATACCCTAAGTTTCATATTCAATTAACGTGATAAGAACCATAATTATAGGGTCATTAGTCCACAACATGGCTACCTGAAATTTATACAGAGGGAGAGCCTCGATCAAGTATACACAAAATTTGCAATACGCTACAGAGATCATGAGATCGAATCTCTTAAATGAAACTAATAAAATTTCATTTTTCTCGTCAATAAGATAAACTAAATGCAAATAGAATCACAGGTAGAAATCCTAGTTGTTGCCCATTTTTTACGTGCAAACATACAAGTAAGGGTTAGAATATATGCACTAAATAAACCTTCAAACCAAATAAAAGGATTTTTGGTTAAAGGATGTGAATGGTTACCTGGGCGTTTGAAACCGCAGGCCTAGGAGGAGGTGACCCTATCATCCTCCTCTCCAGTGCCTTCATCCTACACATTTTGCAAGTTACAGTCAGTGCTATGACGGGAAATTTAAAACAAATAGAATTTCATTTATTTTAAAATATTGGATAAAACCCTTAGGAATTTGGCAGCGAGGGACAAGAGTCATCTTCTACAGAGTACCCGTATCCCTCCACCGCCTGCAACCACCAAAACCTTTCATTACTTTGGAAAACAACTAATGTAAACAAATTTTAAAATACAGATTTAAGTACCAAGCCTTACTCACCTGTCAAAATAAACTGGTCTCATGGTAGAAACATTGGTAGACCGAGTCGAAGCTTTGGCATTGAAAGGTAGGTTGTTGAGTAAGCCTTTGCAAACAATTACCTTGGATGAACTAGATAATGCCATTAACGCATTAAGAATGGAGCAAGCCAAAGCCATTAACACCATAAACCAAACCAAGATATATTATAGAGAAGAGCTCGACCCTCGACCGTCTTCCAACCAAATAATACTATCAAATTAAATTAAGAACGAGTAAATGAGATTTTACGAAACCCTATGAGACCGTGTGATCTCATCATCTAGGTGTATGGAAGAGATTGAATTCTCATTCCAAATGAAATCTTGGATGTGTTGTTAATGTTGATGTATTTGTAACTTCGGAATGTATTCACTTGTATATTTTATGTATTGTGCCCCGATGTTTATTCCGGGAAGTATCTGTAATGTAATTAAGTCATGCCATACCCTGATGTTCCTATCAGGAGAATCAATCATGTAAAAAATTCATGTAAATACATTGTGGGTAACCCTCCTATTAATCAAGGTTTAAAGTCCCCGCAGTTGTGGGGCCCTAGGGTTATTAGACTCTCCTAGAGAAGTCGGCCCTAGTGAGTTATTTTCATGTCAAGAAGCAGTATAAATAGAGAGTGATCCTCTCTATTTAAGACACATTCACTCACACTCAGTTGCAGTGCATAACTGATAGAGAATATTTGCTGGAACAAGAGAGAGAGAGACTATTGCTATCGAGAGATCATCTTACTATTTTGGGGGTTTTGCTTTTGGTGTTGATTCTATATCTGAGGAAGTTGTGGGGTTTTCTCCTTTATGGTTTCCCCGAGTAAAAACTTTGTGTTCATTGTCTCTTATGTTTTATTGATGTACTTGTTATTCTCTCAGTTAAAGATCCTAAGATAATGCTAGCTTGAATGATATAAATCTAACATGGTATCAGACCTAACCTGAGAAGAAGACACTATGCAACTGTGGAAACTAGGGATTCCTACTTTTTGGATATCTCTCGACATATTTTCAGCAAAATAAGGTTGGACAAACTCTCCTCTCTAGGGCGCATATTTATATCCAAGAAAAATCTGATTCTAAACATTTTTAGTTTTTTACCAGACACTATTGCCGGGAATTAGGGCTTTTCATAGAAGTGGAATTTTTGAGTGAGCCCAGGCCTGGATTAATCTCCTCCTCAAAATCAAATTTTAGATATCAAGATAAAAAAATTTGGTTGGGAAGAACTCCGGGAAAGTGAAACCCTAATCTGCTCCTGAACTAGCTCTGCAGAAATTAAGCTCCATATCCAGTTCTGACATCTTGACCTGGTAAGATCTAAATGTTTTGCATTTCCATTTGAGGTTCTCTGTTAAGATGTCTCATCATACCAAGCTTGATGAAAATCTTGAGGGAGCTGATAACTTCCAAGCCTGGAAGTATAGGATCTCCCTGGTCCTCGAAGAAAATGACCTGGACTCCGACATCAATGAGGAGGTTCTAGTTCCAAAGGGAGATGAGGATAAGGCCTTACAAAAGAAGAAATTGGTCATGGATAATAGAATTATTGCTGATTCAATCAAGGATCACCTCATAACACAGGTGTACTCCCTAAAGACACCTAAAGCTATGTTTAATGCCCTGACCAAACTGTTTGAAGGAAAGAACATAAACCGAAAGATGACTCTAAGAAACCAATTGAAGAATGTAAAGATCCAGAATGTGGAAACCATCCAGTATTACTTTACAAGGGTATCTCATATCAAGGAATAGCTTGAAGCGGTGGATGAAGAAGTAGAGAATGCATAAATTTTGATGACCACCTTGAATGGTCTCCCTAGGACTTGGGACTCTTTCATTCAAGGGATCTGTGCCAGAAAGAAGCTAGTCAAGTTTAGGAGAATGTGGGAGGAATGCTCACAAGAAGAAGCTCGATATTAGCATGAGAATAAAATATGGAAAGTGAAGATCAATCTCTCACAGTACAATCCAAGAAAAACAGAACAAGCCATCACAGAGGTAAGCACTCTCACCGGAAGAGTAACTTTAGAAATTCTAAAGATTTGTCTAAATTCATTTTCTATACATGTGATGAAAGAGGACACCTTGCAAGAGATTGTCCTAGAAACAAAGATAGATCTCTCAAGAGGAAGGGAACCAAGAAAAGACATCATGCTCATGCTGCAGAAGATGATGAGCCTTCCAAGCAGAGGATCAAACAAGACAGTGATGGTTCTTCAAGTGATGAATAATATGTCTTGATTTTCGCTCTCACGGGAAACATCACACATGGAAGAAGTGATTGGCTCATAGAAAGTGGGGCTTCCAAACATATGACTATATTCAAAGAATCATTTCTGAAACTATCAAGAACATGAATCACCCCACAAGGTGAAACTTGGGGATGACTACCAATATCCAATAAAAGGTAGTGGAGAATCCTCCTACAAATTAGACTCTAGAAAGTATATGAAGAAGAAGGATGTCCTATTCATACCAGGACTAAAGAAGAACCTTCTCTCCATCTCTGCATTAGATGCAAAAGGAATAATAGTTGCATTTATAGATGGTCAAGTCATCATGTGGCCAAAAGGAAAGACTATTGACGATGTAGTAGTAATTGGAGAACAAGAGGGAGGACTATATAGATTAAAGGTCCAACCAGAACAAGCTTTGGTCCATGACTCAGTAGAACCAAATGAACTTTTGCATAGAAGGCTTGCACATGTGCACTATAGGGCACTACCACTTGCAAGCAAAGCTGTTGAAGGTCTTCCAGAAAAACAAGCAAAACATGAAGGAGTATGCAAGAGATGTGTGAAAGGAAAGAACACAAAGAAGACATTTCCAAGTAGAGAAAGCAAGGCTAAAGGAATATTGGAAATCATTCACTCCGATGTATGCGGTCTGATGTCATCTAGTTCATTAAGCAGGTATGTATACTATGTTTATTTTATTGATGATTTTTCTAGGAAGATATGGATATACTTTATGAAGAACAAAGATGAAGTATTCATCAAGTTCAAGGAATTCAAAGCTTTGATCGAGAACCACACAGAAAATAATATCAAGACCTTTCGATCAGATAATGGCAAATAATTCAAATCAAATGAATTCAAATAATTATGCAAATATTCAGTGGTTAAGAGGGAGTTAACCACTCCATATAATCCAAAACAAAATGGAGTTGCAGAAAGAAAGAATACAAAGATCATGGAAGCTGCAAGGACCATACTTCATTATCAACATCTTCCCATGCATCTATGGGCAAAAGCTGCCAGAACAACAATGTATGTGTAGAACCATACTCCACATAGAGTACTCGAGAACAAGACACCTAAAGAAGTATTTTTCGACAAGAAACCAGAAGTCATCCATGTCAGAATATTTAGTTGTCCAGTGTACATACAGATTCCGAAAGAAAACAGGACAAAGTTAGATCCTTTAGGAAGGAATGGTATATTTGTGGGATACTCTAAAAGCTTGAAGGCTTACAGAATATACTTCCTGGGGTTGAAGAATATCGACATCAGTAGGGATGTAACATTTGACGAAGACTCAGCTTACAACAAATCTAGAAAGAGACCTGCTGAAGAACCTGAAGAAACAAAAGTACCCAGAATTCATGACACAACCATGAACGAAGAAATTCAAGAATAAGATCAAGAATTAGAAGAACCTCAAGAACCTATATATCCACCTCAGGAGAAGAATCCTCACAAGAGTAAACCTGCTTGGGTACAAGAAGCTATCCAAGGTGCAGAAAGATATGGGGCTCTAGAATAAAATCGCAGAGAAAGGAAAAGAAAAAGGTCATGCTCTGAGTATGTAGCCTTATTATGTGACTTCATCGATAAAGAACCTTCCAAATATGAAGAAGCATCAGAAAGGAATGAATGGAAGGATCCTATGATCGAAGCATATCAATCAATCATGAAGAATGATGTCTGGGATATTATCCCAAGAACAGAAGGGATGTCTGTTGTAACTTCCAAATGGATCTACAAGATCAAGAATGCTGTAGATGGTAGCATAGAGAAATATAAAGAAATATTTGTGACTTGTGGCTTCTCCCAGAAAGAAGGAATAAATTATGAAGAAAATTTTGCACCTGTAGCCAGATACACTTCCATTAGATCAGTACTTTCTCTGGCTGCAATGATGAAATGGAAGATACACTAGATGGATGTCAAGACTTCTTTCTTGAATGGTGTAGTAGAAGAGGAAGTGTATGTGGAGCAGCCAATCGGTTATGAGACACATGACATGGAGTCTCATATGTGTAAATTGAAGAAAGCCATGTACGATTTTAAACAAGCACCCAGGACATGGTAATGAAGAATTGACAGCTTTCTATCCAGTTTGGGCTTTACAAAGAGTAAAGAAAATTCCAACCTTTACTACAAAGTTGAAGATGGTAACCCAGTGATACTCCCGCTATATGTAGATGATCTATTTCTAACAGGTATTGATGGGTTGATTGCTGATACAAAGAGGAAGCTTGCTTCCAACTTCGAGATGAAGGACTTGGGTATGATGCACTATTTTCTAGGCATGGAGGTGTCGCAAAATGAAGATGGAATTTCCCTGGGACAAGGGAAGTATGTAGTAGAGATCCTGAAGAGGTTCAAGATAATGGAATGCAAGGCCATGACCACACCTATGGCATCAAACCTGAAGCTATTTAGTGATGCTTCATCCAAGTGGGTTGATGCCACGATGTATCATCATATGATTGGGTCCTTGATGTACCTAACGAATACGAGACCAGATATTTTCTTTGCTATGAACACCTTGAGCCAGTTCCTGACAGATCCGAGACATGTTCACTTGATTACTGCAAAGCATATTCTGAGGTACCTAAAGGGTACAGTTGATTATGGGCTCAAGTATGAGGTGAATCAGAAGATTAACCTGGAAGGTTATGTTGATTCAGATTGGGTAGGTAGTGCCATTGATAGAAAGAGCACTTTAGGATGTTGCTTCAGTATGGGATCAGGTGTGATTTCTTGGTTTAGTAGGAAGCAGTCCTATGTGGCACTAAGTACAGTAGAAGAAGAGTATGTTGCATCTTGTTCGGATAGTTGTGAGGCAATGTGGCTGATAAATATACTGCTTGACCTATTTGATCTCCAGATGGATGCTACTTGTATATATTGCGACAACCAGAGTTGTGTAGAGCTGTCGGAGAACCCTGTGTTCCATGAGAAGTCAAATCATATTGAGATCAAGTATCACTATATCAGGGATATGGTGCAGGGAGAGCAATGAAGCTCCAGTATGTTGCGACGAACGAGAAGATAGCTGATGTACTGACCAAACCATTAGCTAGAGTAAATTTTGAGTACTTCAGGGAGAAGCTTGGTGTTCTCCAGATTGAGTTTCCCTCCAAATGGAATTGATGTGTCCATTGGCCTTTCTGATATGGTGGAAGCCTGAGCTTCACATGGTCATATACAAGTGCAAAGATGCTCTGATGTGATTGTGGGTTGTGTTACCACATAATCAATATAGAGATATTCTGATGTGATTGTGGGTTGTGATACCACATGATCAGTGCAGATCCATTCTGATGTGATTGAGGGATGTGTTCCCACCTTATCAGATATAAGTGCATAGATATTCTAATGTGATTATGGGATGTGTTCCTACATGATCAGTGCAGAGCCTTTTTGACAAGATGAGGTCATATGTAAGTGCAGAACCATTCTAATGTGGTGTGTTCTCACATGGTCAGATATAAGTGCAAAGCCATTATGATGCAGTGTGTTCTCAAATGGTCATATATAAGTGTAGAGCCATTATGATGCGGTGTGTTCTCACATGGTCATATATAAGTGTAGAGCCATTCTGATGCGGTGTGTTCTCACATGGTTAGATGTAAGTATAGAGCCATTCTGATGCAGTGTGTCCTCCCATGGTTAGATGTAAGTGCTAGGTGGGACTTTATGACATGGTCTATTCCATGGTCAGATATAAGTGCTAAAGACGATGAAGACCTACATGAAGGCTAGGCCTACAACCAACATGAAAAAGGGATATCTCTATAGAAATTCCTGTGACGAGTAGAATTGAGATAGCACCAGTGATGATGACCCAGTGATACTCCAGATCAAGCGATGATCCAATGATGCTCTAGATTAAGTAATGATCCATACTTGATGATGATCTAGTGATGCTCCAGATCAAGTGATGATCCAGACTTGATGAAGATGACTTGACGATGAATATAAATTGAAGATGAAGAAGAATTGAAGATGAAGATTATTTGAAGATGAAGATGACTTGATGATGACCCAGAGAAGAAGACTTGTGGTGATATATTGTGTCGAGAGAATACCTTCCTATTTAAGAGGGATTTTTGATGTATTTGTAACTTCGGAATGTATTCACTTGTATATTTTATGTATTGTACCCTGATGTTTATTCCGGGAAGTATCTATAATGTAATTGAGTCATGTCATACCCCGATGTTCTTATTGGGAGAATCAATAATGTAAACAAGTCATGTAAATTCATTGTGGGTAACCCTCCTATTAATCAAGGGTTAAAATCCCCACAGTTGTGGGGCCCTAGGGTTATTAGACTCTCCTAGAGAATTTGGCCCTAGTGAGTTATTGTCAAGTCAGGAAGCAGTATAAATAAAGAGTGAGCCTCTCTATTTAACACACATTCACTCACACTCAGTTGCAGCGCATAACTAAGAGAGAAGAAGTTGTTGGAACAAGAGAGAGAGAGACTACTATTGTCGGGAGATCATCTTACTGTTCTTGGGGTTTTGCTTTTGGTGCTGATTCTATCTCTGAGGAAGTTGCGGGGTTTTCTCTTTTATGGTTTCCCCAAGGAAAAACTTTGTGTTCATTGTCTCTTATGTTTGATTGATGTACTTGTTATTCTCTGAGTTAAAGATCCTTAGATAATGCTAGCTTGAATGATAAAAATCTAACAGTTAACTCACAGTCAGGATAGTTCATTAATTCAACCAAGTACCATATTAAATCACAGAGAAAACTTTATTAAAACCAAATCATTACATACCATCGAACCATGGGACATGGATAAGAGAACCCAATCATATTTTATATGGTGGGAAACTTGACTTACATAGATAACCATATCCATATAAAAACTCAATGTTAAACCTTATGACATATGTAATGGTGTATGAACAAAACATTCNATATATATATATATATATATATATATATATATATATAATACAAATATCAATGAATCATACTATCACTTTAGCACGAAGTTAGACCAAGGCTATTGAATATCATTACAACCATCACATAGTACTATGTTTTAAAACATCAAAACTATATTTCTTGCATAGTTTGGGTTTATGCTTTGAATTCTTTAAATCATTATAAAACCATTTGATATAGAATTTACCCCATCAACATAAAGGACCATAAATAAATGCATTTGGCCAATTCATGTAGGATCATGCCACTGTAAAGTACTTGGTAAACCCTCACTTTTTATTGATAACCAGAGGTCACCGTATGGAGTACCATATGCTTTACAAACCCTAAGCCTCTCACGCTTAGGGAAAGGCATTTACACACATAGTATAAACTATGGTAAGTCCAATGCCTTGAAAATACAATGCAATTGGCGGGTTCGGGTCAAGACCATGAACAGTCTCCCATGCCCTGGGTTAGTCCAACCTTATATGAAGATAAATATATAAAGAATAGGTACAAACAAAGTACATCATTTGCATAGACATGGTTGAAGGTACTAGAAGGAACTAGCCATCATAATCATCATCAAAACCTGTCATAACCAATAAGACAAAGATATTAAATAGAGCAGAAGTAAAACATAAAATTCTGCTAAGTAATTGTAAAAGTAATGCATGTAAAAAAAATATTTACAATTTTTAGGTGTGTTACATAATCATATCAGAGCATGGTTACAGCACTAGGCCTGAATCGGCTCAACACTATAACTGTTAAAGAAAACATAAAACTCACTTCCAAGTTATTTTGGTTTAATTCTCTAACAAACAACAAAGAGAAGGATAACTATATTTTGTGAGAAACATGGCAGATGTAGAGATGTATGCTGAAGAAGAATGTCACCCTAAAAATCATTTAAATCATGGACAAGAAAATTTAAAATATGGGGAAATTTGAGTAGACTTAAACAACAATCAAGATAATAAATATGAACAAAAAAGAACTGTCAAAGAGTTAAGGTCTCAATTAAGAAAATTTAAAGAAGATAACGAATGAATTCTAAAGGCTCAAGAAGAATTAAATGATATTTTTCTAGCTAAGATATGTAACGATGAAAAAGAAAAAAATAAGGAATCTGAACAAGAAATGCCTAAAAATGCACCTTAGAAACGTAAGGGAAGGAAGCTGGTATTTTCCATCCATAAACTGAAACTTCTAGTGAAGAGTTAATTAAAAATTACTCAAGAAAAAAACAAGAGTCAAGCGAAAGCAGTGATGATAACAAAAGGAAAAATAAATAAAGACCCTATGAGGAAATCTATAGGGAGTTTAATAAAATTAAACCAGCAATGTTTAATGGGGAAATTGAGAAGGGTGAAGAGGCAGAAGTATGGTTGTCCAAAATGAAAAAGTGTTTCCAAATATACAACTACTCTAATGAATTAAAGGCTAAAATGACCATCTATAATTTGAATGGAAAGGCGGATATATGGTGGTAAGATATAAAGAAGGTTAAGGGGATAACATAAAGCTATGTAACTTGGAAAACATTTCAAAATCTCTTTAAAATAAAGTACTTATCAGAATAATATTATGAAGAAAAGGCTAAAGAATTTTATGAACTAAGGCTACGAGCCATGATGATGAAAGAAACTTGTAGTAGGTTCTTAATCATGCTTCATTATTCATTACGTTCCTTACATAATTGATGAGAAACCTAAAATACAACAGTTTCTCAGTTGTTTAACTATCATGTTCAAAGAACATATTAAGTATGACAATCCGAAGACGCTAGAGGAAGCGACGAGAAAGGAAAACTTTTGTTATGACCAAAATAAAAATAAAATGGAAAATGTATCGGCTTGGAAGTATTAAAGACCAAATAATTTTGATCCTAGAAAGAATCATAATAAGTTCAACAAAAACAAAGGAAATAACTATAGGGGATATCAAGGCAATAACGATAAAAGATTTAAACCCTATAATTTTGGAGTAAAAGAACTGTCTATTGTTCTTAACAAGAACCCAACACAAAAATAACCCTTAAAATGTTGGCAGTATGGGGGGGCACACTAATTTAAATGCTTCCCAGTAAGAAAATGGAATTCTAATGTTAATTATATCTAAGAAGGAGTTACAGCTGGGGACATGGCAATGAGAATGCCCAAAATTTGCGTTGCATTGGAAAACCGGCAAGCAGGTCACCAGACTTCTATGGTTGAAATTGAAGGTATGATAAACAACCAACCTATTTCTAGTTTAATTGATCCATGTGCAATCCTAATTTATATATCACCTAGAATAGTTGAAGTATGCAAATTAGTATAGGAAAAGTTTGATAAATCATGTCTAGTACAATTAGCCACTAGTACTAACCGAAAAGTTACTAGTCTTGTTAGAAATTGTAAATTGATGATGAATGATTTCATTATGCATGTTAATGTAAATATTTTTCCTTTAGGATCCTATGATTTATTAATAGGAATGGATTGGATAGAAGAACATAAATTAGTTTTAAACTGTTTAGACAAAACCTTTACATGTATTGATGATAATGGAAACAATATAAAAGTAAAAGGGATCCCTAAGAAGGTTAGAATGAGAGAAATATCTGCATTACAAATGAAAACATCAGTGAGAAAAGGATGTAAAGTGTTTTTTTCTATATAATGAATGATAATTAAAATGACAACAAATCGAAACTAGAAGACATACCAGCCTTGAAGGATTTTGAATACATATTTCCAGAAGAAGTCCATGGACTTCCTCCGAAAAGATACATTGACTTCTCGATCGATCTCATACCCGGTGCGGTACCATATTCGAAAGCTTTGTACCAAATGAATATAATATAACTTACAGAGATGAAATCACAAATTCAATAACTAATTGAGAAAAAGTACATTCGACCTAGTGTCTCTCACTAGGGAGCACCGGTCTTATTTGTGAAAAAAAAGGAAGGAACTTTAATATTATGTATAGATTACTGAAAGTTAAATAAAATTACCATTAAGAACTGATACCCACTACCTTTGATAGATGATATATTTGATTAATTACGCGGACGAACTATTTTTTCAAAGATAGACTTCAGATTTTGTTATCACCAAGTGTGAATAAAAGATGAGGATATCTTTAAAACAACATTTAGGACCTGTTATGGTCACCACAAGTTTGTCGTAATGCCTTCTGAGTTGACAAAAGCACCAAATGCATTCATGTGTTTAATGAACAACATCCTAAGTAACTACCTATATACATTTTCTTCATCGACGACATACTAATCTAATCTTAAAATGAACAAGAACATAAGGAACATTTAAGGATAATTCTACAAGTGATAAGAGAACAACAACTTTACACAAAATTAAGTAAATATGATTTCTTTAGATATAAGATTCAATACCTTAGGCACATAGTGTCCAAGGATATAATCTCTATCGATCTCGAAAAAATAAAGGCCATCACTGAATGGTCAGTTCCTAAGAACATAACCGACATCAGATCATTCATGGGGATTAACGGATACTATCGGAAGTTCATTGAATGATTTTCTAAGATTGTATGCCCCATAAATTCATTACAAAAGAAAGGTAAAAATTTTGAATGGACTGAAAAATGCATGGAAATCTTTAATAAAATAAAACATCTATTAACTACCGCCCCAATCTTAAAGGCTGTTGATCCATTCAAGGATTCATCATATGTACCGACGCTTGCAAGGAAGGGCTAGGTGGATTTTTATTACAAGAAAACTATGGTGTGGCATATGAATCTAGGAAATTAAAAGAGCATGAGAAAAACTATGAGACATACTATTTTGAACTTGCTTCCATAATTCACGCCTTAGAAATATGGCGACATTACCTAAATGGGAGAAAATATCTACTTATGTCTGATAACATAACCCTTAAATATTTATTTGGTCAACAAAATTTGAATGCGACACTGGCAAGATGGTTGTCCTTTTTAAGCGAATATGATTTTGAAATCAAACATATAAAAGGAAAAGAAAATAAAGTAGAAGATGCTCTAATCCATCATGCAAATTCACTGTTTGCAAGCAACAACTATGAATCTGATTTGGAAAATCAGATTCTAAGTGCTAAGAATTATGATAGGGAATATCAGATTTTAAAAGAAAAGGCTGCTAAAAATGAACAAACCCAAGTAAAAACAGATTTCAGCCTAAATAAAAAAGGATTGTTGCTGCATAAAAATAGGTTGTACATACCAAACATAAAAGAAATTAAACTTACAGTTATGAATGAGCTTCATAAACAACCATATTCAAGGCATCCTGGATACCAGAAAATGATCACTATGATAAAAAAAGATTTCTTCTGGCCAAACATGAAAAAAGAAGTGACTAAATACTTAGCTCGTTGTCTTGAATGTCACGAAGTTAAGGAACAACATCAATATCCAGCAGGACTATTGCAAACACTACCCATTCTGGAATGGAAATGGGAAACAATTAGTATGGATTTTATAAAAAGGCTACTGAAGAATTTCCAACAGCATGATTCAATCATGGTCATAGTCAACGAATTAAGTAAGGATGCTCATTTTATTCCTGCTAAATCTACCTATAAATTTGTTAACATTGTAGATATTTTCATGAAAGAGATATCCAAGCTACACAATGTACCGAAAGTAATAGTCTCGGATAGAGACGCAAAATTTACAAGTAATTTCTGGAAAGCCTTGTTTAAAGGATTGGGAACACAGTTAAATTAGAGTATTGCATATCATCCACAAATAGATGGGTAGACTTAAATGGTAAATCAATTCTTAGAGTACATTATAAGGATGTATGTCATGGACAAACCAAGTAAGTGGGAATACTACCTACACTTAGTAGAATTTTCATATAATAACAATTTTTAAGTTTCTACAGGTATGAGTTCTTTTGAAATATTATATGGATGTAAATGTAATACTCCAATATCATGGAGAAGTCTAGTTGATATATTAATGTTAGGACCTAATTTATTAAAAGATATGAAACTAATTGTGAAACAGGTACAACAAAAATTGAAGGCTTCCAAAGACAGGAAGAAAAGTTATTTTAATTTAAAAATAACTGGTAGAGAGTTCCAGGTGGGTGATCATGTTTATTTAAAGATAAATCACAAGAAAAATTCCTTAATACTGGGAAAGTATTAAAATTTGGCACCGAGGAATTGCGTTCCATTTAAATTTTTATATAAAGTAGGGTCGGTTGCGTACCAGTTATCCTTGCCACCCAATATTAAAGTGCATAATGTGTTTCATGTTTCTATATTAAAATATATGTTCATGATCATTCTCATGTGATTGATTGGAATGGAATCTAGGTGGAACCCAAAGGATATTTCCAAGTGGGGTCGGAGCGCATTCTCGACAGGAGAGAACTTTTACTCTGGAATCATACCATCGGACAAGTCAAGGTGCAATGGAAGCACACCTTAGTCCAGAAGAAGCTACTTGGGAGCTGGAAAGTAATATGTGGGAGGCTTATCAAGAATTATTCCAAGAAGATGAAATGGAAGAATAAAAAAAAAATTATAACACTGAGTACAATGTTATCTTTTTAGGGGAGGTGTATGTAACACCCCCTGAATTAATAATCTATTATTAATTCTGTTGGAAAAATGCTTTAATTATTATTTTTATTATTTTATTATTTTTGAGAGAAAAGTGAGGAATAAAACATTTTGTAATAAAATACTTTGATTGAATAAAATATGTTGAAGGGGGATAAAAGTGGATATAGTTGTTAAAGAGTGTTTGTTGACCCACAGGAGGAAAATACATGTGGCATAAGACACTGAGCAAGAACTCAAGATGCAGGAGGCATCATACCCAAAAATTAGGTCACAACTCCTAGTTGAGTGCTAAAGAGAAGGAGGCTCATAAACGACCAAGTCCTAGGAAAAATACTATATAATAGTATTTCCATGAGCAGCAGGAGGCTATAAATATTGGACAAGGATTAAAATCTGTGAATGTAAGAGATGGCACAATGAAGGACTTTTCTCTTGTGGTTCAGCGAACAGGATCGGGGGTTATGGAGCAAGCAACTTGGTTTCTCTAGGAGTAGGTTGGGAGGACATCTTATCCACTTTTTTTTTCTAGCGTTGGTTCCGGGTTCATAATTTATGTTTAAATGTTTGCAGAATGTGTTTTAAATCCTATATCTGAAGAAGATTAATGTAGAAACTTGTATGTATTAGTTAGCCTAATGTTGCTATGCTTAAATGTTTAGAATTATGATTCCTGTTGAAATTTGAATTCTGCACATAATGGATTTGAAATCGTCTATTTATAAATTGTATCATGTATTCCTACATTTAACCTCATATTTCCTGTTGGTGTCGATTATTCCTAAATTTATTCCTTAGTAAGTATTTACTAAATTATATGTCGATTGAATCTCTAATCATGCTAGAATGTGTCTACTTTTATCAGATTTAAACCACATTAAGGTTCCATACAAACTTATATGTATATACAGTTAGGGTATCATCCTAATTCCTACACAAATAAAAGTATTAGGTTATCATCTTTGTTCATAATATAGATATGTAGTACTTAGTATATATGAATGGAATCCACTTAAATAATATTAACATTATTACAACTCATAAGATTCCAATTAAAGTATTCAAATCGAATAAGGTCTACATATTTAAGCATGAAAAATCAATGATGCTATCTTAAGTGTACATACACAAAAATAATCAATTTGACTCGTAAATAAAATCCTTAATCAAATTAACAATTAGATAGAGGTACGATTTCCAATCATGTACAGAGATCATGGAATAGAATCTCTTGAAGGTATTTACTTAACAGCCCTATGATAAATAAATCATAAGTTTTATAATAATACAACTATGGAATCTGTTGGTCACTCTATATAATCATTAATTTCTATAACAAGCAGAGTGCTCAATATAAATTGTCAACCCATGGAATTCTGTTTATTTCAAAGGTACCTAGAAAAATATATGCATAAACATTTTCAGTAGCTGATAAATTAAAATACAAATCATTCAATCATAATCACTCCTCAGTCAACTTAGCTAGCCGTAGAAAACCAAATTAAATCATTAATCTAGGAAATGTAAAGGACTTTTGATTCCTACAATATCAATCCTACAGTTTATAATGTAATAATTAATCAACCTAGAATTACTTTTGCAGAAGGGTGAATCCTATTTTACGAAATCAGAACAATCTCAAACCATCAATCAAAACAACCAATTCATAAAAGAAATGACCTATCTAATTCAAAAAACTCTAAGAAAGACAAATGATAATACTACACAAAAGTTGAGTATGTATGTAACAGATAGTACTAATTAACACACTTTTCTTAAAGGAAAGGATTATCCGACACAGTTGACTGTCAAACCACACTATTACAGCAAGCCAAAGGAAAATATAATAATGTGATTCTTTAACGAATTTTCTTGCAGTTTTATATGAATGCATCACACTGAAATGCCACACTAAATAGAAATAACTAAAGTAAAAGGCCTACTACTACAATAAAATCTGTAAGAACGAGGGCCCTGGCCTTCGAACAGAGATGTTGTTGAAGTCTTAACAAAAGCTACAACAAAACAATATTGAGAATTGCTGCTCCTTTTAATAAAATAATCAAAATACAGTTACAATATCCTCTGGTATGATCTCTATGAAATTTCCAACCCTTGGCTCCAATTTCATGTTCATACTTATATAGAAAATGGAACTATGAGAAAAAATAGGGAAAAAGGGATAAATAGAGATAGGAAAAAAGGGTAATTTCAGCGCCCAACATCTCCCCCTATATATCCAATTGCATGTCCTCATGCAATCAGCTTCAACTAGTTTGAATCTGAATCAAACTCAAGAATTTTCATGTGGAAGTTAGTAAGGTTGAAGGAAGACTCTGTTCTTTCCCCTTCCTCCAAGAATCGATTTCTTGCGATCAAATTATCCCAACAATATCTTTATGTCTTCTTGGCCATCCTGTAAGTACTCTTGTAATTGTTTTCTGTCCACCAGATGAGAGGAAACCTAAATTTCAAACCTACCTAGATCGGACCACATGTCTTCATGCACTTAACATAACCTGGAAATCTAAGCAAAGAATACTTTAAATTTTCAAAGAAATATGGGTCCTTTTCTTTTAAATATATGGGAGAAGCCTCCCATCGATGACTTCTTTCATTCACGACATAATATTCTTTCTGAGAGATCAAACTAACACAAGTGGAAATGAATTTCTGCCAGAATGAAACCAACTGATTGACCTGTTCAGGGGAGGAAATATGTTTCTTATAAATGGAAATTAGAGGTACAGGATCCTAAGGTTCGCCACGAATCCACAAAGTGGAATTGTCCTCATACCTATGAATGGTTTGAGAGGCAACCCACCAATGCATATGATTAGTGACCAAAGAGGTAAATGCTCTCACATGAATATCCCTAATATGAGGAACTAGATTGGATTGTGAGTCCATCAAATAGGCCATCTCATGCAAGTACAATTCACATAATAAATTTTGCTCAGAAAAATCACTCTTGGTGAAATTCTCCAGAAATTGGGAGTGTCACAATTTGCCAAGGCCTCCCTTCTTCTAAATCCTTTAATTTTGAAGAGAGTCATTTGTTTGAAAAGAAACATAGGATAATATGGTGATGGAGCTCTACAGCTCAATAAATCCTGAGTTAAGGTAAGCATTTGTTCCTTGTGTTTCTGCATAGACTTGAATTTTCTTAACTCTTTCAATTCCTCCTGTATTTTCTCGCAATGAATTTTTTGGAGGAAAAACTCTTTGGCCCACTTTTCCCTTAGTTCCTGAATATATTTTTTATGCTCGGTCATAGAAATCATTCCTTTATCATATTGACTCGCATGATACTTCCATTTACTCACCTTGAGCTTCAATAATGAAAATTCTCTTTCCAATTCTTTCTTATCTTCATCTGTGACTGACTTCATCTGTGACTGACTTTAGTGACATTGCAGCTTCCTTTTGTACTATATGTTCTTGTGTTTTAGTAGTTTTCATCTTTGTTGCTTCCTCTTGAGTTTCAACAGTTTCTTTCTGTGTTGCTGCCTCTTTAGTTTCAATAGTTTCTATCTGTGTTGCTTCCTCTTGAGTTTCAGTAGCTATTGTTGCTTTAGTTTGAATTATTGCTTCATAATTTTCAGTGGCTACTGTTTGAATTTTTTCTTCATAAGTTTCAGTGGTTACTGTTTGAATTTTTGCTTCATAAGTATCAGAATATTTAGTTTGAATTGAAGCTTCAACAACTGGCTTTAAAAACGTTGTAACTTGTGTAACAATGTTTAACTCCTATACTTCTTCCTCATCCGCTTCAATCTGATTCACAACTTCAACAACATACTTTGAGGATGTTGGTTCTTGTGTTTCAACAACCTGCTTTGTTTTCATCCGCTTGGACTGCCGGTTTTTTTCCTGGACTATCTATGTATCAACTGATTGTTGTGCTTGATCCAAAATTATATTAGTGTCCTCTGAACTACTTCCCAAAGGAATCAATTCAGTAATCCTTGAATGTCGAGGCTTCACTGACTCATCTTCTTGTAATTCCTGATCAAGAATCATATCCACTTCCAGCCTCATTTCCTTTGTTGATTCCACATTCCATGTCTCATTTCTCCCTCGACCTAAATGTGCCAATTTCTAGGCTACTATTTCTGTATTCTCAACCTTGTATCCAGCCAATTTGAACAAATCCCCATATTCAAGACATTAAATTTCCTCATTTTCGAGAATGGAATGTGGGTTTCCCAATTGGTCAGCAACTTATACTAACATTTCTAATCCCTATGTAACATAATTTTCCTAGATTCCTTCCATCTTTATAACTCCTCTCTAAGTGCCTACACATATTCTTTCAACAACTCATTTTCATATGGAAAATTCTCCAACTGGGGTTAGCCTTCAGCAGGTTCTTATGGAACAGTGGATTCCATAGGCTTATTTCCCTTTGATTCTTGTGTTTCAGCGGGTAACCTAGGTATTAAAATATAGATTTCAACATTCGCCACCTATGTTTCCCAAAAATCTCTAGTCCTTCTTCTTTTTGTAAGAGTCGATTGTCATGTAACCACTGAACTTTTCTTCTTTCTCTGTGGTATAAGAGGGGTACAAAATTCTATTGTTTCGGCTAAGGGTTTTTCTTCCTCAATTATAGTTCTTATTATCTCAAAGGAAGATTCAATGTCAATGAATTAAGGGTTTACCACCCAAAAATCCCATGTATCTGCAACTGCATCCTCTTCTACTGCTGCATTCGCAGCTTAGGGTTCCATTGTTGCTGCTTCTGTAACTATTCCAACTTCTGTTTTTGTTGTTGATGTTATAGATGCTTATGGAACAACCTCTTCTATTACCACCATTGCTCCAGAATTTTCCTCTATGGGGTTTGTTGTTGCTGTATCTCCCTTGAATCCTCTTCCTGGTCATCTCCACCTTCTTCCAACTTTTCACCCCTCGTCCTAGTTGAAATAGAGGAACTCCATTCGACCTCTCTTTCTCCAATGTGGCTTACTACAAGTTCCCAATGCACCCCAACTCAAATAATAAATTTATCCCATGTTAGTTTATGACATTCCAAATATATTTACACCAACAGTTTAATTAACCCATGGTTTGTGACAGAAGACAGTGGGTTACTAGATGTCTTAACATAGTGTTCCATATTTTGCAGAGTGCGTAAAAGATAAAATGGTAGGTTTAACAGTCTTCCATGGCGTAAATGGGAAAGTACGACAAAATCATAAATTTAAACAATTATATATCTTCCTTCACATGTAATCTACCTTTTTAGGAAGATAGCGACCTGATCCCAGGGTCTTGGTAAGGTCTGGAGTGCTATTCCTCTAGACCTTGACTGCACCTACTCCCCTGCTACTAGAAAGTCTTCAAATACTGTCATTTTATTCTTTTTCTGAAAAAATAATCGATTCCCAATCCTAGGAAGTCCCATGACTTCTTCTAAATCCCATTCTGATACATCCACTCTTAATTCTCTGATTTCTTAATGTTCTCCGATCAAATTCATGGAGAACTGGAATGTCGTTTCTTCATTAAAACCATTCAGTATTTGGAAATATTCAATCCATCCAGATTCTCGAAAGATGGAAAAGACTTTTGTGTTTGCACTCAAGGAATATAAATTATTGGGTTCATAACTAACTGGAGGACCCATATTGTTTTTCCTTGGCTAGTTGTGATGGAGAATGTATCAATTTGCAGTATCAGTCATTAGATTTGTAAGAATCGAACACAGTAATTGGATAGTGAGGGTTCGTATTGATATTTTGAAAAGTTGGTAGAGTTAATAATAGGATTTCTTAATGCATTATAGTGCTAGATTTAATAGGACGATGGTCTTTAACAAGTGTAGGTGGAATATTTGAAGAAAATTGATTGGGTATGGGAGAGTGAAAGGGATTAAAAAGATAGAATATAATCATTACTACTATATCAATTCACACTTCAACATACTCATAATCAGAACTCGTACCTAATCATCGTCACCCAAGACGTCATTTTCCCGATATGGTTGACTTTGATGTTGATCAATCAAGAGGGGTATGATTACGCACATGCAATTGCAAAACAAACCGGTCATCATGCATTAAACAGGTTGAGCATGTTCATGTTAGCATTGATTTCCTGGATGCGTGGAGAGACTGTAGTAGAGTGGTGGATTGTTGGAAGGATCTCATCAAGAAGAAGAAATATTTAGTTGAAAATTCTCCCTATATGCAGTGAAATTTTAGTGACAATATTGGTGGATTTACAGAGGAAATTGGAGGAAAAATGGCGAAGTTGTAGCAAAAAAATGGCCAAATTAGTGGAAAAAAATATCCGAGTTGCGGTGCAAAAATGGCCAACTTTAGTGGAAAAATAGCGGAGTTGCAGCAAAAAATGGCCAATTTTAGTGGAAAAAGTAGTGGAGTTGCAATGGAAAGTGGCCAATTTGAGTGGAAAAAGTAGCAGAGTTGTAGCGGAAAATAGCCAATAATAGTGGAAAAAGTAGCGTAGTTGCAGCGAAATTACAATGGCTAAAAATAAGCAATTAATGGAATTTCTGCTGATTTTTTTTAACAAAACTTGATAGAAGGATGGAAAAATGAAAAACTTTCCAACAGAGGTTTGCAATCTTGTTCATTTTTTATTTCAAGGAGTGATACCAATGGAAAAGGATCATTCAGAATTCTGCAATCTCTTGGCCTGTCGCGACTGTTTCTTCTGTGTGAACCTCCGCGTGAATTATTTTTTCCAATTCTCAAGAACAACAAACCAATCATAGCTAAAAAGAAAAACAAAGGAAATCAATGATTTATTTATGTACAACTTCTATGTGTAGTTTGCAGTAGATTTAATCATTTTCAAAAATAGGGGAAGAACCCTGCTCCTGTACCGATTGATAGCCCATATCAGGATCAACGGGAGAGATAAACACATCCTTTGAGATAGGTTTATGATGAATTCATAATTGATGACCATTCACAAACAGAGGTGTCTGATTTTCATCGATAGTGGTCAAACAGACGGTTCCATTGTCAAGTACCTTATCTATTATGTAGGGTCCCAACCATCTTATGCATAACTTGCCCTTGAAATCCCTTTTGAACCATGAATCATATAGTAAATCCAAGTCTCCTTTGAAAAATTCCTTCTTCTTTATAAACATGTCATGCAACTTGAAGCGTTGTCATTGAATTAGTGTTGTGTGATGTACAGCAGTGGTGCGCTTCTCATCTAGTTCATTCAATTTATTCAACGAGTTCTTATGAGCCTCCGTTAAGTCCAGTTTTTCCTCTATAGTTGTTCTTAGGGTTTTGATTTCAAACTCAATAGGGAAAACAACATTATTTTTGTACACCAGTTCATATGGGGAGAAACCTGTAGTGTTGTGCCATGTAGTATGATAGGCTCATAATGCTTCTGGAAGCCTTCAGCCCAATCCTTACATTGGCGTTTCACTATTTATGTAAGGATTTCCTTGATTATCTTGTTTATTCTTTCCACCTGGCCATTGGCTTGTGGATGATATGGTGATGTAACTCGATGCTGAATATGGTACTTCTAAAATAAGGTTTCCATTTTATGGGACAAAAAATATGGTCCTTTATCTGTTACGATCTCTCTGGGCACTCCAAAGCAGGTGAAGATCTCTCCATACAAGAAATATATCACAACTTGATCATTGGCTTTTACCAAAGCCATAGCCTCCACCTACTTAGTCATATAATCAGTTCAAACCAAGATATAAATATTTTATCTTGATGGAGGGTTGATAGGACCTACAAAGTCTAGAGCCCATCTGTCAAAAGGTTCAACCACTAACCATGGCTGAAGCAGAATTTCATCCCATTCTCAATGCTTTATGTCCATTACCTTTATCAGCAAAATTCCCCCCACATGGCTCATCCTGGAAGGCCTTTAGAATATTGTGGATCTCGTCCTCCCTCACACAACGCCTGATTTCTAAATTAGACCCTATGTAAAAGAGGTGACCTCTGATCCAGTAGTATCTTGCACTCTATTGTATGATCCTTGTCTTCTCTCATTTGGATAAGTGCATTGGAAGTCCACTTGTATCCAAGTAATTAGCAATGCCAGCGTACCATGGGGAATAAGTTGAGACCGCGAAAAGTGTTCATCGAGAAAGGAGTCTTCGACTAGTGAATCATCATCATTATTAGTCACTCGAGAAAGTAAATCTGCAACCACGTTCTCCTTCCCTGGTCTGTCAATAATGGTTATATCAAATTCCAGAAGTAGTAACAACCACGTAATCACTCTAGCATTAGTAATAGGTTTATTCAATAAATATCTAATAGTTGAGGGGTCAGTATGTACAAAAGTGGAATATCCAGTAATATAATGCTTAAATTTGTTAATGGCATAAACAATGGCAAGGAAATTTTTTTTTGTTACCATATAGTTTAGTTCAACAAGAGCCATATTCTTACTAACATAGTAGATAACATATGGGTTATGACCTTCCTATTGTCCCAAAACTACTCCAATGGTTCTATCTGAAGCATCAGAAGAAATGTGAAAATGCAGGGACCAATTAGGCCCTCTCAATATATGTGTTGTAGATAACCTTTTCTTCAGTTCTGCAAATGCGTCTTGACATGCCTCTGTCCAAACAACTTGTGCATCCTTCATCAGTAAAGTAAATAAAGGGGATGTTAATTTGAAAATTTTTCTATAAATCACCTATAATAGCAAGCATGACCAAGAAAACTCTGTACCTCTTTCTACGACCTAGGAGTAGGAATATTTGCAATTACTTTTATCTTAGCTGGATCTAACTGGATTCCTGCAACAAAGATAAAATTCCCAAGAAATATACCCTTGCTCATCATAATATGACACTTTTTAGTGCTCAGGGATAGGTGGGTATGTTCACAGTGTTCTAGAACATTTTCCAAGTTCCTTAGAGCGTCATCAAAATTGTTACCATATGGAGTGAAATCATCCATAAAAACTTCCATGCAATCATTTACCATCTCAGAGAAAATCCCAATTCCAACTCTCTGAAATGTAATTTCCACATTACCCAATCCGAAAGGAAGAACCATATATGCAAAGGAGCCCCAAGGGAAATTGAAGGTGGTTTTGTCTTGGTCTTCAAGGGCAATATGGATCTGGTTATATCCACTAAAACCATCAAGGAAAGAGAAGAACTTATTTTCAGACAAGGTGTCTAAAACTTTGTCAATAAAAGGTAAAGGGAAGTGTTCTTTTTGTGTTGCTTTATTCAGTTCTCTGTAATATACATAAATTCTCCATTTTCCATTTTTCTGAGGTACGATCACTAGTGGGGAAACCCACTCACTTTCTAAAATAGGATAAATAAAACCTACCTCTAAAATTTTCTGGATTTCTTCCTTCACAATGTCTCTTAAATTCGAGTTCATTCTATGTTGAGGTTGGTGTACAGGCTTTGAATCGTTCTTGATGTAAATATGGTAAGTACATAGTCCTAAGCGTATACCCCTTATTTTTATATATTCCCAAGAAAAATCCTCTTATGTTCTTTCAGCAACATAACGAGACGTTCTAGTTCATCGATTTTGAGATTAGGATTAATATTCAATGTTTTTCGTGGTTTGATTTCTACTAGAACACTCTTTGAATTTTCAATTATTGGGATTATTTCAGTGTTGTTGACTAGGGCTTCTCATGTAACTTCTTCTTTTTCTTGTTTTCTTAAGGTGTTGTTCAAGATTTGATAGGCTTGTCTAGTGACAAACATTGGCCCGCTTATAAAACTACAAATTGTGCCATCTTCAATTTTTGTTTTGAAAGTCATAGTCCTCCCAATTGTCAACAATGGTTGATTACCATCCTCCTCCTCGAAGTCCATCGATAATGAAATTTTAGCGTCTAAGCTTGGTCTAGCTGGGGGATATAAGCTCATGTTTTTTATGGCAATTCCATCAGAAATCGTAAGGACCCTGATCTACAACTAATGCATGCATATGTTGTGCTTCTATATGGTCTTCCTAAGATTAATCATTCCCCCCTAGCTGTGACTTGGGTTGTAAAACAACAAAGTTTGCAAGGTACTCCCATGAGTCAACAGAGACTACTAGGTTGTCCAGGATTCCTTCTGATTTGATAGTGGATCTATCGGCCATTTCTAATATTGTTGGGGTAGGCTTCAGATCAACGAGTCTCAATTTATTTATGGTCTCAATGGTCATAATGTTTATTGAAGTGATTAAATCAACCAAAACATTAGGGATATAGGTATGTACAATATATACTGTCATAGTTGGGTTTCTTGGGTCATCACATTTAGCCAGTGGAGCCCTCCCCATCATAAGTTTAGATAACTTCCCCACTACATGCACTGTAGGAGGATCTTTAGGCTTCCTTCCTATTTTTTTAAAACCAGATCTCTAACAGTATTAGAATAGATAGGTACATCATGTAGGGATTGTAATAGTGGAATATTTACATAAAGGTTTTTCAATTCTCCTAGAATATTGAAACTAGGTTTTTCCACTTCCTTCTTTAAGGCTAATCGTTCAGGATATAGTGGTTCTCAAAAAAATTATGTAGGTTGAATCTTCATACATGTCTTTGCAAGTGTCTCAACTGATGTTTCATCATGTGTTTCAATCAATGTTTCAGCTGGTGTTTCAACATCCTCAATAATGGGGATTGTTGAGCTGAATGAATTTCCAAATCATTGATTCATTCCCTCTTCGGTCATAGAGGATGGAACATCATCGATGACGATTGGTTCCACTACCCTCCATGATCATAAATGTAAATCATTACAATAGAGAGGCTAAATAGAATAATCTAAAATACTAGAGGTTTATAATTGTTGCATTATCTTATTATTAAGATTGGGGTTAGGTTGAGTAGGTAGTTGAGGACGGAGTGGTGCACCCATTGGTGTAGCATTATTCGGGAGTTACAGTTGTGGCTAGTGACACTGTGGATAAGGTTCCTGATTATGGGGAAACTGGTTCCCTGGATAAGGGTTTCTCCATCCTGGAGACCAAGGGGCTTGTTGGTTTGGATGTGATTCCCATGAAGTCCAAGGGGTTGAATATTTCATTGCAGGTTGCGAAGGTTGGTGACACTGTGTATTAGGATATGATTATTATAGATGAAATTGAATATTAACATTATTCCAGGAATTGAAAGGTGTGGGTTCATAGTTTATACTTGGAATCTGATTATACCATGAATTCTTCTATGAGATCAAACATGCTTTCTCTGTGTCCATAGTGGATTCTTGAAAAACTGCTTTGTCCTTTGGTAGTGAAGGGAAATCCTTAGTGCCGTGTTCCAATTTGCACAGACCACATACCTCCACCTTATCAAGCAAACACTCTTTGAGCAGGTGGTTTTTCCTACACTTAGGAAAGAATACCCAGAGTACTAGATCTTTGGCCACTTGTTTCTATTTTTCTCTCATGACATCCAGCTATGAAGAAATGGAACTCATCATGTCAGTTTTAAAATTCTTGAGAAGGTTCCCTATCTCTTCCCAAGTAGCCCCTCCACTAGCTGAATTCTGTACATGTGAGAATACATCTCGATCCCTTGTATTGGTTCTGGAAGAAACTCTATATTATCATCAACATAAGTCCAAAATATGATCAAAAGGTTCTTTGGATATGTCCCCCTTCCCTAACAGATTAAGCATGTCAAGGAAATCTTCTCTTATCCCACGCAAAAAAATGATCTTGAGGACATCCCTTCCAATAGTGGTATGGCCTGATCTCTGCACATAATACATAAGCCTCTCCACAAAATCATCCAAACACTCATCCTCTTTTTGCGCCATCTTAAATAGTTATTCTCTCTTATCCTTCATTTTGCAATATTCTTAGTATTTCACAAGAAATACTTGTTTCATCTGATCCCACATTGTAATAGTCTCGCCACCCAAACTCATAAACCATCATAAGGAATTATCTTTCAAGGTGGAAGGAAATAATTCCATTTTATGCTCACTAGAGATATAGTCATAACTTTGACAGAGAATGTCGAATTCGAAGAGGAATTCATTTGGATCCTCTGTAGACTTGTAATGAAAGTGCGGGAGTGCAGAATGTGAAATATTTTTCATCGGGGCGTGTCTAGTTGTTTGTCGAATAGGGAACTGAAGTGTGGTAATTGTCTCCTCATGCTGAAGGTCTTGATTACCGTTATCATTTTCCCCTACTAATTATTCATGATTGTCATGGCGACTTTCATTATTCATGATTACCTCTTCCTCTCGATTTTCTCGCTTCTTATGATATTCAAACTCTTGTTGAAAGTGCAACCACTCTTCTTTAGTAAATTCCTCCCCATTGATTCGATAGACCTCCTCTAGTCAACCTGTACCCACAAAACTTCGCTTATCCCCTGGAGTTTGCTCCTCAAGGCCACCAAATGGTGTTGTGGCTCCTATTGATCTATCCACGGATGACACTAAATAGAAATAAGTAAACTAAAAAATCTACTACTACTAGCAACACTGGAAGAAGGTGGGACCTGGCCTTCCAACATAGATGTTGTTGAAGGATTAACAAAAGCTACAACAAAATAGTATTGAGAATTGATGATCCTTTTATTAAAATGATCAAAATCCAGTTACAGTCTCCTCTGTTATGATCTCTATCAAATTGCCAACCCCTGGCTCTAATTGCATGTTCATACTTATACAGAAAATGGAACAGTTCAGTTACATCAATATCGGGAATCCATGAAGATCTATGATATTTAGGATGCCTAATTGAACAAGAGAAATTATAGCCATTATTACATTGCATAAGATCAGTTCACAACAATAAATGAGCTTTTAATTCGAATCGTTTCATAACTTGAACTGTGTTCCAGCTAACGAGGAAAGTTACTTTGGAAATTTCAGCTAGGTGCATGGAAGGACATACAAGATTCTTTCATCAACAGTTTGGACCGGATCATCAAACAGGAAACTGATGCCGGGCACTATCCCTCTCCAAATGCAGTGAGCTATAACACTTGGGACACCTGGAGATTCTGAACCTTTGTTATGAACCAATGAAAAATTAGCACACATGAAAGTTCATAATTATCAATAAAATCAAACATTGATGAAGTAAGTAATAATGATTTATACCTTAGGAACTCATGCTTGTTTACTTGGAAAGGATAAAGATTCAGTTGTAACTAGGAGACAAAAACAGGGAAAAAGGGTTAAACATAGATAGGAAAAAAGGGTAATTTCAGCTCCCAACAGAATTGTTGCTCCGGT
Organism: Pseudotsuga menziesii; assembly: GCA_001517045.1. Taxonomy (NCBI): domain Eukaryota; kingdom Viridiplantae; phylum Streptophyta; class Pinopsida; order Pinales; family Pinaceae; genus Pseudotsuga; species Pseudotsuga menziesii. The sequence continues at coordinate 819,247 of LPNX010829343.1, read as the reverse complement.
ATTGGTGAAACCAAACCTACGTATCAAATATCCCATTGTATTAACATCCACAAAGCATGTGCTAGATAATAACGAAAATAAACCAAATATTTGAGTGATTGTTATGATAGTTTCACAACTACATTCACGGCCTCAAAAGTTTAGTTACAAAATCGGTATCACCAACATCAACAGTCGAGTATTAAAACATAAATATCTTAACTTCAGTTAAGATATCATATACCCTAAGGCTCATATTCAATTAACGCGATAAGCACCATAATTATAGGGCCGTAAGTCCACAACCTGATTACCCCAAATTTATACAAAGGAAAAACCTCGATCAAGTATACACAAAATTTACAATACCCTACAGAGATCGTGAGATTGAAAATCTTAAAGGAAACTAATTAAATTACAGTTTGCTGATAAACAAGCTAACTAAATGCAAATAGAATCGCAGGTATAACTCCCAGTTGTTTCCCAGTGTTTACCTACAAACACACAAGTAAGGGTTAGATTATATGCGGCAAACAAACCTTAAAAACAGATAAAAGGATTTTTGGTTAAATGATGTGAACGGTCACTTGGGTGTTTGAAAACAAAATACTGGGAGGAGGTGACCCTGCCGTATTCCTCTCCAGTTCCTTCTTCCTGCACATTTTGCAAGTTACAGTTAGTGCTATGATGGGAAAGTTAAAACAAATCAAATTTCATTTTTTTTAAAATATTGGATAAAACCCTTACTTAGGCATTTGGCAGCGAGGGACAAGAGTCATCTTTTATAGAGTACCCTTATCCCTCCACCTCCTACAACCACCAAAACCTTTCATTATTTTGGAAAACAACTACTGTAAACAAATTTTAAAATGCAGAGTTAAGTACCAACCCTTACTCACCTGTCGAAATAGACTGGTTGCATGCTAGAAACGTTAGCAGACAGAGTCAAAGCTTTGGTGTTGAAAGGTAGGCTATTGAGGAATCCTTTGCAAAAAATTACCTTGAATGAACTAGACAATGCCATTTAACGCATTAAGAATGGAGCAGGCCAAAGCCATTAACACCATAAACCAAACCAAGATATCTTATATAGAAGAAATCGACCCTCAACCATCTTCCAACCAAAGAATACTATCAAATGAAACTAAGATCGAGTAAATGAGATTTTATGAAACCCTATGAGCCCATGTGATATCACCATCCAGGTTTAGGGAAGAGATATAATTCTCATGCCAACTCATATCCTGTCTCTATTTCCAAATCACAGCAAGGACAGTTCATTAAGTCAACCAAGTACCATATTAAATCACAGACATAACTTTATTAAAACCAAATCATTACATACCATCAAACCATGGTACATGGATAAGAGCACCTAATCATATATTACATGGTAAGAACCTTGACTTATTTATATAACCATAGCCATATAAAAACTCAATGTTAAACCTTATGACATGTGTAATGGCATATGCACTAAACATTCGTGGTCTGAGGACTGAAAAATAATGTCTTTGGGCTTATGCCAAGGTCCACACCCTTTCCATCATAACCATAGTATATATATATAATACAAATATCAACGAATCATACTATCACCTTAGCGTGAGGTTAGACCAAGGATATCGAATATTATTGCAACCATCGCATAGTACTATGTTTTAAAACATCAAAACTATATTTCTAGAATAGTTTGGGTTTATGATTTTAATTCTTTAAATCATTATAAAACCATTTGATATACCATTTACACCATGAACATCAAGGACCATAAATAAATGCATTTGGCCAAATAATGTAGCATCATGCCACTGTAAAGTACTTGGTAAACCCTCACTTTTTATTGGTAACCATAGGTCACCATATGGATAACCATACGATTTACAAACTATAAGACTCCCACGCTTAGGGGATGGTATTTAACCACATATTATAAACTATGGTAAGTCCAAGGCCTTGAAAATATAATTCAATTGACGGGATGGGGTCAAGACCATGAACAGTCTCCCATGCCCTAAACTAGTTCAACCTTTTAGAAAGATAACTAAATAAAGAACAAGTACAAACAAAGTACATCACCTACGTATACATGGATGAAGGTTTCGGAAGAAAGTATCCATAGTAATCATCAGAAAAATTTATCGTTACCAATAGGATAAAGATATTAAAAATAACAGAAGTAAAATATAGAAATCTGCTAAGTAAATGTAAAAGCAATGCATGTAATTTTTTTTATTTACGATTTTTAGTTGTGTTCCAACAAACAATGAAAAAATATGTTATAAATAAATCAGACCATGCCATATGCCACATTGGTCTCTAAGTGGACACTACAATGGCATAGTGTTGGTTATGGTGGGAAGACCCAGGTTTACTATAATCAACCAACAACACCCCTAGCTCACTGGCCCTTTCGGCAACAGAATGCGAAGTGGCCTGAAGTCTCACCCAAAGTGATTCTAATGGGTTGGCCAAGGACTCAAGCATATTGGACCAGGTTCTGTGGTGTCTTTTCTTACGACTCGCAGCTCTTCTAGCTGCGAGGTCTCTTTCTCTGCGCGTCGCGCGATCTCCTCTTCTCGCGTCGTGCGATCTCCTCATCTCGCAGCTCTTCTAGCCGCGAGATATCCCGTCTACTGTCGTGCGGTCCCTTTCCTCGTCGCGCACTTTCACTGACTCACGATGACTCCATCCTTATTGCATCGCCGCTCACTAGGTGATACGTAACTTCCTCCCAACGCCAAGCCCTTAACCTACGGTATCGCGCACCGCAGCTCCTCTTCTGGTACGGTATCGCCTTCTTGCGATAACCTACTCCCGTGGCTCAGCGCACTTAGTGTTGTTCGTGTTGACTCGCAAGGCTCAACGTACCAGGCTGTTCAATACCGCGACTAGTGACTGTTTCAAGCGAAGCATAAATGAACCCACATACAACATGCCAAAGACTTCAACTTATGTTTATCCTTATATATTGTTGTAAACTGATAACACATTCATTCATTAAACTGTAAACAAAGTCCATGAAATGACTGATAAATGTGCAAGTAAACATAACACATAATCCAATCACATAACACTCGATTTTAACGTGGTTCACCTCCAGGATGGAAGTTACATCCACAGAACTATGTTTTTATTATAGCTCAGGGGAAGGTAAAACACAGTTTTGCTGCACCGCATATGCAGCTCAAGATCTTCTCTATTAGATCTCTTTTCTTCTCTATATTGCACTCCTACAATATACTCTTCCCTCTCCGTCAATCGTTGTGGATCGTTACATGCATGCTTAATAAGCTAGCTACTGGTTACAGTAAGATTGCTACCACTAATAACAGAACCAGAGCTTGGCTTTTGCAATAGTCTATGTTACTTCTATTATCTATATTACCCAACAATTGTCTAACTGTCTAACCAACTGACCAACCCTTTTACAATACAAAATATATCCCTTTATAGGTAGCCTGAAGGTCTTGCCATTACAACACTGTGGGCCTGTCCCAACAGTAACCCAAAACCCTAACTAGTGATAGTCGGCCATATTTGTACTTGAGGTAGCTGCTTTCCGTCACACCACAGCTCTCTGTAGTCTTCCATGCTTCCTGGCACTGATCATGGGTACTGTGCACCGTTTCGCTGTTTATGTCCTTCGTCTTCAATGCCTCAACCTCGTTTCTCCTTTTCCTTTATGAGGTTCGCTGAGCCCTACTGTCATCGCTGCTGCCTTCAATGCAGTGGGTGAGCTCTCTCTTCTTAGCTGCTCAGGTACAGTCGTATTCCTTGACTTCTCTGTCTTCTTCATCATGGTTTCTGGCTCTGCTCTGTAGCTGGAAACGTGCTACGGCATTGTAGCTCTATCTTATCTTCTCTCCGCCAAAACTTATCTATCCGCTAATCTAGAAGCTTCTTCTGTAGCAGCGGGACCCTGCTCCAATAGTCCCCTAACACTTACTTGTGGCTCGCCCTCGAGCCACTACCAGTGGGCTTCTCCTGCTGTAGTTTTTCCTTGGATTCCTATGAAGCCTTATTCAACTTGTCTCGAAGTCCTGCGACTTCGTTCTGCATTGCTTGGACAAGCTCCTGTGCCGATTCAAGCATAGCTTGACTAATACTGGAGTCCTCTTGTTAACTTAGTTCGTAGGTCTCTCATACCATTCCTTATTGTTATGCTCACATTCTCGTCGCTTGCAAGACCTGCTATCCTTATGCCTACCATAAGGATTCAAATCTCTTGTATCACGAGAACTCCTCCCTATCTGGGTTAGAGCTCGCTCGATATGGAAGATATAAATCTGTATCTTCCAGGCTTCTCAAAACATGCCGCTCGGCCTGGAGCCTTTTATATGGAAGGGATACAAACCATGATTTCCATTCTGAGAACAAGGCTTTGTCTGCATGCTGGAATTCTACCGTCTGCTGGGTTTGCTGTCCTCTTCCACTTTTCTTCTCTTCAAGGTGCTCCAGGTACTCATGCTACCTCTGATCATCAGATTTTCATTTCGTTGCCTCCGCAATCTCTTGGTCTTCTCTTAGCTGATCAGATAGGTCGGCGACCTTCTCCCGTTGTCTTCTTTTTGTCATTTTTACTTTCTTCCCGGCGGGAGAGTTCTTCTCATCATTCTTCTGCTCTGCTTTCTTATCTTCAGTGATCGTCTCATCTTTCTTCTTCTCCTTAGCAGAGACTTTGATGATTTCTTCGATATCCTGCGCTTGACTCCTCATCCTTAGCAGCTTTCTGACCTGTGATGCATCTAATTTCACAACCTTGGGCGGCGTCGTCATGGTGGACACAAGGCCGCCTCGCTCAAATGTGTCCAATATCGCTTCTAGAGGTTCCTTCTCGGGAAGAACCCTCTCAGTGTAAAACGGTGGATGTGCAATGGCTGCAACTTCTGAAAATCATAGCACTCTGTAACAAACTTATCTCTTCACAGGGAATTCTTAACAACTTACTCTATAGCTCTCGTTTTTTCTGCAAAACGTAACCGTCCCAATTGAATACTTTCTGCTTTTATGCCCAATATGATAATCCTGGATGCAACGGTCATCTAGACTGAACCCATCGGTCGTAATAAATCCCTGGACAAGACCACACCCGTCTTCCGATCCTTAATAAATGTGGAAATCCGATCGAATTTCCCTCGAAACGTGTGTGTACAGGCGCCAGTCTCGTCGAAGATTTACCAAATCTAGAAAAATTGATTATACTGCTGCCAAATCTACGGTAAGATATACCGGTCATTTCCTCATTAACTGCTGGTCAGAAGGTGACTTGACTAGCCCTCTGCTTCCTTGCAAAGTGGGTACGTGGCATGAGGAAACATCACACTGCCGCGATGCGACTCCACATCACCTGCGTAAAACAATACTTAAGTTCCCCCCCCCTTTTTTTTCTTCCCGCAAGCCACTGATGACTTGCGCAAAACTGAACCGACCTTATGTGATTCCCCATACTTAAAATACCTGCCGGTGTAGACTCATTCCCAGTGCGATGTCTCCTTTCAACTACACTGGACATCTGCACCACCATAAACTGGCTAAGCTAGGGCTGAGAGGCAGGGTGGCTATCACTATAGAGCTTAAGCCTACCGCCATTAATCCAAGTGGGAAGAAGCTCCCCATCCAGCTTGCTGAGCTGAATGGCACCTCCCTCTGTAACTTGCTGTATCTGATATGACCCCAGCCAATGCGTCTTGAACTTCCCTGGAAACTTAATAAACTTGCTATCATAGAGGAGCACTAGGTCTCTGATCTGAAAAGTCTTACTCTTAATGTGTTTGTCATGCCAAGATTTTTCTCGTGCCTTCTGCACTTTCTGATGGAATCCCGCGATGACTCTGTCTTCTTCTAAGGCAAGCAGTTGTGCTAGCCTTTCTTCCACTGTGTCTGTATCGATCATCCCGGTAATATGAGCAATTCTTAAACTAGGAAGGATATACTCCATGGGCATAACAGCCTCCTGTCCGTATACCAAGTTGAAAGGTGTGTGTCCTGTAAGTTTCTTGCATGTGGTCCTGCACACCCATAATACAGCGTTAACTCTAAGGTCCCAATCATTCCTTTGGCTATTGCAGATCTTGGTAAGTGCATTTTCTAAAATCTTGTTAAAGGCCTCCACCGTACCATTAGCCTGTGGGTGGTAGGGAGTGCTCTTATGGTGCTGAATCTGGAATTATTTTGTCAAGGCCT
>LPNX010829343.1:702250-808926 GCA_001517045.1 Pseudotsuga menziesii | reverse complement strand
TATATCTCGCACCAGTTCGTTTTCTTGGTGGGTTGATAGGACCCACAAAGTCTATAGCCCACTTGTCAAATGCGCGCAGCGTAACCTACGGTCGCAGCGGCATTTCATCACGTCGCAAGGGTTTTCCCACCCTCTGGAAGATATCGCAGCATATGCAAAAGTCCTTAGTGTCTTTGTGCAACGTAGGCCACCATAATCCTGCAGCCAATATTTTCTGCGCAGTCGGCTTTCCTACGAAATGACCTCCTGCGGTTCCTGAATGTACCTCCCTGATGATAGTCTCTTTTTCATGCGGCATCACACATCTGCACAGGACTTCATTTGGAACTAACTTGTATAACTGTCCCGCGATCAGAGTGAAGTCTGCTACTTTAACAACCAATTTCTTCTTTTGCTGCTTAGTAAACTCGTCATGTGCTAATCCGGTAGTAAGGAAGTGGATAATATCAGCATAGTAGTCATTTGTGATCTGAATAGAAAACAGCTACGCATCTGGCAAATTGTCCTCTAGGTTACTTGGCTCCTCTCCTGAGTCTATCCACGACAGATGATCAGGTCCGGCGTTCAATATTCCTGGTTTCACAATGATTTCAAAATCATACTCCTGAAAGAGGAGTAACCATCTGCAGATTCTCCCCCCTAACTCTGGCTTATTGACCAGATACTTTAACGCGGAATGGTCAGTGAACATCTTAAACGAGGCACCCAACAGGTAGTGCCTGAAATTCTGCAGCGCATACACCATAGCTAACCCTTCTCTTTCTGTGGTGGTGTAGTTATTTTCTATTGTCGAGAGCTTTCTGCTGGAGTATGCGATAGGATGGTCAATATCTCCTTCTCCTGGTTGTGTTAAAACAACCCCTAGTGTGATGCCAGACGCATCTACATGTACATGAAATGGCTTAGTCCAGTCTGGAAATACTAATATGGGTGCTGTAACCATTTTCTCCTTTAGTGTGTCTAGACTCTGCTGACATTCCTCATTCCATAGGAATTTTACATCCTTCTTTAGCAATTTCTCCATCGACGCTGTAATATTTGCATAGCCCTTGATGAATTTTATGTAGTACCCGGTATGACCAAGTACAGTCCTCAGTTGCTTGACTGAGTTGGTTGTTGGAAGATTTACAATGATGGCAATCTTTGCGGGATCTACCATCAAGCCTTGTCTGCAAACAATGTGACCCAACAAAATACCAAATGGTGCACAAAATATACATTTCTTCAAGTTTAGAGAAATCTGGTACTACCTACATTTCTCTAACATTAGTCTTATATTTCCTACGTGCTTGTCAACAAGTCCAAATACAGTCCAATCATCAAAATATACTTCTAGGAATTTATGAATGTATTCTTTAAATACATCAACTACTACTCTAGAAAATATAGCTGGTGCATTCTTAACACCAAAGGGCATTACCGTATACTGGAACGAGCCCCATTCCATTGCAAAGGTGGTCTTAGATCGATTGTCTGGATGGATTCTGATCTGATGATAGCCTGAAAATCCATCAATGAAGGAGTAGACCTCCTGTCCTCCCACGTTGTCTAACACTTCATTAGTGAACGGTGTCAGAAATGGATCGTGAAGCGATGCATCATTGAGCTTGCACAGATCGACACAGATCCTGATGTCTCCTTTGGTTTTCTTTTCCTGTATGACCATGGGACTAACCCATTCACTCTCTTCTACTGGCTCAATGATGCCTGCCTCCAACATCTTATCGATCTCATCCTTTACTTTGTCTTTATATCATGGATTCAATCTATAGGGACACTGCTTTACTGGTCTAGCATCCTCCTTCAATGGTATCCTCATGACTCCAAGGTCTCCAACTATTCCCTTCATCTCTGTGAACTTGGTGGGAAATAGGTCTTGATAGTCATGCAACAATTCGGCGATCTGTCTGACTGTTTCATCACTCCAATAATCTCCAATAGAGGCAAACTTAGGTTATGTGTCTGTGCCAATATTGATCTTCTTAATCTTGATGGGCTCTATGATTTCTGGGATTTCTAGCTGTGGTCCCTCAACATTGCGAGTCCCTTCCGACTCTGGAATGTTGGTACTACGAGGATCCTCATCCTCGTCCTCTGGTTCTACTTTAAAGTTGTAGCACTCTAGCGCCTCTGTTAACTGAATGACCCAGTCAGGCTGAGTCTGTACTGATGGGGTAAAGTCCTCAAATATCTTGATCTTTATTATATCTAAGGCCTGATCAACATTCAGATACTCAGATTCAAAACTGAAGGTGAGTAGGAAGCTGTCCATCATAAGGGGCCATGTAGTCGTTCCCTTGCGCAATTCTGTCTCTGTATACCAGTTCCTTGGAACTGTGTCCAAAGTGTGAATGAATCGGTGAACCCATTCATCCTCGAGAATGTCTGACCAATCCTGTTCACATGCCTGAATGTGTGACCTAGGGTTACTTTCTCCTGTGTATTTCTGCTGCACGTAATCGGTGTCGATGGAGAATCTGATGGCCATCAATCTTTTAATATCATCCCATGATGCGATATTCTCTTTGTATGCATACCACCATCTTGCAAGTGTGGCTCGTATTGCAAGATCCATAGCTGCGATCCTCTATTCATGAGGAATTTGTCGTTCAAACTGCTTGAGAAAGTCCTGGATATCAGTTAGACCATGAAACGCTGGAATCTCATTGATCTTTGCACCAATCCATCGCAGTGACTTAGTAAAGTATGCACATCTACGGGCTGAGACTTCGTGAATTCTGTTCTGCCAGTTTTCTAGACCAACCTCTGAATCTGATGCGCATGAGCTGTCACATCGCCAACTAATGTTCCCTTCTGCGGTTGGGTTAACATAGTCACCCTGGTTTGTAGTCATCTGTTAGAGGCTTTCTATGTTATGTGCCTCCTCTTTTGCTCAGATAGGTTCAATATATCTAGGACCCTGAAAAGGATTCAACGGTGCGATGACCCGGATCTGCGCGTCCTCAAAGGTCATTTGTCTTCTTTTTAGGTCGATAATAGCCATGTTACCGATCGCCCAATCAATTCCTAGTAGTGCTGGGTAGGGTTTACTATCGCCAATGATTTCTATAACTTCAAAGTCCGCAAAGCTGTGAACTTCGTCAATATCAACTGGTACTTGCGGTAACCGACCCATGGGTGTTACCCATTGTTGATTAGCTAATCTAAGATGGATAGGCGATCTGGTTAACTTAGGGCTACCCATCTATTCCCATGTCTGCTTAATCAGAACGTTTACATCTGATCCTAGATCTAGGATGACCTCATCCATTTCAAACTCTCCAATCTGAGCTGTGAGTCGCATCTCCCTCCCTGTTCTTGTATGTCCTGTAATATTATGAACAACACACTGTGTACTGCTCGTGGAAGAGGATGGCTAACACTGATCGACTATGCGCTGAATTTCTGTGATAGCTTGCTCATTTATTACTAGTTTTAGACAACTCCACAGGAAGGAGTAGACGCTTCCTGACATCTCCTCCTCATCGCATCTTCCAGATGTGGTAGCCTGCGATGTCTGTACAAGGCTATCGCCACAAGGTTCTTGCTGCGGTACACCCCTAGACGGCGGTACCTATGATCCTGATTGTGTAGGGTCATCAAAGAAATCCTTAGCTTCTTGAAATGTTTGTTTGTTCTTTTGCAGGTTGAGTGGTGTTGCTTTGTTAGGAGCTCTGCGCACCGACTCCTGCTCTATGTTCTTCCCTATTTCCTGCGATGTCCCACTGGTAGAAACACCGCTATGAGTCACAATATTGACTCTTGGTTCTGGCTCGTCCCGCTCAGCAGCAATAAGCTGGATGTTCTGGTGTGCTGCTCGCTTAGGTTCTCTGATATTAGCTATCAAGGTAGGACATTCCTCAATAGTGTGTTCATAAGATTTACAATAATTACCTGTGGTAGTGGGGATCTGACAGTCCCTAGCATAGTGTCCTACAACTCCACAGTTGTAACACGTCACTGGTCCATGACCACGGTCAAAGCCTTCTCCATGACCAAAGCCTTATGCTCAGCTGAAGCCCCCTCCACAGCCTCGTCCTCTTAATCCTCCGCCCCGACCACCATAAGCCGGATCCTGCTGTGGTCCTGCTGCTGGACCCTGTGTTTTCGATTGGACTCTGTACAAGTCTTGCTTTGCTTGGACCATGAGATCATAGGCTCGGCAATCTTGTTCATGATGGCCTACAGACTTGTAGAAGATGTAGTATAAGTTCTTAGGTGTCTGCACGTACTTCTGAAGTAGAGGGCAATGGTGGGGTAGGTGTCCTCGCATTTTGCATATCTCGCACCATGGCCCATGGGTCTGTGGTAAGGGGTTAGGATCCCCTGTTGCTATATATTATACAAAGACCGGATAATTGTCTTTACTATGGCCCTGTGCTTTACATTTTATGCACCATATCTCTTGTGCAACTTCTTTCCCTTTCTTTAGCTCATGCAACTGTAATGTAAGATTAGCCAACTAGTTCTGTAAAGTTGTCATGCATGTAATAGTCTCAGCTATAGGTGAAGCCTCAAGTTTCATTGCCATCTCCAATGCGTCATCCTGCATCTAGAGTTTCTACTGCATTAACGGTAGTCTAATGTGAGGGAGCAGCGCTGCGATAAACCATTCCTTATGCTGCTTCGGTGCAAACTCAAAAATGACTTGGTCTATAAGGGCTTTGAATTTCTGATCAAAGTCCCACACCGACTCTATAGGTAATTGCTTAATGTATTTGAGTTTTGTTATGCACTATGACTCAGACTTAGGTTTCTTAAACTCTTTAATCATGGCGGTCTTGACCTGGGTAAGTGTTCTGGGTACTATGGTATACTTGATATACCATGTTAAGGCGCGATCTCTGAGTGTGGTGACCAGCTGTACAAGTTTAAGATTATCATCATTGATGGTTTTAATGGTCCACATGGCTTCACATAAAAACCAGTGCTACTCTGGGTCTTCTGTCCCTGTTCCCTTAAATATAGGTAACTTCATATCATCCCCCATTCTATTTCTACACGGTGGATGTTGATTTACTGTGTTACTACCACTCGGCGGTGTAGGTGAAGGTGATGTAGCGATGGTAGGTACTGTCTGTGAGCTACTAGATGGAGTTCCTACGGGATTGTTCTGAGTCCCGGTCTATTTCTGTGGGGTATAAGGGTGGTAAGGGATACCCCCTTCTGAACCTTCTGTAGTACTAAGACTCTGCTGTCTAGTATGATCTGGACTGTCTTCAAATATTGAAGATCTGAAATCTACTTTATACTTCTTTCCACTACGTGTTTGTCCAATGTCATCAAAATCACTTTCAAACTCTTGTGACATTACTATCTCTACCTATTCATCTGAAACTAGATCCATTGTTCATTTTTCATATAATAGCATCTTAATGGACAAGTTTAAATATCTGAGGTACTTACCATGATATCCTTTGAAGAAGTAGCGCTCAGCCTCGCTGAAGCTCTTTCTCTGGTCAACTGTAAACTCTGTGACAAAGCCGTCTAGCACACTCACAAGCCAGAAGTCTACTGTCCTCGTGAGCAGATTTTCAAGGTCCTTCACAGTCTGAATCAGCTCCGGTGTCCAGACAATGTTTCTTTTCTTCTTGAATATGCTTGTATCCGTCAACTTGGATAACTAGTCGTATAGCTCATTTCCAAAGGTAGCAAAAAATATCGCATGTATGTATGAACTAATATGTTTTTGCAACCAGGCCTCTGTACTCAGCTTAGGACTCTTGTTCTCTCGTTCAGCAAACTCTTTCTGGTTAGACCAAACCCACTCGTTGAGTTTGTCTCTCGTAGGACACCACCAGAACATCAGCGCTTTGTTTGTTCAAAGCCGAAAACTGAACCATTTTTTGGTTATGGTGGGTAGACCCGGGTTTACTAGAATCAACCAACAACACCCCTAGCTCACTGGCCCTTTCGGCAACAGACCGCGAAGCGGCCTGAAGTCTCACTTGAAGTGATTCTAATGGGTTGGCCAAGGACTCAAGCGTCTTGGACCAGGTTCTGTGGCGTCTTTTCTTACGAGGTCTCTTTCTCTGAACGTCGTGCGACTCCTCTTCTCGCGTCATGCAATCTCCTTGTCTCGCAGCTCTTCTAACCGCGAGATATCCCGTCTACTGTCGTGCGGTCCATTTCCTCGTTGCACACTTTCACTGACTCGCGATGACTTCAGCCTTATCGCATCCTCGCTCACCAGGCGATACGTAACTTCCTCCCAACGCTAACCCCTTAACCTATGGTATCGTGCACCACAGCTCCTCTGCCGGTGCGGTATCGCCTTCTTGCGATAACCTACTCCCGCGGCTCAGCGCACTTAGCGTTGTTCATGTCGACTCGCAAGGCTCAACGTACCAGGCTGTTCAATACCGCGACTAGTGACTGTTTCAAGCGAAGCATAAATGAACCCACATACAACATGCCAAAGACTTCAACTTATGTTTATCCTTCTATATTGCTATAAACTAATAACACATTCATTCATTAAACTGTAAACAAAGTTCATGAAATGACTGATAAATGCGCAAGTAAACATAACACATAATCCAATCACATAACACTCGATTTTAACATGGTTCACCTCCAGGATGGAAGTTACGTCCACAGAACTGTGTTTTTATTATAGCTCAGGGGAAGGTAAAACACAGTTCTGCTGCACCGTATATGCAGCTCAAGATATTCTCTCTTAGATCTCTTTTCTTCTCTATATTGCACTCCTACAATATACTCTTCCCTCTCCGTCAATCCTAGCAGATCGTTACATGCATGCTTAATAAGCCAGCTACTAGTTAGAGTAAGATTACTACCGCTAATAACAGAACCAGATCTTGGCTTTTACAACAGTCTATGTTACTTCTATTATCTATATTACCCAACAATTGTCTAACTGTCTAACCAACCGACCAACCCTTTTACAATACAAAATATATCCCTTTATAGGCAGCCCGAAGGTCTTGCCATTACAACACTGTGGGCCTGTCCCAACAGTAACCCAAAACCCTAACTAGTGACAGTCGGCCATATCTGTACTTGAGGTAGCCGCTTTCCGTCACACCACAGCTCTCTGCAGTCTTCCATGCTTCCCGGCACTGATCATGGGTACTGTGCAACGCTTCGCTATTTCTGTCCTTCGTCTTCAATGCCTCAGCCTCGTTGCTCCTTTTCCTTTATGAGGGTCGTTGAGCCCTCCTGTCTTCGCCGCTGCCTTCAATGCAGTGGGTGAGCTCTCTCTTCTCGGCCGCTCAGGTACAGTTGTCTTCCTTGACTTCTCCATCTTCTTCGTCATGGTTTCTGGCTTTGCTCTGTAGCTAGAAATGTGCTACGGTGTCGTAGCTCTATCTTATCTTCTCTCCGCCAAAACTTATCTATCCGCTAATCTAGCAGCTTCTTCTGTAGCTGTGGGACCCTGCTCCAACACATAGTAGAGGGTGTACCACCCCGATGTTTAATGAAAATCCTATCATAACATTTAAATAGAGAAATAATTAAAGACCTCATAAAACCAAATGACAAGCATGAGAATGGTTAAACAAAGCCCTAAAATTCCCTAATATGCCTTCATTGTGCAAAACTCAAGTATTCCAACAAGAAATAGGGTCATTATAGTAAAATTATGAACTCAAATTAGGGTCAAATTCTTCTAGGTATCATTACTTACATTTTTGTACAAATTTCCAAACAAAAATGATGTATTGATAAACATAGAGGTTCATCACCCAACAAATCTCACATTAATGAAAGGGTCACACAACTTTCCAAGTAGTATTTGATGTATTGATAAACATTGAGGCTCATTAGTTTGAAGGATATGAATCCTATGAGGAAGTAGAGCTTCTCCTTATGTTGACACAAACCCAGCCAGCAAAACTAGTCGACAAGGGTTCCCACTCTATCGACGTCCAAAACACCGCGATCTCCCATATCACCAGCCTAAATAGGTTTTACCCTGTCTAGCAACTCTCGCAAAGCAGATGAGGTCTCACACGAGATGTTTTAGGGAGAGCTGGCAGAATTGAGTTTCCGCAAAATAGGGGAGGACAATGTGACATCAACTTATCACCTTAGCGTGATAGACCATTCATTATATGCATTCACATAACCATTCGTTCTCATTCTTCAACAAATCGTATCATTCAATCATAACTGCAGTAAACATACTGATCCGAAAACAGATCCAATAAGATAACATTATCTAACACAAGGAAACATCGCATTATATATCCATGTCACAGATTCACCTAACATTCATCATTGAGTCGCAGAAAATAGTAAATCAATAAAACAAGAAAAAATAGAGTAATTCAGATCAACCTTTGTCTTGTCATATTACTTCTGCACAAAATCATAGTGCATAGATCAGCAGATCTTAGTTCAGATAGTACTCAAATATATTCTTCACCTTCAAAAATATGATCCTATATTTCTCATACATGGATTGAGAATATTTGCATTTCAACATCTACATATAGGCTTATGCGTTTACATTCAAAGTCCACTTATGCACCTTCCTAACTAATTCTTAACCGATTCTACAGAATAATTACCAATATCCACAGAACATGGTCCAAAACTACAAAAGGTGACACAAAATATATAAAATATTCTATGTTCCGCCTTGTGCACCATCTTTCACTTGCATGGTGTCTTTGAGCCAGGGATGATTTTAAGGAACCATACTTATTTAAAAGTGTATAAATGTTGGCGAATCTTACAAATTCTTAAAACACCAACTATAAAATGTTTGGCAATATTTTTCAAAAAATATTTTAATTTCCAAGGATTTTATATCGTTTATATAATAATCTGGCGATTTTTAGGGTGAAAACATTTAACCCCATCAAAATTGGGCAAAACAGGGCTTCAAAAAATGAAAAATGACGAATATTTTTTTGGAGAAAAACCCCTAAAAATAGCCCATGGGATATATTTTGCCCCTAAAATTATCCCTGCTTTGAGCTTGCACAACATTTGCGATGCTATACAACTAATTTATCCAAATCCCTTGCCAACAGGACGCCAACACAATGTCCTGGCTCGTCCTCAAGCCACGCTAGCTGGACATGGTGTACTTAGTAATTTTGATCTTAAAATATTCATACTACTGAGTAATATCTTTCACCTGTGCTTTAACTCTGTCCACTATCTCCTGGCTTGTCGTTGGATCATGTGTAACTGGATGCTCAACCATTTTCTTAGAAATTTCTTTTTTTCCTTCATGTGCTTCCTGTAACACAGTAAGTTCCTTACCAGAGATCTGTGCATTAATATCCTGAAACTCATCCAATTGTTCAATATGCTTTCCCTTATGCTCCTAGGCCTTCCCAACGTGTTGATGCAACTCCTTCAGCTCTATAGATTGCGTAACCTGAACCATGAGTGGCATCATTCTCAATTATGTCTTCAAGGTTTCCATCGTCCCTTATGATTCCTACAACTGTGTGGTCAGTTGCACTAGTTGTTCATCCTACACTACGCTTCCACAGAACTGTGTGGTCGCATCCATCACTTTCTTGGCCTCCTACTCCATCTCGTCGATTTGTGTTTCTATATCTTCAATTTCGCTCTTTCGTGCTGCTATTTTCTCTGGTGGCGTGACTGGGTGCACCGAAGCCTCCAAAATACTATTATCACTCTATAATTTTGAAATAAAATCCCCTCTTCGTTGTGTTCTTGCCACTGCATCTGGCTCCACGATGCTCTCCAAAACATATTGACAGGAATCTGCTAGTGTTGCTTCCAACTTGACTCTACTATAAAAAAGATGTGCCTTCTCAAAAACAAGTAAATATTGATCCTTCTTTAGATCTGTGATTTTCGCAATGCTCTTCACCCTCAGCTCCTCTTGCACTTTCTCTTCCATCAACCTCTCCTTTGATTGTTGTGGTTCCTTGACCTCTTTATGCACTTTCTCCTCATTCTCCTACGACCGCAAGTACCAATCGCTAAATTCTTTCTCCCTGACTTCCAACTCCTGGATGGAAACTCATTGCATATGTACCAACATCTACGTGGACAGCACATTGATATCCAATGATATGTCCTGCGACTACTGCAGTGAGGTATTCAAGTCTTCTCTTCTGGCATCAATTGCAGTTGAGGGAATTTGAACATTCCTAACCCACAGCTCGGTGTTGATTGATGTGAACTCCTGAAAAGTCACACTTTCTAGTGCTCTCTTCAAGACAACGTCATACAATGAATGTAGTTTTGTTCTTACCTCTGTGAATCTCACCTGTGCAAATTTTTTCATTTATTTTGTTGCCGCATCTATTGCATTTTTGAATTCCTTGATAAGTCGATTCAATTGTGCCTCCATTGTTGTCATGGTGCTACTACTCGTACCCTTCTCCATGTGCTGCTTTGTTCTTAATTCATTGAGCATTCTCTCTGCTTTTCGGGTAAGTGGGTGTCTCTGTTGACGATTCTTCATCGGACTCATGTTGACTCTACTGGTCATCTTTATGCATAGGATTAGCAGGTGCATCCATCGAGGGTCCCTTTGATACTTCATCCACACTAATTGGTTCTCGCCACTCTACGGGCCAATCATTAACTATCACCTCCAACTTTGCATCAGAAAACTTATATAGTGTCGACAACCATTGCTTATCTAGGTCAATCCATGCTTGAACATGAATATCATGTGGTTGAATTGCGAACTGCTCAATCCTTTGATATTTTGTGGTGGCTTCCTTAGATAATATTGGAATTTTTACCGCTGCTTCTTGCAGCGCTTCCTAATAGATCCAAAATTTGATTGCACAATCCATCAACCTTTTGAGTTCTTTCATCCACCATAGATTCAGATATCGAGTGCCCTTGCATACTTCTATCGCTTTTACCTCCATGCCCTGATATTCATTTGGCTCCATCCAAGACACTAACGCGATCAAGATGAGTAGCCAATTGTATGTGAATGATCTTTTGGTCTCCTATAGGACCACTATGTCCTCTGCCAACTGGTTCATGACAAAAACTAACCAATTCATTTGTACTCCTTATGCACATAGCTCAGCACATGCAACCACCCCCGAATTACATTAGATGGGGCATTTCTTTCGTACCACTTTACTAGCCAAAATCCTTGCGTCAATGCGTATCATTTGGTCATTGCTACTATCAATGCGGTATGCCCTCCTGTCGCGCTCTAAAGCATAATGCTTCTTTAATGTCATCACCATCTTCTTGTCATTGTCCTTCCCAAGAAAATACTGCGAGGGGTCTAGCCCATCCTTGGGTAGCCCCGTTATTTATGAAATCAGCCCCACCTTCACTTCAACTGGATTATCCAACAACAAAAATCCTCCATGGAAGCATGCCAAAGGCTAATTCACACACGCATTGACTTCGTTCAACCTCCCAAAGTGCGGCATGTTGATCAAACCTAACAAGATGGCTTTGTCCATCCCACGTGTCCAGTCGTGCAGAATGCACTCTATCAGGACACCTCCTACCACTACCATTTGCATATATGGTTCATTCAAAACATCCTCTAGTGCGAGAAATTCATGGTCTTTGTATTTCATTTGCATCAGCGTAGGAACCATTTCAGAAGTGCATACCATCCCTTATGTTATCGCCCGCACCCTTATTTGGTACTTCTAATTTTTAGTGGGCTTCCTGTCCTTCGCACTAGGCCAACTAGGAGGTACATACCTAGGGATGTCCTTAACAGACACCCCTGCTCAAGCCGCTGACTCCAAAACTCCTAATCTTGATGGCCTCGTCTACATAGTTCCCTCCATTGCCCTTGTAGATGTTCTGGTCTACCTCTTCTATGAAGCCAAAGAGCTAGGCTTCTGACCCTTCTTCTTCTTCTTCAACATTGATGATGAGCCTATCTGCATACTGGCGATCTCTTCAACAATGGTTATCGGTCTAATTGGTGAATACCGTTCACTCGAAATATCTACTGTGACTAGGTCACTCTGCATACCACACCAATTCCTTGCAAGACTTAACAGTCACACACCCTCTATAGACTTGGAAACTCACAAAATTCACTCGGATTCACTCAGCAATTCGCTCTGCAACTTTGCAACTTATCTCAAACTCTACAAATATACACAATGATTTTTTCAACCCACGTCGAGCCCCTTCTTATAGCATCAATTCGATCCAGTGACCATCATGTCCAAATCATGCCAATCATCATGACCAAATCCATCATTAACGACCCAAATCTGTAGGCAATTCTGTCAATCCAATGGTTCGATCAGTCATAAATTTACGTCGCTGTAACAAGCATCTTCGGTTAACTGCTTTTAACTCTCTTCATTTATTGCTGATTTGAATCAATGTGCAGCCTTATGGCTGTCGTAGCATGACTTCTGAACTGCGCTACTGACTCCTACTCTTTCACATCCACCTTATCTTGGTGTGACATGCTTCAATCCATCATCCTACCTACTCCTAGTCTCATTTTGTTTTTGTTTTTTTTCATTACGTAGTGCGTCAAGCATCACACGGTTCTGGGCCCGTCCTATAGGGATTTAACCTATTACCATTCACTAGATTTGGCAGCATTGCTCCATCTAATTGCTACAATTGAACTACACCTCCTGAATTATTGGAATTAACAAGATATGGACCTAACTAGTGCATCTGTAACTTACCTGGATGCTTCATGAACTTCTTGTCATATAACAACACCAAATCTCCTCGCTGAAACTGTTTATTCTTTATGTGGTGATCATGCCAATCCTTCTGTCGATCCTTCTCGATGGGCTGATGAAAACCCGCAACAAATTATTCTTCCTCGAGATGAACTAACTAGTCTAATTGTTCTTCTAGTGCTACTTCATCATCCATGCCTGTCACTACGGCAATGCGTAGACTCAGAACAATGTAATCCATAGGCATAAATTCCTCTTTCCCATACACCAACTTAAATGGTGTATTTCCCATCAATCTCTTGCAAGTGGTGCGATATGCCCACAATACTATTGGAATCTTTAGGTCCCCATCATCACGGTTTTCGTTACATACCTTTGTAAGTGCATGCTCCAATATTTTTTCAAATTCCTCCACTGTTCCATTCACTTGAGGATGATACGAGGTACTTTTCTTATGATGTATTTGTAGCTCCTCCGTCTGTGTGCTTACTATGCGATTGATGAAGTGAATCCCTTGGCCACTCATCAATATTCTTGGAAATCCAAACCATGTCACAATGTTGTCAAATAAGAAACGTGTTGTTGTCACAATGGTGCAATCCATGACTAGTGTGACCTCCGCCCATCTTGTTAAATAGTCTATCGTTGTAATGGTCTACTGCGCATCGGTTCACTTTCCACGTGGGTTGATTTTTCCCATGAATTTCATGTCCCATTTATCAAATGGGTGCAATTTCACCTGAGGTACTAGAGACATCTCATCCCTCCTTGATGGCTTTCCAGTTCGTTGACAGACATCGCAACTCCATGCAGAATCTGTCGCATGGGAATGAAGAGTGGGCCACCAAAGCCCTTTGTAAAGCACCTTTCTCAGAGTAGCTTGTCCTCCATAATTTCCACCAGAAACTCCCACATGGTCCTTTTCCAATATATTCCCTTGTTCATGTGGTAGGACACATCACCGCAAAATCTCATCTGATCCTAGCTTATATAACTGTCAAGCGATCAACTGGAAATTTGAGGCTTTAACCACCAACTGCTTCTTCTCACTTGTAGTAAATTCCTTCAGTGCATTTCCCATCTATGAGAAATGCATCTCAATTTAGATCTAGGAGCTAGAACATTTCACCATCAAAGTGTTTGACAAAAGATGCAAGAGAAAACAAAGAGACAAAAAATAGCTGGAACAACACATGTGAAAGGTGATGATTACTGATTATGTTATTATCATACATATTTATAATACATTGGACAAATTTGAGTGGCTATGGATGCCATTTGCAGTTGTACATATGTCAAGGTGAGAATTGGGCTCAATCCCCCCTAGGTGGACCAATGGAGACCCAACTCAGCCCGAGCAGTAAAAAATCCTCATCTGAACATTGATGAGGTGTGCTAGGTCATTAATGAGTCCTACATAAGCATGGGTGAGAATATTGAGGTGAGTGGGGTGCTCTAGGTGGCAATAAATGCTCCTAGGAGAGCTAAAATATACCAAATACACCACTAGTGCACTTAGTCAAGACTAGACCCCAAAAATCAAGGAGGTAGCACCCTAATGCATTAATGAGGTGCACATGGGCTGGGTTGACCAAACTAGGGCACAGTTGTAGGTGTAAACAGGCCAAAATAACCAGATATTATGCTAATTAACCCTTCTAAGTCTAAACCATAGGATATCATTGCATGTGAACAAATAAATTTAGCCTAAGGTCAGAACTATGTACTAAGGATGTTTTGCTGCTCCAACATCATCGTAAAAAATTTAATGATTTGATCATAGTAATTATCAACCATGTCGATTCACAACAATTGTGCATTTGGAAATCTGTCTTCAATATTTTTTGGCTCTTTTCCTGTCTCAATTCGGGATAAATGATTAGGTCAGCATTCAAGCGACCCGGCTTCACAATTATCTCAAAATCAAACTCCTTAAAGAGAAGTAGCCAGTGGTATCTTCCCCCCCAACACAGGCTTATTGACTAGGTATTTCAAAGAAGAATGTTATGTAAACATCTTGAAATAACCGCCCAATAGGTAATTCCTAAACTTATGTAGCGCATATACCATCGCTAGACCTTCTCTCTTTGTGGTCGTATAACTTTTCTCTGTAGACGATAGCTTTCGACTAGAGAAAGTAATCGGGTGATCTAGATTGTAGTCTCCTAGTTGTGCAAGCACCACTCCCAGTGCAACAGATGATGTATCCACATGAACATGGAACTCCTTGTTCCAATCAAGGAAAACAAGTATTGGTGTGGAATCCATCTTGTCTTTCATTGTGTCGAAACTTCCTTGACATTCTTGACTCCACACAAATGTTGCATCTTTCTTCAACAAATTTTCCATCGGCATTATGATCGCAGAATACCCTCTTATGAACCCGACGATAATACCTTGTGTGCCCCAACGTCACTCTAAGTATCTTTACATATCTAGGCGATGGTAAGCTCAGCATCAACACAATATTCGTAGGGTCAACCAAAATTCCTTTCTTGCAAACGATGTGACCCAACCATTAGAGGAAATTTCAACTCAAAATGGGCCTCCTAAAATGAACTAATAAAATAATAGTTAAAATAATAAAATAATATTTATTAATTTTGGAGGAAGAAAAGAAAAAAACTACTTTTTTGTTTGTATTTTTGACATATCTCCCTGTGTTTTTACTCAAATTTCGATCGGGAGAGCTTGTTGGATGCGGAATTAAATTCTGCATCGAACGAGTACCCACTCGGAATACTTTTGACAGACCCTGCTACCCCCAAAACAAGAAATACCTGAAAAAACGGAATGATGAGATCATCATTCCATTTTTTCGGGTATTTTACATCATCATTCCGTTTTTTCAGGTATTTTTTGTTTTTGGGGTAGTGGGGTCTATCAAAAGTATGCCAAGTGGGTAACCATTAGATGCATAATTTAATTCCGCATCCAACGAACTCTCCCGATCGAAATTTGAGTAAAAACACAGGGAGATATGTCAAAAATACAAACAAAAAAAGTAGTTTTTTTTATGATACCTATCCCCAAATTTATATTAAAAAAGTGTTTAAGACCTATACGGTATTTCAAATTTAAAGCAATTTCATTGGCTAACACATGATGACATGGAATTTGAATAAAAGTTAAAAGGCCCATTTTGAGTTGAAATTTCCTCTAATGAACATCCCGAAAGGTGCATAGAAAATACACTTCTTTGAATTCAGTGCAATCTGATGTTGTTGACATCTTTCCAGCATCTGTCGCAAGTTTTCTAAATGGTCTCTGATCAACCCATAAACTATCCAATCATCCGTATAAACTTGCAAAAACTTCTGAATAAAATTATTGAATGCAGTGACAACAACCCAGGAAAATATCGTAGTCACATCCTTCAACCCAAAAGGCATTACACTGTACTGAAAACAACCCCATTCAGTAACAAATGTTGTTTTGTTCCGATCCTCTTTTGCAACCCTTATCTGGTGATAGCTACAAAATCCATCTGTGAATGAATACATCTCCTGACTACCTACTCCTTCTAGAACTTCATTAGTGAATGGTGTTGAAAATGGATCATGCATACACGCATAATTCAATTTTCTTAGGTCGATGCAGATCCAAACCTCACCCATCTTTTTGTCTTGGACTACCATCAGACTGATCCACTCCAAATCTTCAACTACCTCAATTATTCTAGCATCCAACATCCTATCAAGCTCATCTTTTACCCTCTCCGCGTATCCTGAATTCAGACGATACGGTTGCTGCCTTATAGGTTTCACATCAGGTTTCAATAGGATTTTCATCTCTCCTAAATCTCCTAGTATCCCCTTCATCTTAGAAAACTTTGTAGGAAACAGATTTTGGAATTTATTCATTAAGTCTATAATCTTTTCCATCATTTCTTCATCCCAGTAGTCTCCTACACTTGCAAACTTTGGGTTATATTCTGTCCCAATGTTGACCTTCCTTATCTTTAGTGGATAATTCATGGGATCCGTTGGTACATCTGGTGCTGCAACATCCCAACTTCCTTCTGCTTCTAGAATATTGATATTCCACATATCATCATCATCTGGCTCTCGTATCACATGATAACATTCTATCATCGACTACATGTGACAATGTGCATGCATGTCCACTAGATATGTGACTAGAATTACCTTAAGAACAACAGCGCGGATAATCTGTAGCGCATTATGAACATCTGGATTGGCATTTGTAAAACTGAAGGTGTGATTAAAGCATATTGTCAACTCCTCCCAAGTGGTGATTTATTTGTGCAAATAAGATGATACATACCAAGATCACGTCATTTCATCTAATGTGTGGATAAATGCATGGACCCACTCATCCTTTGGTCGTGATTCCCACAAGGTCTGACAGTCAATCAGATGATCACCAAGAGTATTTCGTTCGTCGTACCTCCCAGCATGGTACACTTCTGCATTGCCAAAGTGAACTATCATCAATCTCTGACACTGCGACCATCCAGTGATCGACTTCTTATGGTTCGCCCACCAACGGGATGGGGTAGCCTTCAGTGATTCCTCCAATGCCAACAACCGCTGTGGTTCTGACACCTTATCTTCAAATTCAACAAGAAACTCAGATAATTCAAGCGATGCTTCCAAAATTGGAAACTCGATGGTTTCAGTCATGACGCAACACAGTGACTGCGTAATCAAGTCACACTTTCCTTAGAGACACTTCATGCAAGCGGTTCTACCATTTCTCTAAAGCATCATCAGAGTCAGAATACATTGAGCTAGCGCTTCACAAACTGAGTTCCCCATCAGCAATTGGATGTACATAATCTTCTAAAATGTTATAGGCACAATCCCATCCTCTGACAACTTCATATTTCACTAGCTCAATATACCTTCATCATTCATTTGGATCCATCAGAGTGATGACTCTTATGTCTTGATTTTCAAATGTCATTACATGCTTCTTAAAATTGATTACTGCCATATTGTCGTTGGCGCATCTAATCCCAAACATTACGGGATAGGAGCCTCCACCATCAACAACTTCAATCATGTCTAAATCAGCATAGGTATTCATGCCCTCCACTTCTAGAGTAAGGTGTGGAACTCTCCCAATTGACATTACTCTGGCATGGTTAGCTAGTCGCAGCTGCACAGGAGACCAGCTCAGCATTGGGCTCCCCATCTTTTCCCATGTCTGTCTTTTCAGAATATTAACATCTAAGCTTAGATCCAGGATGACTGAATCTACCTCATAGTCACCGATCTTAATGTTCATGCGCATTTATTTCCCCATCTTTTTCTTATGCAAATAATTCACCGCAAAATCCTTTCGTCCCTTATTCGGTCGATGTAATAGATTCTCAATTTTGGAAATAGAATCGGGATCTCTCTCTAATGATAAACAACTCTCCAAGAAGTTATGTAATGTACCATTTTGTTGCGATGGTCCTGCCTCCAAAGTGGAATCAAAAGCAGTAGGCATTTCATAAACAGGTAACTTACCAAAGTTTTTGCGCATCTCATCCCTTGCTTCAAAGATTGTAACTTTCTCTGTGTTGACGTCAAATTGGACTTTCCTCTTTCCAGCTAATCGTACTTATGGAATTATACTATATTCTCTCGTTTTCGCTCCTCCACAACTGACAACAACGACATCAACATCCTATGTCCTAGGCTTCACTGAGATTGTCGCAACCATCGGTCCTTGATTCTGGTTCAGCAGTGGATTCACAGGTTGATTCACGTTCTGATTTGTATTCTGATTCTTTATTGGAATTTGGTTCTGATTCTGCAACTAGTTTTGGTTCTGCACTTGATTCTGTAACTAATTCTGATTCAAGTGATTATGAATCTGTAATTGATTTTGAATTTGAAACTACGGGACATTCTTGTCTTGCCATCTTGTGATCAGCTGTGGACAATTATCAACAGTGTGATTAATCGTGGTACAATGCATACACAAACAATGCAACCATGGAAAATCCCTCTGGTAATGACCCAATACACTAAAATTATAACATTGGATAGGTCCGTGACCTCATCCTCCTCCTCGACCAAATCCTCCTCCTCATCCTCAGAAACCTTCAGGGAATCCTCTTTTCTTTTGATACTGCAGTTGATTTACTTGCTGCTATGAGGGATTTGGTTATTATTGAACATAATGTGGCTGATCTAGATCCATCAACATCTAGTTATAATGTGGTTGTGTCACAAACTGTTGTTGCGGTTGTTGCGGTATAAACTGCATCTACGGTGGTGGTACATACTGCAGTTAAGGTGGTGGTTGCACCACCTGTGACTACATCTATGGTTGTTTTACTTATCCCTTCACATAATATGAGCCATATGTTCTCTCCTAAATTAGATTGTATGCACGCCAATATTTACCTTCATTCCCGATAGATCAACAAAATGAACAGTATAGGTTTGTCGGCTTCGTCACCATCTTCTGCATGTATCCACATTCCTCATGTCGATTCCCATATACTTGACAAATGCAGCACCGTGGTAGACTGCCACAACTTAAAGGGTTCAGCGCCCCTGAAAATAAGTAGTTTCAGAAATCTGGGCAAGTATCCTTGGTATGTCCATCTGCACAACATCGAGTGCCCCAAAGATCCTCACGTTGTTCCTTTCCCTTCTTAATGTCTTGCAACTAAAGTATCCACATCTGCGGTGGTGGTACATACTGTAGTTGAGGTGGTGGTTGCACCACCTTTGGCTACAGCTATGGTTGTTTTACTTCTCCCTTCACATAGTATGAGCCATATGTTCTCTCCTAAAGTAGGTCATATGCACGACAATCTTTATCTTCATTGCCAATAGATCAAAAAAATGAATAGTATAGGTTCTTCAGCTTCATCACCATATTCTGTATGTATCCACATTCCTCATATCAATTCCCATATACTTGACAAATGTGGCACCATGGTACACTACCACAACTCAAAGGGTTTGGCGCCCCTGAAAACAAGTAGTTTCAGAAATCTGGGCAAGTATCCTTGGTATGTCCA
Source organism: Pseudotsuga menziesii (assembly GCA_001517045.1). Classification (NCBI taxonomy): domain Eukaryota; kingdom Viridiplantae; phylum Streptophyta; class Pinopsida; order Pinales; family Pinaceae; genus Pseudotsuga; species Pseudotsuga menziesii. The sequence continues at coordinate 789,327 of LPNX010829343.1, read as the reverse complement.
TCTACAAAACATCGATTGCACCATATATCCTCACATTGTTCCTTTCCCTTCTTAATGTCTTGCAACTAAAGTATCAAGTTTTCTAAATGCATCTAAATCTTGCTCATACCGACTGCATTTTTTCCGACGGGTGAAGCTTCCAGCTTCATGGCGATCTCTAGAGCCTTTCTCTAGGTCGCAATTTTTTGTTGCATAAGTGGGAGTCTGATATGAGTTAGCAATGCTAGAATGAACCATTCCTTATGATTAATGTCACTCATCTCAAAACTAATTCTTTCCATTAGTGTCTTGAATCTTTGATCAATGTCCCAAATAGTCTCATTGGGATACTGCTTAATTTCCTCCAGTTCAGTGATGTATGTTTCTTCAGAATTTGGTTTTCTGAATTCTTCAATAATTCCTTTCCTGACTTCTTCTAATGTCTTCGTCAGAGTCTATCTTACCTCTGATTGGGCGTAGTGCACGGAGGTGTGGGCATGTTGCTGCTGGGAGTTGATCTTACCTCTATCTTGTGTGTAGTCTGGTCATCCTCTTCGTCATTGCAATGTCGCTTCATCTCATATGGTATTCCTTTGTGGTCTCGTGTTTCAATCGCAGCAGGACCTCCCCCTGTCCTATGCATCTTGTCTTGTCGAAACCCTACTCCTCCCCTCATAAGGCCACTTTCTTCCTTGGCTTCCCTCATAGTCTTGTCAAAAATTGCACCCATCTACCCCTTATCCTTCCATTCATCTCCCCCCTTTTTTCGCGATATCCATAGCCTCCACACACCAGAGTTCTACTACTCGAGGTGCATCTTCAATATGCCTTTTTCACAGACAAGCATCTTAATTGACAATTGCAAGGACAATAAGAACCTACCTCTTGGTTCGTTGAAAAATTCCATTTCTGCTTTGTTGTATGACTTAGTAGTATCAACCGCAAACTTGGTGATATATCCTTCCAAGATACTATCGAACCAAACTTCAACATCCCGCGATGCTCTGTTGGTTGTTTCCTGCAACTCTTGGATCAATTCGAGGGTCCAAGACATTGGCTTACCTCCCTAGAAATTTTTCTTGTGATAGGTGAACTGTGCCGACCACTCGTACAAGATGATCGGGAATTCAGAGAATAAATACTCATGTGGACCGTCGTGTATGTATCTTTCCAACTACTTATATGTTGTCAGTTCAGGGTTGTGATTTTCTATCTCAGCAAATTCTTACAACTTCTGGTCGAACCTCAAATGTCACATGTCCATCCCTTAGACGCAAAAAGGTCCCAGAAATGGAACAATTTGTTGACACAAACCCACCCAACAAAAATAGTCGACAGGGTTTCCCATTCTATCGACTTCCAAACTAGTGCAATCTCCCTGAGCATCGGCCCACACAGGTTTTACCATGTCCAGCAACACCCGCAAAGCGGATGAGGTCTCACCCGAGATGTTCCAGGGAGAGCTGACGGAACAAAGTTTCCACAGAATGGGGGAGGACAATGTGACGTCAGCTTATCAGCTTAGCGCGACAGATATTTCATTATATGCATTCACATAACCATTCATTCTCATTCTTCAACAGATCGTATCATTCAATCATAACTACAGTAAACATATTGATGCGCAACCAGATCTAACAAGATAACATTATCTAACACAAGGAAACATCGCATTATAGATCTATGTCACAGTTTCACCTAACATTCATCATTGAGTCGCAAAAAATAGTAAATCAATAAAACAGGAAAAAACACAGTAATTCAGATCAACCTTTTTCTTGTCATATTACTTCCACACAAAATTACAATGCATAGATCAACAGATCTCAGTTCAGATACTCAAAGATATTCTTCACCTTCAAAAAGATGATCCCAAATTGCTCATACATGGATTGACAATATTTGCAATTCAACATCTACTTATAGGCTTGTGCCTTTACATTCAAGGTCCACTTAGCCACCTTTCTAAATAATTCTTAACTGATTCTATAGAATAATGACCAATATCCACAAAATATGGTCCAAAACTACAAAAGGTGACACAAAATATATAAAATATTATATTTTCTGCCTTGCGCGATATCTTTGAGCTTGTGCAGCATCCGCGATGTTGTGCAACTAATGTACCTAAATCCGTTACCAACACCTTCGAAAATGCATCCATCTCCATGACCAAAATCCACCTGCAAGAACCAATTGAGCTCAATGGCTTAGCTCCACTTGTAAGGAATAACCCACAATCATAATACAAAACAATACAAAACCTACAAACCCGACATGCACTCTATGTTACTTAGTCTAGGTCTCGTCCAAACAACAGCCATTGGAAACTGAGGGTTGCTCAAATATTTATGACTGCTCGAACAAGAGAAACAACAAGTGAATACAATACACCAGACGACACAACCAAGCACACCAAATACACAAAACCAAGATTCAAACCTTTCTCACAAAACCATGGGTGAGGTAACACTATGCATACAACAATGATAGATGAGGTATCAACTCCGTTGGAACACGTAGAGGAACCTTAGCACACCACTTCTAAGTGGAGCAAATGACCACCCATTCAACCCGAACAAAAATACAATAACCCTAAAACCCTCCAAAACCTCCGTGTTAATGACTTTTGAATTCATTGGGATTTATGTTAGAGTTAATGCCAACTACCATCGCATGGTTGTCTTTCCAATGGTGTCCTTCCATACACCACATTGGGCTCTAGGTGGATTCCATTATGGGGGTAGTCTAACAAGGCGACGATTTCGCCCGGATTTTTCCTTCTCCGATCGTCCTTAGACAACTCGCTTTTTTAGTTCTATCCCATCACTGGTTTCACGTGAGTAGCTGGTAACGTCACTTTTCACCGGGCCCTGCATCTAGAGACTTGCGTCCGTCCTAAATTTAGTAGCAGTCTCTTCAAATGTATCGAACAAACACCTTCCCACTCATTGCATACCATACCATCCATTTATCCATGCCATGCCATCGATTACATACATGTTTCAAAATTTGAAATTTGAAATTGAAAGAGGCACCTGAATTGAATTTACAAAATCTCCCATACGTACTCAATACCAAAAAATTGGGTGAGGCATCGTTCTCCCTTTAACCAGGATATCTAAATGAAAACGCAATTTCTTATAGGGTAGGACGAGGTGGAGGTCAAGGTCTTCTTCTATAATCGCAGGAGTCAACTGATGCCACATATGTAGAATGCTCACAGAGTACAAATTGTATAGTCTAAATGGAATGAAAAATTATAGCGTTTGCCAACACACTCAATATCCAGCCCAGCCAAATGACTGGTAGACCGAATGCCTACACACCTCACCTCACATAGAGGATTTTCAACGACGATTACCTGCTGCTCTTGTATTTATATGTGGCCACTTCTCCTTTTCTTTTCACCCAAATCTTTCCAGGCCCAAAATTCACACTTATACTTAACAATGGTTTTTTTGTTGCAATGGTTTTTTTCGGTATTGAGTACGTATGGGAGATTTTGTAAATTCAATTCAGGAACCTCTTTCAATTTCAAATTTCAAATTTTGAAACATGTATGTAATCGATGGCATGGCATGGATAAATGGATGGTATGGTATGCAATGAGTGGGAAGGTGTTTGTTCGATACATTTGAAGAGACTGCTACTAAATTTAGGACGGACGCCAGTCTCCAGATGCAGGGCCCGGTGAAAAGCGACGTTACCAACTGCTCACGTGAAACCAGTGATGGGACAGAACTGAAAAAGCGAGTTGTCTAAGGACGATCGGAGAAGGAAAACTCTGGGCAAAATCGTCGCCTTGTTAGACTACTCCTTCCATTATGTACCACTACTAACCCATCCTTCCCCTATTCACTTTTTCTTCCACGACCGTTTCTCTTCATGGACTTAGCACTATCTAATTTCTCATGTGAATCAATCAAGGATTTTTTTGTTATCACTCCCATATATCCCAACTACACGTGTTCGAACCATATTCCACAAAAAAACGTTTAATTCTTCCCTTCCTTATCATGTCCTCTGTGTGGAGAGAGAGCAATACTCTCGAATCGGCTCTTGATGAATGGGAAGATGGGGATATCTATTCTTTTGGCTTTTCTTTTAAGTTTCTCTAAAAAAAAATCATCTCCTCTTTTGTAGCAGGACTACTTCCTATTTTCTTCCGAGACAGGGATCTGAATCTTTCTCTTGCTTGAATTTCCTTTCTCAGTTGCTTAGTAGCTTAGATAGCAACAACTTCTTCTACTTGATGAACTTGACTTTGAATATCTCAGTGCACAACCTCATCTTCTAGAGTGGTTGATCTGTTATCTGTGCACTCCGACTCCTACTTCTCAAGAGGATTATCTTTCTCTCCCTATTTCCAAAGAACTTTGTCCTTCTGTGATACCATGTGAAATCAGAAACATAAACACAACACACTTGATTGTTATTCATTACTCTATAACAAACTTAAAGTGTCAATCTTAATACTCACATAAAACTAACAATTTTTTGAGTAGTCAACTACTATAATTATCATCCTTTAATAGAAGAAAATTCCCTAGCGTTAGATTTCCCTATTGAAGTCGTATGCCAAGAATTGCATATGTTCGAGCTATTTAACAATTACAATATCTTTCTTTATATCATTCATATAATAACAAATTTAGTTTTGATGGATAGGCGCAATTTAAACCATAAATCTATGGGGGTAAAATTGCTTTATCAAACAATAGTAGATTTCCCATTGAAATCACATACCAAGAATGGCATACATTCCAATTATTTAACAATTACATTTTTTGTTTATATCATTGACATAATTACTAAACTTTGAATTCTAGGTTATTAAATCACACACTTGTGTACAAAGTATTAGTAAAAGTTGTTTAAAAAAAAAAAGTGATATTTGGTTTTTATATGTGGGCAACAGTATACATAATACATAATAGTGGATTGTGATTAAATTAGCATATATTCATTTGGATTTACCAATAGTTGAGAGGTATCAAATCTCTCGAGGTGCAAACCTCTTTTTAGAGTGTAAATGTAGATGAAACCTTTTAATTTATCTAATTTGTGTAATTTTATACATATTCTTTTGTAAATGTTTTAAATATATTTGATTCAACATGTTATTTTTTNACACCTTTCAACTCTAGAATGAGCACTGAAGCACTTACACATGCTCCTATTGGGCTGTAGAATGGGCCTCTTCTGCCCAACTTGGATAAAACTATTTCAACTTTGGTTTTATCAAATGTTGAGAGGGGTCAAATTTCTTTAGGTGCAAACATTTCCTCCACTTTAGGACTTTAAAAAGGATTTGCATTGACAAGAGTTGAGATGGATCTATGATGGTTTAACTCTTACTTTTGGTATTAAAAAAAATAACTCTTTATTAACTAGTATTGTACAAAAACTTTCCATTTCTAATAAAACTGGCTATTGTGAACAAAATTCTCTATATATTTGTTGATTTTCAATTAGAGCTTAGTTTCATATATTAAAGCAGCTTCTGAGTTTGTACTTGTGTGCTAAGTACAAACTGAGAAGCCATACACTCCTGTATTTACATGGTTAATTATTTAACATGCCTTTATACCAAGAGTTGGTTGTGGAGATGGCATTGATTTGATATTTCAAGCCTTGTTTTTAGTGTTCTTGGGTGATTCCAAATATTATAATTTTTAACATTGTTTATAGTTTTTTTTTCAGAAGAAAAAATACCAGATCTTGTTATTCTATTGAATCAAAGATCATCATATACAATCAAAACATAAGATCATTCTGCATGCAGAGACTTGGTCATGGAGGTATTCCTCTCTACCGAGACAGTTTCTGTCATCAAAACATATTTTTTAAATCACAAGCCTGTTATTTTTACAGGCTTTATCATCACTCCTGTAAAATAGGTCAGATAATTATCATTCCCAGCAAGGGTCAGGAACAGCAAATATCGTGAGCATAATAGATAACTGAGCGTCTCTACATGGAGATATTGTGCTCCCAATCAAAAACAAATAAGTAGTGTGCTAAATATGACAGGCACAACACATCTAAAATAACTGATAGTTACCATGTTCCATAGTAATATCATTCATAATTTCTTTGAATTCTCCATATCCTGAATCTAGAAGGAGAGCCTTTTTCGAGAGACTATCAGCAATCTAGTTATGCTCACGGTAAGTGTGTTTCATGATCATTCCCGAAAATGTTTGTAGAAGATCTTTTATGTCATCACACCAGTGACTCAGATAAGGGAGGTTCAAATTGCTCTTGTCGGTAGCCCATTGAATGATGACAAGGGAGTCTCCATAGATAGAGAGAAGAGGTACACCCATGAACTTTGAAACAGTAAGAAGGGCCCATAAAGCCTTCAACTCAGATTTCGTGTTAGTACATCTTCCACATCCCATGGAGAACTGAAAGCTGTGTGTGCTGCTTAAGAGTAATGTAAAACCTGCACCCCCTTTGTTCTTGGGGGCTGCACCATTGAAAAAACCAACAGGGTAGTAAATCTTGGGAGGTAGAACAAAATTTCTTATCTTTTGCTTCTTAACAGGCACCGAGAATGTATGGTGGAGCACTTCAACCTGTTGGAGGGCTCCATATACAGATGGAGTAAAACCTTCAAAAATGGACCTATTCCGTTGTTTCCAGACTGTCCAGAAAATAAAAAAGGGCAGATATAGATATGCATAGTCCATGGAATGTACTCGTAACCAGCTATCTAGGTATTGTCTAACGGAAGTACCTTCAGTGATGTTATGGAGGGACCAAGAGCCAAAGTGATCAAAAATTGCTTGAAATACACTCTTTGTATATGAACAATCCATGAACAGGTGTTGAGCCGACTCCTCATTTTTTTTGCAAAGAATGCAGAGACTGGGACCTTGAAATCCCCTTTTTAAGAGCTGATCCCAGGTTAGTACCCTGTTATTTGAAACATTGTTTATAGTTTGAAAACTTGAATGCAAATATGTAATGAAAATGAAGTTGAATCTTCATTTATATTTATCAATTATAAATATAAATTTCATTATTAATTAATCCGAATATAGAATATAAATTTCTTTATTAATTAATTCGAATATGGAGTTAAATTCAGATGATAATTAAAATTTTATTATTAATTTTGTTTCTTTGAAGACAATGGTATTTAGATATCCTCCCGCTTGTTATGCATATATTGGGCACTTGCATGCTGGAATGGTCAAACTAATCCGACAGGAGATTATTTATTCAGAAAAAGCACGCCTCCTGATATTTGGTTTTTACAGAAAAAGAGTATACATAGGGATCGCCCTGTACAGTTTTACACAGGCAGTACAGGGAGATATATGACATGTCTGCCTGTATTCATTTTTTTTTGGTATATAGTTAGATCTTCATCTACATTTCATAAATATGTCCTAAAAAGAAGATATATGATATGTCGTTGTTTATTAATTCAAATGTGGAGGAGTTTAATTCTGATGATTATTAAAATTTTATTATTAATTTTGTTTCTTTGAAGAAACTGATATAAATACCAGACTGTAATGCATGTATTGGGAACTTGCATGTTGGAATGGTCAGACTAATCCCACAGCAGATTATTTATTTATAAAAAGCACGCCTCCTCATTTTTGGTTTTTAAAGAGAGAGTGTATACATAGGGATCGTCAAGCCAGTCTGGCTGTACGGTTTTACACTTGAGGGTTTGTGCACCAATGGTCTAAGAGTCTAATTTCGAAATAATCGCCTACAGGGATCCTTCGCTGGTCAGCATCCTTGACGCATTTTCACTTTAAGAATTGCCTGACAGCTCTGTTTCAAAGCCTTAAAAACACAACCTCGACTTCCTTCTATCAAAGAAATAATTACCACTGAAATGCTAGTCGAAGCTTTTACTCACTAAATTACTCGTTTTACTGAGATGATTACAAACATGATGTTACAACATCTTCACGCAAACTATACTCAAACTTCATCCAACATCATTATTACTCGTTTTACGGAGTAATTACAAACATGATGTTACAACATCTTCACGCAAACTATACTCAAACTTCATCCAACATCATTATTATTGACATACTCAAAAAATGAACCACTATTGCAAACTTTTACACAGTTGGGATAAACAAAACAAAATATTTACAACAATAATTAAAAATTAAAAATTTTCTTCTTCCTACTTTTGTGATGTCATAACTATAACTTTGCATTTCACTTGAAGTATGAGGAGTCATCATGTGTAGAGAAATAACCACTTCCCCTTCTTTCTTTACTTCAAGAACTTTTATCAATAGAACCATGTTGCCAGGAATAATTTTAAGGATCTATTCTTATTTAAAAGTGTATAAACTTTGGTGAATCTTACCAATTCTTAAAATGCCAAATATAAAATATTTGGGGATGTTTTTCTTAAAATATTTCAATTTTTAAGGATTTTATATAATTTATATAAAAATTTGGCAATTTTTAGAGCGAAAATCGTTTACCCTTCCAAAATTGGGCAAAACAAGGCTTCAAAATATGCAAATTGGTGAAACTCTACCATATCTTCTCTGAAGTCTTCAGCAACGGCTCCAAACAACTTACCTTCATTCAACTTCACCTAAATTGAGATTTCATCCCACTTCTCTTCTGAGAGTTCTTCCTCATCATACACCACCTGAACATTTCTTTGCATTTTAATGGTTGTTTAAAACACCTTCACACTCAAATAGGTTGTTAGTAAAAACAACAAAAATATTCAAATATCGTTTTTCTTTTACTTATTTCTTCATTGTAGCCTCCTTCATTATTGCATACTCTTCAGTCTCACCCTCACCATTCACTCCACACCACAACTCTTCAATCAACCTCTTCTCATTATTGATATGCATCTATTCCTCAAATATAACTTTAACCTTCTCATAGAGTGACTTCTCATCTACAATCTCCTCTGCAACATCTTCTTTCTCGACTTCACTAGATCCTTTCAAGCTACAACCCCATCTTCATACTCACCAAATTTCATGGCAAGTTCAACTTCCTGATCAACATCTTTACTCGCATTATTTTCCTTGTTTCCTTCTTCTTCATGAGTGCTTGCACTAGCACATTCATTTGATATACTTTTCTCTTCGTGGGCATAACCACTCGGGTTACACTACCCATTTCATCTTCCTCTTCCTTATCCAAGAAGTTCTCTGCAACTTTTTCCTCTTACTACCTTGGCATCTCTTCATAATGCTTCAACTCAATAACAAACATATCATCAACAATATAAATTGTTGGATTATGTTCTTCTCCTTCATAGCCTTCCATTTGATTTATATATCCAAGTCGGATAACACTACTGCTCAATAATTCAACAATTAATTTCATTTCTATCTTTGACTACAATAGTTATTTTATTAAAAAAATCATTTCCATTATATATTGCTATAGATTCAAATTTAATTACATGATCAGTCTCTTATGTATATGATCTCCATGCTTGTACTTCTTGTTCTTCATCTAGTACAATAAGCCCTTTAACTTTCTTGTCTTATCCTAGCAACAACACCAATGATACCCTTAGTTTCCACAACTCTTCTTGCATCATCTTCAACATGGATACAATATTCATCCTCAACACCTGCAAAATCAAATAAATCATCAGTAAAATCAAATGTGCTTCTTGGCACATCTTCCTTTGTGATTTCTCCTTATTCTTCTTCTTCATCCACCTGTATAATGGGATTCGCTCTTTCCTCATTAAGATTCATTTTCACAAAACATATTGCTTCTTAAGAAGTTTCTTCAATTTTTTATTCATTATCCATTGGTATTTCTAAGTTCAATAGACCACTAGCTGCAACACTTCCAACTTCATATGCTTCATATATATTTTCAACTTCATCATCCACATGTTGCATCTGCATAGTAGGATACATTGTTTACTTCGATGGTGACTTCAACATGATCATCATCAGTAATAAACCTTGTTGGATTCACTAAGGTACATATTGTTACAACGATAGTTTTGTAATCATATTTAATAGGTGATTGACCACTGTGGTATTTTCCTTCCATGCTTTGTCTTGCTAATAGAGACATCACAATCCACATCCATTTAAGCTCTCTCTACTTCTACAGAGTCTATGTCAAAACCCCAAATTTTCACAAAAATTAAAATTTTTGATGTAACATAAATTGTTTATAGTCGCAGTTGGATAACTGCTAACAGCTAACGGAAAGAATGGCACAGTTAACAAAAGTAACCATAACTTAAACACATCTAGATTAGTACTATTTTAATTTCGATATGTGCTGTAAATAATCTGCATTCAGTTATTTCTAGTTGTACTAATGGTTTGATTTGTCAAGTAGGTGGGAAGTTACTTTCTAACTGGGGCTTACTTAGCGATTGCTAACGTACCTAGATTTCTGGATCTTACAGGTTTGACAGGTAAATTTTGAACCAATAAGAGTTTATTAAGGCGTTAAACCAGATATACTTCTTTTAGCATAAATATACTGCTAGATTAAAATTTTGCTTAGAAGAATTCAAGGTACTACAAGGTAAAGTAACGTTTCTTTTACTTGTTTTACAAATGTGATGGTACTTAAACTTCATGTCGTAAAGGTCAATAACTTTTCCCTACTGTTTGTCTTTTATCAGAGTGACTGTTCCGTTAGATAAAACTTCTTTCTATCTTTACTCTAAGCTATTTCTAGTTCTTATTAGAGATCAAGATTTAGTATATCAATACTCTTATTGAAATAAAAGTTTATTGTTGTTTCTATTTATAAAATGTACAATACTGCTTATAAGTACGAAAAACAGACCTAAGGCCTTTCAAGAAACAAGCTTATACAGAACTCTTAGTTTTACCTTTTATTAAACTCCAGTAGAGGAAGTTTATCAGCTTATTAATGCATTGTTTTTATAAATGATCAATTGCGTAAATATCGACAAGTTGTGATTTCTATCTCCAAACTTCTTCATGATATAAGTAATGTGACAAAATTACATCACCCTATTATTTATTTGTAATAACAAATGATACTATACTTTTTCTTGGATAGTTCTAATATCTTTTACTACCAAGTCTAAACTAACCTTGGTTTTAATTCATTTGGGGCATTGTATGCATCTGGAGACCAAACGATTACAACTTCCATGAAGTTTACCTTACTCTTAGTACTATAGACTTCATACAACAATAAGAATTTATTCTGGAGTGTAAATACTTTTTATATCCACAATATTGATTTACAACTAGATTCTTACTATTAGTATTTACATACAACTCATTCTAACATCATTGTCTTGCTATATAATGTATGAATAATTGATTATTATTGAAACTTATTACCTTAAGATCAAGGGCATACACCCTACTATGGACCTTTCCATAGTTGTTATTCCTCCATTGAAAGGTTTCATTGTTTACATATGTCAAATATTAACAATAAAATGCATGATTTGGTTTGTTACCAATGAAGGTTCCAAGGTTTAATATATAAGGTTTACCAATACCATGAAAACCTCGTTCTTTATCATAGTTTGAATTTTATTATTTATCAATGAAATGATACATTTTGACTTTATATATTTCATTATCATTGTGATCATTATTCAAATTATTAACAATAATTTGATCCCGATATTGCAGTGGAGACTATACAACTTAACCCACTGTTGAATGGATAAATTTGTGGGCATGTGGAACATCCACCACCATGCATTGCATAGCTTATAAGCTCACCATGCAACCCTACTTCTCATTCATTTTCGAGGGTTTTTGGTCTGTGCTTTGCCTAGTTTCCTGCGGCCATGAGAGCTCGCTTGTGCTCGCCTTCAGCTCCACTGTCTGTGCATTCTGAAGTGTTGTCACCTAGTGTAAGAGTTGCGAAGTTCACATCTCACATTTTATTTGATTCCTGCAAACAAAACTTTGCTGTGCGTGAGGGTAGTGTTACACAGTCAATAGTTTTTAGTGTCAAATTGTTGTGTGGCCACTGTCAATGCTTTCTCCTGCTCCAATCATCGGTGTAGTTAGTATTTTGAACCCAGCTACCCCTTTCTCAGGTGAACACGAGGGTTGTACTGTTCGTTGTGTTGGTCTGCCTTCTTTGTGGCCTCGCTTTTCAACACTTCTAGGTAATAATTTGTTTTAAATTGTTTGTAAGCTTTAAAATTACACTTACAGTTATAAACTCAGTTTTTAAATCAAGATTTTTGTTTTCACTTGCAGGTGATGGTTCGCCTTTTCATTTGGAAGAATCCTCTTCACGTTTGGATTTGCATCTAGTCTACGGGTAAGCCCCAGTTACAAAGTGGCACTCCCTGCTTGTACAGACTTAGGGGAAAATGATTTCAGTTGGAAGAAGTTATGACCTCGGTTTCCCTAGTCTTGGGATGTTTGGTCTTTAGTTTTTAAGATTTTTTTTTCGTTATTAAATCCTTGCATACAGCAGGGTGACTCCGGCTTCAATGCTGTGATTTGTATATGCTCTTTTCTTGACTTATAAATATTATACAGTAATGTAGGTGTTGCAGCTACATTGTTTTCCCAAATTTTTAAAAAAATTTGGACCCTCCTTTTAATTTTATCTTGCCTGGATTTGCTTTTGATGGATGAACTTTTTTCTCCTCTGCTACATTTTTTTATCTTTGAGGTTAAATTGATGTAAATTGTTGAATGACTATCTTTTTCTACTGATGTTTTGACTTATGGATGATTTTATTTTCGCTGTTAGAAGCTTATCGAATTGTGAATCGGGGCCATAGTCATCTACGCAGCCGTTGTTGCGGAAGCTTACTTAACAAATGGCCCGATCCAAAGCCTTGTTTTCACCAACACGTTTTTCATTTTATATTCATATCGGTGTTTTTCGTCTCATCACCGTCGGAGCATAAGTCCTTTGTGTGGCCACCGTTTTAGATGGCAGATTGCAAGCACTCCGACGGAAGCCTTTATCTTTGTCGATCCTGCGGAGTCTTTGATTTTGCTCGTTTCGCTATCGAAACTGTATTAGACATTTGATCAGGGGATTAGTCTTCAGGTGTTCCGATCGCCAATTTTTTTGGTTGCCGCGGAGTTTGTAGTCTATTTTAATACCGCCATTGCGGCTTTGGAGCGGACTAACCATCCAATGCTATAGTCGTTCCGATGTCCGATGCTCCAAGTTTTAGTGTTTTATTCTGTCGATGTTTTCTGTTGACTACAAAACCCTTATTCGATGCAGGTTTGGCCATTGCAGCATTTTAGTGAACTAATCACCCAATGTTTATGTCGTTTCGTTCACCGACGAGGAGATTTTTTCGTTGGATGTTTTAGTATTTAGTCTTTTCGATGCTGATAGACTTAGTAATATCATGAAACTTGTTGTCTGTCTAATGCCCATCGTCACGGCTATAAATAAGACTATCATGTCGATCCTTTACTGATTTTTCCTGCTGGTGAGGGTTTTCCCACCTATTTTGTGTGTGTTTTTACCCTATTTTTGGGCAGTGTTGGTTTCTTATTCTTGTTTGGGATTTTTGTGATGAGAACACAGTGCAAGGTTGCATGTTTGATGCTTAGTCTCATTAATAGTGTCGTTTACATTTTCTTGAATGCTGCCCATATTAATGTTGATTTTTTCATTTAACTGCGGACAGACTTAGAAGATTTTTCGGATCTAGTTTGATGATTTATGCTGTGAAAAAGACGTCTCTAAAAGAAAATTCAGAGGCAGATATGTTGCTCATAGAGGGAGATAGTGAAAGGTTGAGATCAATAGGTTATTGAATAGAATTGGTAGCAGCAGAGGCCCAAACTTGGAAATGGCTCATCAGTTACCAAGCCGGTCCCTTTTTACAAAGTGCTTGTAAATATTAATCTAAATGTAACATATTGTATGTATCATGGGCACTCACAAAGGACAAAATTGTGAGATTAAATGGTTGGGGGAGCCCAAAGGTCACCCGGGGGGGCAACCCAAAGGTTTTGTTGTTTGTATAAATATAGGAGAATTAGAGGGAATGAGGGACTTTTTCCCAGTTACACTTGTGAGAACATGTTGTAAGAAGAACTATTTCCTTTTGCAATAGATAATTACAATTTTTCCTGTTGGACAAAGATTTGGTGGAATGTTTAAGTGCTGTGCAATGAATGTTGTTGAAGAGGAACTATTTCGTTTTCAGTTTTTTTCCATTAACTGTGAGATCGTTCTAACTTGTTGAACCTATGTTCTTGTATGAATGCTCTCTAGTTTAATTTATGGAATTCCCACTATGAGTAATGAATGCTTTTCATAAACAATGAGCTATCTTGTTGTTCATCTATCTATTCATGTTTATGTGTTTTGAAATAAAGAACAACTAACTGTGATTTTTCTTAATGCATGAATAGTAATACATTGCTCATTAAATGATAATCTCGCTCCCTAGGGACAGTTTACTTAATTTAGTTTTAGTTTTCTTGATGTGTGTGATTTAGATGCGAGAGAGTTAAGATGAGAGGTAAGAACCTGCACATCACATTCTGACTGCTCCTCGTATTATTTATCAATTTGCATTCTTAGATAGGCACTTGCATCTCATAATTTAATATAAAAACTAAAATATACACAGTGGACTGTGCCGTAACCGGTAAAACCCTTTATTTTGGTTACTTGACCTACGGTAACCGGACTGCATACCAGATGGATTCGCGATACCAAGCAGTAACTGGCCAGTTGGGATTGTTTACTGGGGAGAAGCCCTTGTTGTTATCGCCTGCGATTTTCTAGGCCTCAACAGGTTTTGGCACTAGAAGGAGGGCTGCCAGTGCATGGCTGGCTGAAGAAACCCATTGCCTCGAAATTACTCCACCAGTGATAGTTCAGAAAGCAATTTATTTCCCAATTTGATTCCTGAAGAGAAGTCAAAAGAACACTTGTATTCTGTGGACAATGAAGTTGCTAATGATCTGAGAAGACATACTAGGGCTTATGTGAAAAGTATTGGAGGATTATCGATTATCCCTGATTTACCCAGAAGAGAGTATAAGAAAAAAGACCGTCCTGTATTGGAAGACTCAGTTTTGGTTGGAGATTTGGAAGAATTGGTAGAAACAGCCTTGCAGGAAGTTGTTCAGCCTTTGAATCAAGTGGGCCCAAACACACCTTGATGTTCACTTGTTCATACTCCTGTTCATTCACCACCTCAATCTCCACCCAGACTCATGGCAGACGTAAACGCTAATCAACCACCTAACCCACCAAATCCACTACCTGCTTGGAAAGCTAGATCACCTTTAAACCTAGAACCTCCTTTGCATGACTTACCTCAGGATTTTAAGAAAATGCTGCCCAAATTTGACCCAAGTGAAAATATTTTAGTAGATGATCACTTGCAAGGTTACTACTTGGCCATAGAAGGACTAAAGGCTGGAGAAAACGAAGATGTAGTCTGCAGAATTTTTCCACATACCCTTAAAGGAGCAACAACCTCATGGTATTTTGGTCTTCCTGCAAACTCAATCCCAGACTGGGATACTTTTTAAAGGATATTCAGAAGAAAATATGCAGCCCAGAAGACTCATGCAACTCTCATGAAAGGACTGTGCACTTTAAAGAAAGAAAGAAAAGAAAAGGTGCATAGTTTTACCCAAAGGTTTGTTGCTTATCATAAGAATTTCTCTACAGCTGATAAGCCCTTTGTTAAAGTTTTGATTGAGTATTATACTTCAGCTTTGGGACTTGAATTGGCCATGTTTGCAAAGGCTCAAGTTAAACCTACGTTATCAGAGACTTATGAAGAGGCTAAGAGAGTAGAAGCTCAAAAAGAAAGCATAGAAGATTATCCTGAGCAGTCAGGAGAGAAATTTTTTGGGAAGAAAGCCTTATTACTGTCTAAGCCTAAAGAGGAGCAATCACATGATTTTGAAGGAATGTTAAAGATGATGCAGAACTTTCTAACAGAATAATAGATTTGGAAAAGGAAAAGGAAGTTCAGAAAGCATATAAGCCTTACTACAAGAGAAGAGAGGATGACAATCAGTCTAAACCTCCTCCACACAGTCCTGCATTAATGAACTTAACGGAGGTAGGTATGGATAACTTTTGCACTTTCCACTAGCAGCCCCATTCTGAAAAAAAATTCCTCAATGGATAAATTCAATGACATTATTGATGAATCAGCAGCTGGATTCCAAATTAATAGAGGCTAATGATGAAGAAGAAAAGGGTGGTAAATCCATATAAAAACAAGAGAATGATGATTTGGTATTATGGGATTGTGTCTCGCTTTTTGATACAGAAGAATATAATCTAAAACATGAGGAGATATCAAAAACAACTGTGACGACAAGAAGCCGGGATTTGGTGAATAACGACAATTCAATACTCCCAAAGATCAAGAAATTGCAAGAGAATGTAAAGAAACTACAAAAGAACAACACAGATGATAAAATTCCTGAACTTACCATTAGCAGTCAAGATCCGAAACAAGTCAACATGCCTGCTAAGCCTATTGAAGACAAAGCAGGTAATGTCAAAGCACCTGAAGTACTAGAGGAAGAACTTCCCACCAACAACCAACCTGTAGAGGAGATTGTTGAAGCAAGTGTGGGAGGTAAGACTAGGTTTAAAACCCCACCATTCCTTCTGACTTTGGAGATTTTAAACCATAATGTGCACAATTGTTTGATAGACTCAGGATCATTAGTAAATGTTATGCCACTTGCAGTTGCAAAAAGATTAATGGACAACCTAAACCTACTACCTGGGAGGTTACTCAATTAGACAGGATCAATGAGAAAGTAGTCAGGGAGATGGAGGATGTCCTGATTCGTTTATATGCAAATAAAAAGATATGTCAGTATATTGATATTATAGTAGCAGACATGCCTGATGGTTATGGACTGATTTTGAATCGAGACTGGTCAGCAAGACTAAATGGGTATTTTGCTTCAGATTGGTCACATTTGTGGTTGCCTCATAAGGGAAGCCCAAATCAGATTAAAATATTAAGAGATCCCTACATGAAACACAATGTCACGCAATTGCAAGAGAAAAATGAATCAGTGAATTATGTATTGGAAATTATCTAATTGAACTTGAACCAGAAAACTTTGCATCAGAAGATGCCAGCAACATATCAGACACGCAGCCCAATCTCCTTCAATGTTCACGGGCTGATGAGATTGATTATAAAATAGTAGATGTATTTTTTGTTTCAAGAACAGTAGAATTAGATAATGGTTAGGTCTTTCTCATTTTGTGGTCAATCCTAGCCCTTATCTTACAAGTTGCCAGGTTTATAGGGGTGGGCAAAGAACTGACCAGTTAGTCATTTAGTTCTCAAATTTTTATTTTTCTTGATTATCTTGTACATAAATAAATTGATTTGGTTGTTTATTTTTGGTTTACTCTATTTCAGTTTGCTTTTAGTGAAATTTTGTTTGATTTCAATAAAAAGAAGCAAGTTTTTGGTTGCATGGAGAGAATCAGAACTCTAGATTAATTAAAATCCTTGATTATAAGACTGTGTACTATTGTTTTATCTGAAAGAATTTCTTCTAGTTTAAACAATTTTCCTAAATGGTTGTGAACACATTGAAGTCCTGCTTAATCCCTGCAAAATAACTCAAGATCAAAAGGTCTGGAATACTATTTCGAGGCTCCATCCATCTCATAATTAAAAATGTCCTAGGAGGTGACAGCAAAAGACCCACGAAAAGGAAGCAAGGTAAACAATATATTATATATAAATGATCCCATGCCAAGAATTGAAAGCCAAAAGGCAAATAAGAGTCAAAACTCCTAAGAAAGCAATATGTATCAAAACAAAATATTGAATCATATGAGTACAAAATTGCCAAAAGTTCTTCTCCGTCTGTGAGCTGAAAAGTAAATACATCTCTCACACAAAAGGACATTATGGATAGAGGAGCCTGAATAAAAAAATTTAGAAAGAAAGGCATACAGGAGGACTCAAATGAAAGGACAAAAAGTCCAAAAGCACAAAAAAGTGCAAAATGGCATGGGAATGAGGAACAAATGAATATTTCTGTTTACCATATGTTACAATCCTGTGGTGTCCAAGCTGGAAGCTACCCGAAGATAGAGGTAATAAATGAAACTCATATTCCGAGCCTCTAAAGAATTATCTTTACTTTGAAATCCTAGTTTCCATTTTCCTAATTGGACTATCATCAATGATTAAAAGTACATACAATTGCCATTTGGGAAACCTAGACATCTAGAAGAATTCAACATGTTGATTTTATTGTTAAACAGTCTGTTCCTTAAGGAAGAAATTGTCCAGAGATCTGAGTTCACCAGGTAGTCACCAATTGTTGAAGCTGCAATGTTTTCCCAAATTTCTAAAAAAATTTGGACCCTCCTTTTAATTTTATCTTGCTTGGATTTGCTTTTGATGGATGAACTTTGTTGTGCTTTGCTACAGTTTTTGATCTTTGAGGTTAAATTGATGTAAATTGTTGAATGACTATATTTGTCTGCTGATCTTTGGACTTATGGATGATTTTATTTTCATTGTCGGAAGCTTATCGAACTATGAATTGGGGCCGTAGTCATCTACGCAGCCGCCGTTGCGGAAGCTTACTTAATAAATGGGCCGATCCAAAGCCTTGTTTTCGACGCGTTTTTCATTATATATTCATATTGGCTTTTTTCGTCTCATCACCATCGGAGCATAATTCCTTTGTGTGGCCGACATTTCGGATGGAAGATTGCAAGCACTCCCACGGAAGCCTTTATTTTTGTCGATCCCGCGGGGTCTTTGATTTTGCTCGTTTTTCTATCGGAACTATGTTAGATATTTGATCGGGGGATTAGTCTTCAGGTGTTCAAATCGTCGATGTTTTTGGTTGCCACGGAGTTTGTAGCCTATTTGAATCCCTCCATTATGGCTCCGGAGCAGAGTAACCATCCGATGCTATAGTCGTTTCAATGTCCGATGCTGCAAGTTTTCGTGTTTTATTTCATCGATGTTTTCTGTTGACTACGGAACCCTTAGTCGATGTGGGTTTTTCCATTGCGTTGTTTTAGTGAACTAATCACCGGACGTTTATGTCGTTTCGTTCGCTGACGAGGAGATTTTTCCGCCCAATGTTTTAGTATTTAGTCTTTCCGACGTCGATAGAATTAGTAGTCTCGCGATAGTCATTGTTTGTCTGACGCCCACCATTGCGGATGTAAATAAGACTATCATGTTGATGCTTTAGTGATTTTTCCCATCGGTGAGGGTTTTCTCGCCTGTTCTGTGTGTGTTTTTTACCCTATTTTTGGGAGGCGTTGGTTTTTTATTCTTGTTTGGGGTTATTGTGATGAGAACATAGCACATGGTTGCATGTTTGATGCTTAGTCTCATTAATAGTGTGGTTTACATTTTCTTAAATGTTGTCCATATTAATGTGGAGTTTTTCGTTTAACTACAGAAATACTTAGAAGATTTTTCAGATCCAGTTTGATGATTGCTGCTGTGAAGAAGACGTCTCTAAAAGAAAATTCGGAGGCAGAGATGTTGCTCATAGAGGGAGATAGTGAAAGGTTGTGATCAACAAGTTATTGAACAAAATTGGTAGCAGCAGAGGCCCAAACCTGGAAATGGCTCATCAGTTACTAAGCCAGTCCCTTTTTACAAAGTGCTTGTAAATATTAATCTAAATGTAACGTATTGTATGTATCATGAGCACTCACAAAGGACAAGTATGTGAGATTAAATGATTGGGGGAGCCCAAAGGTCACCTGGGTGGGAAACCCAAAGGTTTTGTTGTTTGTATAAATATAGGAGAATTAGAGGGAATGGGGGACTTTTTCCTAGTTAGACTTTTGAGAACATGTTGTAAGAAGAACTATTTCCTTTTGCAATAGATAATTACAATTTTTCTTGTTGGAGAAAGCTTTGGTGGAATGTTCAAGTGTTGTGCAATGGATGTTGTTGAAGGGGAACTATTTCATTTTCAACTTTTGTCCATTAATTATGAGATCGTTCTAACTTGTTGAACCTATGTTCTTGTATGAATGCTCTCTAGATTATTTTATGGAATTCCCATTATGAGTAATGAATGCTTTTCATAAACAATGAGCTATCTTGTTGTTCATCTATCTATTCATGTTTATGTGCTTTGAAATAAAGAACAACTACCTGTGATTTTTCTTAATGCATGAACAGTAATACATTACTCATTAAATGATAATCTCGCTCCCTAGGGACAATTTAGTTAAGTTAGTTTTAGTTTTCTTGCTGTGTGTGATTTATATGCGAGAGAGTTAAGATGAGAGGTAAGAACCTGCGCATAACATTGTGACCACTCCTCGTATTCTCTATCAATCTGCATTCTTAGATAGGCACTTGCATCTCATACTTTAATATAAAAACTAAAATATACATGGTGGATCGGGCCGTAACCGGTAAAACCCTTTATTTTGGTTACTTGACCTACAGTAGCCGGACCGCAAACCGAACGGATTCCCCATACCAAATAGTAACGGGATAGTTGGGAACATTTACTGGGGAGAATCCCTTGCTGTTGTCATCTGCGATTTTCCAGGCCTCAATAGTAGGTTTTGATATAATGAATGTTAGTTTTTTTTTTTAAACCCATGCCATGATGCTGGGTACACCAGCCCTGAGCTGGTTATTGTAATCTGGTTAAGTTTGTAGCCTTACGGCCTGTCAAAGTAATACATTGGGTTTTAAAAAAAAAAAAATACTTCGAGCTCTGTCTCGTTTTTTGTTATAGTAAACTTCTATATTGTAACTCTATGTATATTAGGGTTTGTCCTATCTAACTGTTAATGAAGAACATTCTGTCTAAATATCCTTTGTTAGTATACACTGTTATTATAAGGACTATAACTTATTCATAGTGTGTAATTTATAATATTAATCTTACTTGTTTGGAAAATACAAGCTAGGGTTTTTCCTGAAGTGAAACCCTTGTTAAGTTCTTCAGTTAATTAATGATTAGGTTCTATTACTTTTTATTTTCGTTAAATTAAGATTATAGGTGTGTTGTGTAAAAGTACCTTTGTTCCAGAAAGGACTCTGACAGTTTACAGTAGACTCAATGCTTATATATATATTATTATCCAAGTAAATGGTTTGTAACTTAGAAGTTTTATTTATAATAGATTAATAACTTGGTTAGGGTTTCGACCCCGAAGTTTATATTTGTAGGTATAAGCCTGTCTAATATTTAAGAATAGTTTTTACATAGATATTATTTAGTTTTATACTAATTATTAATTATATTTTCATTGTTTTTATTTAGTAAATTGTCTAGTAGACTTTACTGAGAGTTTTTGAAATGATATTGCATAAATTATGTAACTCAGTTTACTCTTTTTAATCTAAGTACTTTTAAATTTAATCCTATTTAGTTTATAATAAATATTAGTCCTAGATTTTGTTGATATTGTTATAAAATAAACTATATGATTAGTGGCTCTACTGTGATTTTTCTGCTGCATTTCATTCAGTTACTAAGTGAAAACAGAGAAAAAAATAAACATATCATAACACTATTTAGCCTTCCTGATATTTAACATGAATAAAATTACTCTATTGTCTGTAAATACACAATCTTATCTACTAAGATATTCTCTTGTCCTCTTAAACGTTCTACTTGTGCTAAAATACTGCTATTTCTTTTCCAATAGGTTTACATAAATAAGCTTGTTAAAATAATGGACATAAATAACCAGATCGTTGTTCTTTTTAATAATAACCTACACACTGAAAATAAATTACTCTGTTAACTAAAAAATGCAGAACCATAACTATTATATTCAATCTCTTAACATTTTCTTTCATCTACTGTAAATATTCTATCTGTGTTGTAGTACGGCCTGATCCTTCCAGGTGTGGAAAAACACAGACTAGAAATTATTTTCCATTCTAACACATTAAAACAAAATAATGTAGAACCTGATTAGGATAGATGACAACAACATTAGGAGGTCATTGCTCCCTACTAATCTCCTGGAGAGAGCTCAAACAACGCTTCCTTAGGACCCCCGAGCCTATTCTTGGTCTTCTTGGATGAGAACTGGTGGAGCATGCAAATAGTAGACTGGTCCAATAACTCAGTAAAACACCCTGCACTCAGCAGTAAGATCTTTTAGCTTAAAAGATGCACTAGATCACTAAGCAGTTATCCCCTCAAAATATTTTCACAATTCCCTTCCATTGAATTTCTCTGAAGTACATTCACTTGAATGATCACTTCTCTAGAATGAGCAGCCTCAGCTCTCTTCAATGGGAATTTTTATAAAGATTGCCTAGGTATTTTGGGTCAGTTGTCATTAATTGAGCCACCTACTCTAATTCCACTTTCTTGGGGAATTATGACCCCAAATGTAGGGAGGTTTCCACCTGCAACAGTTCGAAGTGGTTTGAGGATGCTGCCACATGTCAGTTTTCTCTCCACCCAGTCTCCTCCACCAATTTGACTATTAAACACTCTTTTAACAGTTCTCCTAAGCTGTTGTCTCCTCCTTTATTTATTTATAATTAAAATATTTAGAATTACATTAAATATCCTTGACTCTGCTTAGTCATCAATTACAACTTAGCATAAAATTTAACATATTTTCCTCAAATAATAACAAATAATATAACATTATTTTTGCAAAATTGGGGCATGTGATAGTCTACCTCAACTTCTTCAAGTCTTGTTGCTTCTATAGGAAATACAATTGTCTCATCATCCATGACCTCTTTATTAGCCACTCCATCAACATCATCCATTGTCATATGTGAAAAGTGGGTTTCACCCTCCTCGTGTGCATGCTCAACTACACATAGAGAACTTGTTCAACCTTTTCCATATATTTTTGCAAAAGTTTTGTTGATACAACATCCATTGGTGTAACTACATAGTGTGATTAACAATAGGCTTCACAGTCTACAACTGCTACTTCCAACCTTCCTACGAATCCATAATGGAATCATCATCCCCCTTACACCAAAATCCATTTTCAACTTTCCCATGCTGCTCTAGAAGCGGTGGTTTCAGTAACTACTTTAAAAATATTATCATCCAAAGATTTTTGGATGAAATAAGGCATTCCTTGACTCATCATCCATGGGTCTTTATATCCATTAAAAAAAAAATTATATAAACCTTCATGACGAAGGAATGCTTACATATTAGTAAATCACACTTCAAAATTCTTACTAGGGAAATATGGGGGTGATCCAAGATAAATTCTACACCCATCATCGTTTCCCTAGCATTTATCATCTTTAGGGTTACTATGATCCTTAGGTACAACTAGAACCTCCCCATATTCTTCTACAAAATACTTTGTTGCAGATATTCTATTTCTTCCCTTAATGTGCTTGAGTCTTCTTTACTGATCCATATCTACTATATCTGATTGCTACTCAATAGAACACACCTTTACTAGGTAGCTTAAACACAATACTTCATCCTTTTTATGACTAAATCACACAACCCATATAACTAGGTCACCTTTCTCATACACAATAGTCAAATACTCTATGATATTGTTCTCGACTTCACATGACACAACACACTGCATAACACAACATAGGCTATGACCTACTCAAACTTCATCGATGAATTCAAATACAAACCAATATGTGCCACTCAACTTGGTCATAAGGAGTTTTAGAAACAATAAGATGGATATCCTCTAGTTAGCTACACTTTCTCACAACGAGCAGGCTCTACAACCGTCTCACTCTTGAACTAGAGACATGCACAAGAACAAAAAAATAGGACTCATAGTTTTTTATGCACCGGGGATTTCCTTCCCCTTAAAACCACTTAGATACTTCTACTCACAATACCCAATGTTACTCCCTATGGGTGCACTAATGACAATTCCTAACAACAAGCAACTTTTAGGCTAAACCTTACTATACTTGCACATGTATAAATATGGCATCGTCACTGCTGGAGTCATCCTCACATAGGGTACACAGGGATGACACAACTTCTCAACAATTGTACATATAGCTAGAGGGTATCCAAGAACAACATGATTAAGAGAACAATTATCTCAACACATAGACCATGCATTTCAAACCTAGTAAAACATGTGTCTCAAGACTTCAAACAGAGAATAAATTCTCCATTCAACCTAGCTGACTTGATAAACTCACTATACGGAAGAGCGAATATCAATACCAAGAACATAGCTCAGTATTCAACACTATTGGTTGGGTTCACCACAACATATGACTGGTGGAGACTATATCAACACCATTATTCTCCTCTGATTTTATCCTTACTGGATTTGATACCACTTGTTGGAAATGATCAAATCTTGAACCAACTCTAATACCAATTGTTGGAAATGACCAAAGCTTGAACTATCTCTAATACCAATTGATGGATATGGGTAAATATAAAACCACTTTTCCACCAAAAACATAAGCATACACAAAGAGAACATAGTTTTGGAATAGAACCAAATTTTTATTCTATTCAACCAACCCCTCAAAAACAATTTACGGATTACAAATTTATACCCAAACAGGAATTTCACATCAACTAAAATTTTCCATCACGCTAGAATCATTACAAACATGGAAACATAAACATCAGTAAACCATCCTCATATTAACCATCATGATTCATAAACTTCTTTTCAAAATACCCTAAAATCATGCCATGTGTCACTATGTGACTGTCATGTCCTTAATTAAATAATTTCCAAATAAGACTATTTGCAAATAATGTTTCACCAACCTACTAGTTCCCTAGGTTGAGATGGAGACATAAATTTGTAATAAGGGGCTATGGGACCCAAAAGAACTTTATTTTCCCATATTCACATTTAAATGGGTCACATAAATGATAAATTCTAAGAAAATAAGGTGGCGAGGTTTCATAAATACATTTGAAAGCTTGTGGATCCTTTGGATGACTAGATTCCCTGCACACTTGGCATGATATTCATCCAAATTCGAACACATGGGTAATGTAACATTATTGGATGGTGATGTGATGTCAAATATCATATAATGATCCAAGGAATTCGAATTATTAAAGGAGGGTGACTCCCATGGAAGAGGAAGAGACTAGAAGACAAGGTGTGCCACTTGGAAGGAGATTCTATGCACTCTATGACAACAAATGATGGAAGATTCTATGACAAGTATGAAAAATTCAGACCTGATTGCTGACATATGAAAAATATGACATGACAGAGATACAAATAGCCACCAAGAGTTTGAATTTAGGAGTTAGAGGCAACTATTCAAATTGGGGAAAGAATTGGAGCATGAAGAGGAAGATAAGTGTCATGAGAATTACGAAACCACTAAGATGAGTTGGAGGAAACCCATGGAGGGAAATTATACCTTAGGAGGCCTCATGAATTTAATTAAAGGATTTCATGAGTAAGGAGAATAGTTTTTGATCATTTTTTTAATTGTCCTTTGGCATTTTGGAGAGCATTTTCTCGTCCATTGCATAGTGAGTGTTCAGTTTCCCTGCTTGTGAACCAATTTCGAGGGAGTTGGATTCATTTCCATGTTGGTTGATGGAGAGGCCATTCATACCTCTCATTTGAGCTTAATTAATTAGTTTTGGTTGCAGTTTGAAGGTCCATACAGTCAAATTCTCATATATCTCCATATTCTCTCATTCCTTCTTCTCCATTCCCCCACACTCTCGTATTGAGGCCGCACTTGTTGGCGTGGTGCTTGTGATTTTCTAAGTATAGTTGATTCCCAATCTATCATATATGATGTATGGATATATAATATCATTTACATATGCTCTATAATTCGAAATATCAAAAATACATGTATGAAAGGATTGCATTCCCATGCTCTTGAATAACTAGTTATCATGGATTTGGAATCAACATTGAGGTAGTTTTTATATCATATTTATATGAGGAATTTTATATGAGTTTGATTATGTTGGGGAAACCATATATTATTCAATAATATGTACTTTCCTTCCAATATCCTATTCTGTTCGAAATCCAAGAAACTTCGGTTTGAAAAGCTTGCATTCTCATGCCATTGTATCAATAGTTTTCATGGATTTTAGCTCCAATATTGAAGTAGTTTTATGCCAGATTTGTATGAGGGATCTTCTATGAGTTGGATGATGTTGTGAAAACCATATATTATTTATTACTCTGTAATTTTATGTCCATCTTCTCTGTGGATCGAAATCCAATAAACTCATGTGTGAAAAGTTTTTCCTCTGCAAAGTTTTGTCTTCTCTCTTGCAATGGTACTACCTCTTGTTTTATTCTAAGATTGGGGTTTCAATCTTTATACGGTATAGAATTCCTTTCTTAGTTGCTTATTACCTCTAGAGGATTCTCATTCTTAGTAGACGAACTTGATTTTGTAGATATCAATGCATAACCTCTTTTTCAGGAGTGGCATGTCCATTTTGTGTGCACTCCAAATTCTCAATAGGTTTATCCTTCTCTCCCTATTTCTTAATAGGCTTTCCATACTTTGAAAACATGTGGAAAAATGAAGCAAAAGCACACAACAATATTTATTCATTTTCATTACTTTATAACCTGTTAAATGTTAATATCAAGACTCACATAGAGCTAGCAATTTTTTGACTAATCAACAACTATTAATGGGATTTTTTACCATCCTTCAATATATAATTATGTAGTTGTATATTTCTCCATTGAAATCACATGCCAAGAATTTCCTATAATACAACTATTTGGCGATTATAATTTATTTTTTAATATCATTTGCATAATAACAAATTCAGTTTTATGAATAAGGGAAGTTTAAACCATAGCTACCAAGTTCAATTGAATTAGGCCCATAAATAGGAAAATTCAGAAATACAATCCATATAGCCAATTACCTAATCATAGTCTTTTAGTGCAGAGAGGGTAAGCTAATTTTAGAAATAGGACCTCCACGCTCTCTCTCTCTTGGTATTCTATAGTATGTAAGTTATTTGTCTTGTTCATATCAGTTTGTAGAAATTCTCTTTCTATCCAAATTGAGTCAGAGGGTCTTGTTGTAGCCACAATGACCCATATTTTAAAAGATGGGATCCTCCTTAGTTTAGAATTTTTTTCGTTTATTTCCTCTTGATTGATTTGATTTTATTACCTACTCAATAAAGAATGTAGGAGATCTGAAACAAAATAGTTGTTCGATAAGCAAGTTCAAATATGCAAAAGTTAAATCACTTGATACAATCAAAATCGGTAGTTAGAAGTCGATATGATCATATTTCTCTAATAAACTTCCTAATATTCCACCTCTGACCTCATATTGGCTAGAAATCAAGACTCGACGATCATTATGAAACCTGAATTTTAAATGCTTGACTTTTCGACTTCGACTTTTCAGAAATTGGAAGTTGAGAAGAACGTTATACGATTGTTGAAACTATCTACTGAAACCCGACTCACCGACACAGACTTTTCACTAGTTGGAAGTTGGGACATTATCAAATTCTCCTTATATGTTGTCTCCCCGATTTCCAACATCTAACTTTTACCCTAACGTCGAAAAGAAAAGATCGAAACGATATTAATATGTATGTTATTTATTGAACCATGACTTGTAAACCCCAATCCTATGATCCATGTATGACTTTTGGTGCTCAAAATAGTTTCAACCTTGATCTCTGACTCTCAATTTTTTAGACCCCACATATAAAAAGAATTTTCAAATTCAAAATTTGATGTATGATGCATACAAAATGCATTGAAGGTAATTTATGGTTTAAACCTTCGATTTTGTGCATCTAATACAACCCTATTTGATCAATAAACTTGAAACATAATTTGAGTTTCATAAAAACATTCATCCGTGTAAGTAAGAATTTATGCATAAGCATCTAGAAATCGTGGTTTTGATTTTAAGGTATCTTGTTGCTTTCATCAGTTTTCTTTGATTTATAATAAATTTCATGAAATTATGAGGTTTCATTTCTTTACACGATTACAGAGAATTCCATGTCTAAGAGGACTAGATCCAAATATCCTAGTGACGATTTAAAGACTATATATGATAACTTTGTATTCTATTATGACATGAACTCTTGGGTCTCTCATACCCTATGTCTTTATTGGGCCAGAATCTATGTCATTTTTTATATTCATGACTACTCTAAATTCAATAATGAATCCCCTATCTACTAAAATATCAGTAAATCTTAGTTTCATGTGAGTGCTACTCGACCAACCATTCTTCCATATATAAATATGATCAAATGGGTAATTGTTTTGCAAATTTGTCAACTAGCACCTTAATGGTTGCCAACAAAACTGTCTTTCAGTTTATAAAGAAAGATAATTTTCCAAAATATATGCATTGAAGGCTCCACAACAACTTCTTACACAAGATATTATAAAATCATTCGAGAATAATATTCAACCAAAGGTTATGTTAAAACCCTTGGTGGACGACCCTTTCACATTCATTCTTAGATCAAACATGCAGTACACTATTGTGTTGTTAAGGTAACCCTACAAACTAATGGGGTCCATGCTCTACATATTTTATGGTGCTGAAAATTGCCAATACTTTAAATTAGAATGGACCCCATTGGAATACTACATAGCAACTACAAGTAAGGTTTTCAATATGGCGCAAATTTTCTCTATCACTTTTAAACATGCCATTGTCCAAGTTTAGAAGACCTTATCCACAAATAAACCTAGTTTTTATCTTTCAACATATCTCATGGAAGTTGTGTGTGCTTCCTTCTCCTGCCCTTCTTTGAATTTGCATTGGATGAGGGAGAAGCCACTAGTTCATATCTATTGTTCAATATGGGAAGATAATTACACCCCACACATTTATGATATCTGTGACAATTTCATTAGCACTGTTCATTTTTCTATTTTTAAGAAGAATTTCCCCAGAATTTATGAAAAAACCTTATCCCTAACATAAACCACGGGATATTAGTATACCATGGATTACTTCACGTATATTAGTATTTAGGGAAGTAAAACAATTCATCTATGACCTAGGATTGTCCCTGATATAATGTCACTTTCAGAGGTTTCCTTCCAAATATTTATGGATGGATTTCATGGTCAAATCCATTCCAAGAAGAGTGGAGAATGGCCCAAGCTCCCATTATACATTTTTAATTTAGTGATCTAGAATGCATCTCATGGTAGTGTCATTTCTAAGAAGATGGTCCATATGAATCTAGGCATTGCAGAAAAGAAAATACATGACCCTAAAGGGTTTATCCCATGCCTATTTTCTCAATCCTAGTTGAAGAATTTTTACATACCTAAAAAGAACCAAATGTATCTTTATTCTAGGGTGCTCTTAGTTTTGAAGAGGTTATAATAAAGGTAATTGATCTAGATCAAAGAGTTCTAGTTCATGAATCCGAGAAGAAACTAAAAATCATCGTATTAGAAGAGAGAAACAAATTCTTTGAACATAAAAAAAATATTGAAAAAAGAAGCAATGCGGATAACTGGTGAAACCAAAGTGTCTGCTCCTATTACTACTAGATCTGAAGAGCAACTGTTGTTGGAGAAGAAACAAGGAAAACAACCTATTACTAGATCTCAGCCTAAGTCTCCCATTCATAAGTTAAATTCCTTAATGTAGAAACCACAAGACCTAGAATGTAAGGAAACTTCCTTCATTAAATCAACTTATCATGTTGATTCTATTCCCAAGGTTCAACCCAATATTTTTATCAAGATTGAAGGATAAGTTAAGTTAAGAAAAAATATTCCCAAGCATATATTAATGAGGCCATAGATCTAGAAAATGAACAACATGTTGAGGTTATCCATCCAACCCTAGTTACATTTGATACTGATCTGTCTACTGGTCCCCAAGATAATCAAATTATTAATGATAAGATCAATGTTCAACCAAATCCCATGAAGGAAGTGCTAGATATTCCCATTGATAAATATCACACCATCTCGCAACTTCTTACAAAAACATTTGACCATCTTATCAACCTTGATGGTAATTCCTCTAATCCTCACACCAAGTTAGATCATGTAGATGATAAGCCTTATCAACTAATAGAAACTTCTCAACAAGTGACTGAAGGTGATGACTCAAGTGATCCTCCTTTACAATTATAAGATAGTATACCTATAAAAACTAATAAAGTTCATGTTGATGATCTATCAACGAAAACTCAAACCAGTTTTCCATATTCCAATATGTTGATCCCTTATGCTCATGATCAACCATTGCAACTTTAGCACTACATAAATTTTAACTTCTACAGTTGAAGGATCAACATATTTTGGTGAAGAAGCTATAGTGGTTTTAGGATATTATTTTTTTAGCAAGAAATATAAGCTATAATTAAAAGAGGCTCTGAAAGAAATAGAGAAGGCGAAGTTATCCTGAACCAGTTTCTAGTAAGATAATTTGTAAATTATCCTATGATAATCCTCAGTGCGGGGATATAGAAGGGGCTACAACCATGGGGGATTTTGCAAGAGTCGATTTTGGTTATGTATCTATTATGATTAAACCACTAGATGAAGTAAAATAAAAGAATGTGAGAATGCATAATGAAAAATAAACTTTGCAAACAAACCTAAACCAACAAATAAAACAACTCAAAGATCAACACAATTTAGAATTGCAAGGATTAAGAGATCAGATTCAATAGTTATCACAACATAAAGTCATTGTAGAATCAAAGGTAATTCAACAAGATACCGAGATTATAGATTTTAAAATGAAAATGAAGGAAAATAAAGAGTACAACACCTCTGCTACATTTTTTAAGACTACTAACAGGAATTCAAAGATGAAGCTATTGCATGCCGTGAGAGTTTGAGAAAGTCTCGGAGACTTAAAGAGGTACACGATGATTTTAATTCTTTTCAATATTTATTAGACCTCCTAGATGATCATATGGATAAGAGGAAGAAGGTTGATTCAACTTATAAACAACTATGTGAATGGTAGAAACACCTAAAAAATGTTCCTGAGGATATACCTCACCTATACTCCATCAAACTGATGAGAGTCTTATTATCCATAAATTATTGGGAATATGCTTGTGATAGTGCTGATCATATAATAAAAAAGGGTCAAAAAATATGTGCTAGATAATGGATGCTCACATATGACTACATGGAAACTTTGGGCATGATTACCTTTGATGAATTAGCATACTCAAATCTAGATAACTTAAATATAGTTGAAGTAGAATAACAACGAGATCAATCAGTCAACATAATTCAAAATATTACTCAACTAGATATATCCTTGCCCGTATTGTTTATATTGACTCCCACTGAAGTCAGATTTAGCTTACAAGGGTTGTTAGAAAAATGGTCAAAAATTTGTTTCAACAAGATTAAGTATCTCTTACATAGAGCTGAAATGTAGTTAGAACACATGAGTTACCTAGATATAAATCATATGTGGTTGTTTTATTCAAAATCGAAATAGTTTTCTACTAGTTCTTGGTAGGATAAGTTGTAGTTATGTTTCAGATACTCTTGAAACTTCTTCTTTTTTTGATCTATAATTGTATTTATTTGATCATTTGGGTTAACGAAAGAGGGAGGGGGGTAACGTTGTAGAATTGATGGTGGAATATTTTTGTGCCAGATCTTGTATGAACTCTTTTTCCCTGTAACGAATCAAGTGTGTAATTTTTTGCATACTAGGTAAAATCGGATGGAAGAATTGTTTGCATTTGATGATTTGACATTTTATTAATAAAGCTACCTTTGTTGCTTTGTGTTCTTCACTGAATCATATATCAATTGATTTCACATGTTACTGATTCCAAGGGTTAAATAATCATTTGAGATTTTTCTTTTATTGTGAACTTATATTACGGATTCATGTGAATTTGTTTATAGGATTTAGTCATGATGTTTTCCTTGGTGAATTTTTGACATGTTGAGATGCTAATTTTAATTTAATTTGTTCCCCTGATTGCAAAAATCTTAAATAATCTCCTAGTAGGTTTCGCTTTCGGGATCCATTAACCAAATCCACCTTTTCACCTAAAGAAAACATGTTTTGTTCCAAGTAAGTTCTAACAAACATTCACAAAATCATAAGTCTCCTTTCAAGGAGAAAACCATAAATCCAATAGAGGTTTAAATCCATTGGAAGTGATCATACCCAATGACTTGGAATTAAAGAGATTCATGTGGTAATTTTATGAAGTCCTCCGATCAGATCACGCTCCTTGTGTTGACGTTTGAACCAGTTTTAAGTGTAAATAAATGGCACTAGAAGGAGGGCCTGAATAAATTAATGGGTTTGAGGCATAAAAGGAAAACTCTTCTTTGGTCATTGATTGCTACATGAAGTTGTTAAAACACAATAATCACATTTATTGCTATTGTAACTTCACATCCCAAATCCATTTCAACACCAATCTTGCATCCACAAATCCCGTATGGGTTTCTGCTTTTCTCACACCCTACCCAAGGATTCAACACTATGGCCCTTAGGTGAGAATGCTCAACATGTTTTAGAGAGATACCAGGAAAGAATTACTAGAACCCAAGCCATTATTGAACCATTCAACTGCCATTTTAGGGATTTTGTTAATGACACTGAAAGATATGGTGCAAGCTTTGAAATCAATCCTGAATCCCAATATTTCTATCATTTTATCACTCCAATTTGATCTTTCATGAAATTTTAATAAAAAAAATCATATTATGTTCCCAATTTTTCACTATTAGAAAATAATCTAGGATTTAATTTAGAATTAGGAGGACCAGGTCAACCGTCATCACCACTTGATTCCCCACCCAATACTCCTCGTGGAAATAACTCTGATAGTAGTTCCTTTGAACACTATACCAATAGTTCATATGAAGAGTCCTATAAAGAAGGACGTCTCCACCAACTGGATAATAATCAAACATTCCCTAGCTCTATCAAGATTCCATGGTATTTTACGCTGTATAACATCCACCACCAAAAAACCTTAAGAAAATGTTCCCCAAATTTGATCTTGATGATAGGAAACTAGCCAATGATCACATTAAGAAGTGTATGCTAGCAATTAGTTTGCGTAAAGTAATACTGCATGAATACGTGGTATGTCAATATTTTCTTATACCTTTGAAGGTAAAGGTTTAACTTGGTATTTTTCTTTAAAGTCCCGAACAATACATTCATAGACTAAATTTGACAAACTGTTTTTGAAAAAATTTGGTGACCATAAAACACTAGAAGACCTAGTAATGGAATTGTCTACAATGAAGATGAATAACAAAAAACGAATAAAATAAATATTTAGTGTAAATAATATGGCTTATCAAATAATTGTATTTGCAATAGTAAGTATTAAATCTTTGTTAAACCTTATGTCTTCATCAAACCGATGAACATAAGTGCATAAGGTTTGGTTGAACGGTCGATAAGACTATGTTCATTAACCAGTCAAATAAAATGAAGACAGAATTTCATTGAGATGTATTTCTATCGATTTCCTTCGTGATGATTGTATACAGTATCAAATTGAGGTGCTTCAGCCTTCATTGAATCCTAAATTACCGCAGACATTGAGACTTCATTTACGTGCATGGTTTCTATCTTATATAGAATTTATTGTATAACCAACGTTAAATGCAGTATCTATGGCATTTTCTATACTTATAATAATAATAATGAGATGTCGCCCATCCAAACCTCCTCTAATTATTCAATATAAACACAATTTACTTGAGAAAACATAAATAAAATGATCAGCCTCACCTGAGTTTCAAATTATATAAATGCGATGGGATTAAACTTCGAATTCTACTTAATTAAATCACACACTTGGGTACAAAAGTATTCTCAAGGGTGGTTTAAAAAAAGAATTGATTTCGAAATTTGGTGTTCACATCATATGCTTGTGCTCAATAATATACATAATTTTGGATTGTGATTATATCAGTATAGATCTATTTTAAAAGAGGATCTACCAAGAATGGAAAGGGATTAAATATTTCTATGTGCTAACCTCTTTTTAGAATATAAATGTGGAGGAAGTTTTTAATTTATCTAAAGTTTTATATATATCCCTTATTTTTTATGATAATTATACATATGCCTTTGTAAATGTTTTAAATATAATTTAAGTCAATATGTTATTTTTTTTTATTATATTTTTTGTTTTTGTTTTTGAAAAGAACACTTGTCAACTCTAGGATAAGCATTGAAGCACTTACGCATCCCTTATTGGGGTGTAGAATGGACCTCTTTTGCACAACTAGTATAAATCTATTTCAAGTTTGGTTCTATCGAATATTGAGAGAGGTCAAATTTCCGCAGGTGCAAGCCTTTCCTCAATTTTAGGACTCTAACAAGGGTTTGCACCTACAAAATTTGATCAAGAGTTAAAGATGGATCTATGGTGGTTTAACTCTTATTTTTGGTATTGAAAAAAACAACTAACTCTTTATCAACTAATATTGTACACAAACTTTCCATTTATAATAAAATTGATTATTATGAACAAAAATTCTCTTATGTATTTGTTGCTTTTCCATTAAATCTTAGTTTCACATATTGAACAAGCTTTTGAGTTTGTACTTGTGTGTTAAGTACAAATTGAGAAGCTACAAACTCTTGTTTTTAAAGTTCAGAAAATGTTTCCAAAATATGGACGTAAAGATTATTTGCGCAAATTTGTTTTTTATGGATTTGATTAATCCTTTTGGTGTTAGTGGTGATGTTACAGGATATATCACTATGCACAATACGCATCTCTTTACTTTCGGGAACACAAAATTGTAGTACATGAGTGCCACTACTCAAATTGCAGCTAAAGAAAATTAATGAGCAGAACCATAAGAGAGTACTTGTTGCAAAGGAAGGAGTACCAAATAAGGATGCCATTTGGGATTCTGAACAAATTTTGCAGCATACAAACTTGGAATTGCTTCAAGACAAGCAATCTTAAGTGGGGAGGACTTTCATGTCCCCAATTAAATAATTTCCATATGAGACTATTTGCAAATAATGTTTCACCAACCTACTAGTTCCCTAGGTTGAGATGGAGACATAAATTTTGTAATAAGGGGATATGAGACCAAAAAGGACTTTGGTTTACCATATTCACATTTAAATGGGTCACATAAATGATAAATGCTAAGAAAATAAGGTGGCATGGGTTCATGAATACACTTGGAATCTTATGGAGTCTTTGGGTGAGTAGATTCTTCACACACTTGGCATGATATTCATCCAAATTCGAAAACATGGGTAATGTTACATTATTGGATGGTGATGTATTGTCAAATATCATATAATGAGCGAAGGAATTCTAATTGGTAAAGTAGGGTGACTCCCATTGAAGAGGAATAGATTAGAAGACAAGGTGTACCACTTGGAAGAAGATTCTATGCACTTCATGACAACAAATGATGGAAGATTTTATGACAAGTGTGAAAAATTCAGACCTGGTTACTAACGTATGAAAAATATGACATGACAGGGATAAAAATAGCCACCAAGAGGTCAAATTCAGAATTTAGAAGAAACCATTCGAATTGGGGAAAGAATTGGAGCATGAAGAGGAAGACAAGTGTCATGAGAGTTACTAAACCACTAAGATGAGTTGGAAGAAGCCCATGGAGAGAAATTTGACATTAGGAGGCCTCATGAATTTAATAAAATGATGTCATGAGGAAGGAGAATAGCTTTTAATAATTTGTTAATTGGTCTTTGGCATTTTTGAGAGCTTTTGCTTATCCATTGCACAGTCACTGTTCACTCTCCCTGCTTGTGAACCAATTTTGAGGGAGTTGGATTCCTTTCCAATTTGGTTGATGGAGAGGCCATTAAGACCTAAAATTAGATATTAATTAAGGATTTTTAGTTTTAGGTTGAAGTTCCATACAATCTAATTCTCATTTATCTCCCTATTCTCGCATTCCTTTTTCTCCATTCCCCCACACTCTCATGTTGAGGGTGTATTTGTTGGAATGATGCTTGCGATTTACTGAGTATAGTTGATGCCCAAGATTTGATATACAATGTATGTATATATAATATCATTTCCATATGATCTGTAAGTTGAAATACTAGAAATACATGTATGAAAGGCTTGCATTCACATGCTCTTGAATAACTAGTTTTCATGGATTTGGATTCAATATTGAAGTAGTTTTATATCATATTTGTATGAGGATTTTTCTATGAGCTTGATGATGTCGGGGAAGCCATATATTATGTAATACTCTATACTTTCATTCCCATATCCTATTAAGATCGAAATCCATATCCTAAGTAAGACTTTGTACTTTAATTTTATCTGCAATTTTTTGCATCTCCTCTTTTGCAGCAGGACTACTTCTTATTTTCTTCTAAGATAGGGATCTCAATATTTCTCTTGCTTGAATTTCCTTTCTCAACTCCTTAGTAGCTTAGATAGAAATGACTTCTTCTAGTCGATTGATCTAGATTTATGCAGGAACGCAATAGAATACACAAATAACCATAGAAACAAATATGCAGTGGAAATAACACTTCATTTCAATAATAAATAGCTAAAACTTGTTTACATATAGAATGGAAATAAACTAGCTAGAGTGCTAGTATCTTATCTCTGAGAAGAGATGTGGTGGCTACATGCCTCTGAACTCTGTGTTACAATGAGGCTCGAAGTCCTATGTATTATTGAGAAACAATGGAAACCCTACACATCCAAAAACCTAACCCTAGGAGGTGAAACTCCTTAATCTGGGCCCCGTTGGGTAACTTGGTACATCAATTTCCTGGGGTCGTAACTTTAGCATACTACCTCCGTTTGACGCGCATGATACATTGTTAGAAAGATCTGTTTAAGGGCTACACCCATAAACAACAAATATTGAGTCCAAAATAGACTCATATGTGCCCGACCATTCAATGCCAAAAAAACATCATTTAGGGCCTCAAAATGGCTCCAAAAGTTTAGGACCTGAAAACAGCCAGAAATAGTAAATTGTGCTACAATTAAGGAAACTGGAAAACTGAAAGAAACAGTGGTTGGGGTCTAAGAGGAATAGGTGGGTGGCCACCAATATCCTCCTGGATCATTACTCCCCCCTTAGGAAGCAATGGTCTGCATTGCGTTGAGTTCCTCCATGAGATGAGGAAACTTCTGTTGAACTTGGTCCCTGGTGAGCCACTTTCCTTGGTGAAGGAGTTGGCCTGCTTTGACAACTCGATATAGCTGGATCTTCTACTGGTGGGTGTTCTTGATCTATGTGTCCATAATCCGATCAGTTGTGGCTTGTTCCATGTAGCCAGGGTTTAACTCTGTTGGTGTGAGTTGTTCTGCCACGTCTAATATGTCCAGTAGAGGTGGAAAGTAGGGCCGAAGGTGGTCCACATTGAACACTAGCAGGGATAATTTTAGGGGCGAATTTTAGCCCAGTGGGAATTTTTTTCATGTTTTTCTCCCAAAAATATTAGCCATTTTGCATTTTTTGAAGCCCTGTTTTGCCCAATTTTGATGGGGTAAAATTTTTTCAGCCTAAAAATCACCAAATTATTATATAAACGATATAAAATCCTTGGAAATTAAAATATTTTTTGAAAAATATCGCGAATCATTTTATAGTTGGCGTTTTAAGAATTGGTAATATTCGCCAACATTTATACACTTTTAAATAAGTATGGTTCCTTAAAATCATCCCTGAACACTAGGTGCAAACCAAGGAATGGTGGAATATGAGCTCGAAGGCATTGTCCCCGACAGCCTTGGTGATGGTGTATGGCCCATATCGAAGCAAGCGAAGCTTGCGGTGGGGTCCAGCAAGGCGCTCCTTCTATAAATGTAGCCACACTTTGTCGCCCACCTGGAAGTTGTGTTGCACCCGATGCTGATCATGTCGCTATTTGTACTTAGCATTGGATCTGTCCAATATGTCATGAACCTATTGGCAAATGTGCTGAATGCGCTCAATCAAGTTGTTTGCCTTGGAAACATCAGACTAGATATGAGTTGAATCAGCCTGAGTAGCTGCAAATGGCATGGCTACGTCAATGGGACAAAGTGGCTGGAATCCCAAGCCCACCTGAAAGGGGTTGTGGTTGGTTGAGCTGTGGAGGGCTCGATTATAGCTGTGTTGTACATAGGGGAGGATCTCATCCCATGTTCATGGATGCTTTGAGTTGTACATGCGTAAAATGTGTATGATCATCCTGTTGACGACCTCTGTCTGGCCATCAGTCTGGGGATGGAAAGCTGTGGACTTTGTCAGCTTGGTGTCTAGCATTGACCATAGGCTAGACCAGAATATACTAAGGAACCTGCTGTCTCGGTATGATATTATAGACTGTGGGATACCAAAGTGTACCCACACTCGTTCAAAGAAGAGTTTAGCAGTGGCTTCTACTGTGATATTCTTCTTGCAGGCCGCCATTATGGCCATCTTTGAGAATCTATCAACGACCAAAAACACACAGTCATTGCCATGCTTAGTAGAAGGAAGTCCTGACATGTAATCCATGGAGATGGATTCCCAAGGTTGACTAGGGGTAGGCAATGGATTCCCAAGGTTGACTAGGGGTAGGCAACAGAGTATAGAGGCCTTGGTTCTTGATCGATGGTTTGGCAATGGCGTAGGTAGTGCAGGATCGGATGTACTTCCTGACGTCCTGTCGAATGTTCAACCAATAGAAATACTTCTACAGTACTGCCACTGTTTTCTCGACCCCGAAATGCCCAGTGAACCGACTGTAGTGCACTTCCCAAATCATCTTGGCATGCTCGCTTGAAGGAACAAAAAGGTGTCCCATGTGACACAGTAGTACATCCTGGAGGTGAAATTTTAAAACTTGGTTTCCCTTCAAGAGCGTCTAGTATGTGTGGCTGAATTTTGGATCGCTCTTGTAGAGAAGAGACCAATCAGAAGTCTTGTGCCCATAAGAGTTGAGCAAGGTCGTTATTGCCATAATTGGTGGTCAGCTAAGGTAGTCTGCAACATTATTGGTGCTTCCCTTCTTGTACTTGATGTTCAAATGAAACTGTTGTAGATATGTGGACCACTTCTGATGGCGATCATTCCGTAACTTCCCTTGTGTCTACATGAAATGCAGGGGTTGGTGGTCTATGTGGATGATCGTTTCCTTCCCCGAAATGTAATGCTTCCATTGCCGGCAAGCCTGTATAATGGAATACATCTCTTTGTCATAAGTGGGATATTTGCGAACTGTGTCTGACAGTGTCTCACTGTGATATGCCACCGGATGCCCTTGTTGAGTAAGGACTGCCCCAATAGCATAGTCAGAGGCATCTGTCTCGATCTCAAATGGTTGTTGCAAGTCTAGTAATGTGAGCACTAGGGCACAACAGAGGCGATGTTTCGATTCTGCAAATGCCTTCTGCTAAGTTTCTGACCAAAAGAATTTTTCTTTCGCTCCTCCCTTGGTGACTTGACTCAAGGGACAAGTGATATAAGAGAATCCCAACACAAACATATGGTAGAAATTAGCAAGGCCCAAAAAGCTACGAAGCTCTGTTAGAGTAGTTGGGGCTAGCCAATCCCGAATGACTTGGATCTTGGTTGGATCCACATGTACCCCACATTCATTAATAATGTATCCCAGATACTGAACCTGGGTCATGCCAAAAGTGCACTTGTCCAAATTGGCACACAACTTGTGCTGCCGCAATGTTTGGAGGACCTATCAGATGTGGTGGAGGTGCTCTTCCCAAGTATGGCTAAATATCACGATGTCATCCAAGTACACTACTACAAATGAGTTGGTGAATGGACGCAAGATGTCGTCCATCAGTCTCATGAAGGTTGCAGGAGCGTTCGTCAGCCTAAAAGGCATGACCAACCATTCAAAAAGGCCCTCCTTGGCTTTGAAGGTAGTCTTCCACACATCGGTCGGCTCGATCGGTACCTGGTGATACCCAAACTTTAAGTCGATCTTGTTAACATATTTTGCCCCTTTAAGCTAGTCCAAGAGGTCATCAATCCGTGGGATTGGGTACCTATTCCAGACAGTGATCTTGTTCAGCACCCAATAGTCAATACAGAGTCTCCAAGTCCCATCCTTTTTCTGTACCAACATAATTGGGCTCCCATAGGGCGATGGCCTTGGCTGGATGTGACCCTTCTGCAGCAGCTCCTGAATTTGCCTCTTTATTTCATCATTCTCAAGAACAAAGCGGCGATCGATCGGTCCATTGGGCAGCGACGCACCTGGGGTCAGATCGATGAGGTGCTTGACCTGACAGTGGAGAGGCACCCCGGTGGGTTAGGTGAATATGTCTCAGTACTCCTCCACAACCTTGTCCATTTGTTGTTGTCGTGCATACGGGCCCTGTCTGGATGTTGTGGCCATGATCTTCTTCTTTCCCTGAGGGCGGATCATCAAGAAAACAAACTTCCCGGTTTTGGAAATGAGCTTACTGCATTTTTTTGCAGTAACCAAAGAGATAGAGGTAGGGGGTGGTACCTCTGGTATCATGTACAAATTATTCCCCAATGTAATAATAACAATATGAGGCCAGGACTCATACATAGCATGTTGCT
The DNA here is from genome assembly GCA_001517045.1 of Pseudotsuga menziesii. Lineage (NCBI taxonomy): Eukaryota > Viridiplantae > Streptophyta > Pinopsida > Pinales > Pinaceae > Pseudotsuga > Pseudotsuga menziesii. Next base: position 748,959 of record LPNX010829343.1, on the reverse strand, counting down.
TCCATAAGTATGGTTGACCTGATAATACATCACAAACATCAAGAGGAGCAATATCACATAATACCTCATCGATGAAGGGCTTGATGTTGTAGGGAAGGTGACATTGCTGGCTGATGTGAAGATCTCATCCTTGGTGAAGCCACCCGATGGTGTATAGCTATGGGTGTGCTGTGGTCAGCAAACCCAACCGCTTCACGACCTCTGCTGAAATCAGGTTCTTTTGGCTCCCATTGTCAATGATGAACTGTAATGGGAAACCCTTTACCCACATCCGGGAGTGGAAAAGACACTCCTCCTCCTCTGAATCTTCTGGTTCTTCCTTTTGGATCTTCATGGTGGCAACGATGGCGTTGGGCTCTGCATCGATAATCTTCTTCCCTCTGTCATTCCCCTTCTCGGGTTTAGATTCAGTGTTAGAGCATGCATCTGATTCAGAATCCTTTATCTCAGCCACCAGTGACTGCTTAGCCCGACACTCACTTGTGTTGTGAGTGGGGATCTTATGGAACTCGCACCACTTTCCTGCTTCCTTCTTCGGCTTTGCAGTGTTGCTCTTTGCTTGTGGCTTTGGCAAGCTTTCTTAAGTCACCATGCCTTGGCTGTGTCCTTGGTTCTGCGGTTTGGGGGCACCTTTCCCTTGCTTCTGATTCATAGATCCAAAGCTTCGCTTTTTCTGTTTGGAGTTTTGCTCAATTTTGGCAGCATACCAATATTCCATACCAAGCGAGGAGATGTCGAGGAACTCCATTTCCTCCTAAATGTATCTGTGTAGACAACTATGGTACTTCAGCACCAAATGTTTCTCTGAATCTTTGATACCCAACTTGGTCCGCAGGGTATGGAACAGATTCATTAGCTCATGCAACATCTTGATCTCTTTGTTGCCGCAACATAGTCTATTGGATGTACTTGTCCTCATAGCTCCACACCGGATAATATTGTCCCTTTATGGAATCTCGAAAATAATTCCAAGAAGGTACGGCTAAGAATAGAGAGGGTTCCCCCTCATCCTTTCTCTCATAGTAGGTTTCCCACCAGTCCTTGACATGGGGGGCAGCTTTGAGTAGAGAAAAAGTAATTCTTTCCCAGTCAGAAAAGTCATGAATTGAGAAATATCCTTCTAATAGATTCAACCATTTATCTACGACGTCTGCATCTATTCGACCATCAAATATGGGAATGTCAAAGTTTACTTGTACCTTAAAAGGAGTTGCACCTCTAGAGTGGCTGGTAGATGCAGATGCGCCACTAGTGGGAAGTCGTTGAAGGATCTGGGCGAAGTTATCCATCATCGTGTTCCTTTGTTTTTCAAGGGCCTCCTTGAGCAACATTTTGATAGGATCTTATGCGCCCTCATCTTTCTTTTCATCCCCCATGGGTGGCCGTTGGGATTTATGAGGCTGATCTTGCAAAGGTTCAACCAGATCGAGCCCTAACTCTTTATACCCCGCCCTCGTTGGGGACATGCAAAGAAGGATCGAGAAAGAGCATATTGCTCTGATACCACTGATTTGGATTTATGCAGGAACGCAATAGAATACAAAAATAACCATAAGAACAAATATGTAGCGGAAATAACACTTCATTTTATTAATCAATAATTGAAACTTGTTTACATACAGAATGGAAATAAACTAGTTAGAGTGCTGGTAGCTTATCTCTTAGAAGAGATGTGGTAACTACATGCCTCTGAACTCTATGTTACAATGAGGCTCGAAGGCCTATATATTATTGAGAAACAATGGAAACCCTACACATCCAAAAACCTAACCCTAGGAGGTGAAACGCCTTAATGTGGGCCTCGTTGGCTAACTTGGTACATCTATTTCCCGGGGTCGTAACTTTAGCATACTACCTCCGTTTGATGCGCATGATACATCATTAGAAATATCTGTTTAAGGACTACATCCATATATAACAAATATCACGTCCGAAACGGACTCATAGTAGCCCGACCGTTTGATGCCAAAAAACGTCGTTTAGGGCCTCAAAACGACTCCGAAAGTTTAGGACTCGAAAACTGCCAAAAATAGTAAATTTTGCTACAATTAAGGAAACTGAAAAACTGAAAGAAACAGTGGTCGGGGTCCAAGAGGAATAGGTGGGTGGCCACCAATATCCTCCTGGATCATCGATGAACTTGACTTTGAAGATCTCAATGCACAACCTCATCTTCTAGAGTGGTGGATCTCTTATATGTGCACTATGACTCCTACTTCTCAAGAGGCTTATTATTTTCTCCCTATTTCCGAAGAACTTTATCCTTGTGTGATACCATGTGAAATTAGAAACATGGGCACACAACACACTTGATTATTATTCATTACTTTATATCACACTTAAAATTCGAATCTTAATACTCACATAGAACTAACAACCTTTTGAATAGTCAACTACTATTAGTAGGAGTATTTACCATCCTTCAATACAAAATCACACACTTGTGTACAAAAGTATTCCTAAAGGTTGTTTAAAAATAGAATTTATTTTGAATTTTGGCTTTCATATGTGCTCAATACTATACATAATAGTAGATTGTCATTAAATTAGCATATATCCATTCAGATCTACCAAGAGATGAGAGGTATTAAATCTATGGAGGTACTAGTTTTAGAGTGTAAATGTGGATGACGCCTTTTAATTTATCTAATTTGTGTAATTTTATACATATCCTTTGTAAATGTTTTAAATATAATTTGACTCAACACATGTTACTTTTTATAATAATTATAAGTATGCCTTTGTAAATGTTTTAAATATAATTTGAGACATGTTATTTTTAAAATATTTTATTATTTTTAAAAAATGACACCTATTGGGGTAGAATGGGCCTCTTCTGCCCAATCCAATCTGTATAAAATTATTTCAACTTTGGTTCTATCAAATGTTGAGAAGGATCGAATTTCTTTAGGTGCAAACCTTTCCTCAAGTTTAGGACTTTAAAAAGGGTTTGCACTAACATGATTTGATAAGAGTTAAATGAATCTATGGTCTTTTAACTCTTACTTTTGGTATTAAAAAAAAACTATTAATCAATTAGTATTAAAAAAAACTATTTATCAATCAGTATTGTACAGAAACTTTCCATTTCTAACAAAATTGACTAATATTGTACAAATACTTTCCATTCCTAACAAAATTGAGTACTGTGAACAATATTCTCTTATGTAATTGTTGGTTTTCCTTTAGGGCTTTGTTTCACATATTGAACAAGCTTCTGAGTTTGTACTTGTGTACTAAGTACAAACTGAGAACCTGCAAAGTCCTGTGAATGAAGTTGGATCTTCATTTATATTTATCAATTATAAAAATAAATTTCCTTATAAGGAGTTGAATTAAGATGATAATTAAAATTTTATTATTAATCAATCCCAATATGGATTTGAATTCAGATGATAATCAGAATTTTATTATTAATTTTGTTTCTCTGAAGACAATGGTATTTAGGTATCCTCCCGCTTGTAACGCATATATTGGGCACTTGAATGCTGTAATGGTCAGACGAATCTCACAGCAGATTATTTATTCAGAAAAAGCACGCCTCCTGATATTTGGTTTTTACAGAAAAAGTGTATACATAGGGATCGTCAAGCAATCGTCTGCCTGTACAGTTTTACACAGGCAGTACAGGCAGATATATGATATGTCTGCCTGTATTCATTTTTTTTTTGTATATAGTTAGATCTTCATCTACATTTCATAAATATGTCGTACAAAAAAGATATATAATATGTTGTTGTTTATTAATTCAAATTTGGAGTTGAACTCTGATGCTTATTAAAATTTATTATTAAGTTTCTTTGAACAAAATGATACAAATACCATTGTAGATATCCTCCTGCCACTGTAATGCATGTATTGGGGACTTGTATGCTGGAATGGTCAGACTAATCCGACAGCAGATTATTTATTTATAAAAAGCACGCCTCCTCATATTTGGTTTTTACAGAGAAAGTGTATATATAGGGATCCTCAAGCGACACCAGTCTGGCTGTACGGTTTTGCACTTGAGGGTTTGTGCACTAATGGTCTAAAAGTCTAATTTCGAAATAATCGCCCATTAACCATGTGGGATCCTTCGCTGGTCAGCATCCCTGAGAGAATTTCGCTTAAAGAATCCCCCGACTCTTTTTCAAAGCCTTAAAAACACAATCTAGACTGCCTTCTATCAAATAAATAATTACCACTGAAAAAATAAATAATTACCACTGAAATGCTAGAGGAAGCTTTTACTCACTAAATTAATGGTTTTACTGACTAGATGGTTTTCCAGATAACCATCAGAACTGCAAAAAATATTGACGGAAGTGGGATTATCGGGAGTTATTTGTTTACTCGCTGTTGGAAATGCATAGAGTTCATTCAAGCATATATGAGTTCGTGTACAGAAGCGCCTTTTAAAAAAAGTAACGGAACCCTGAGGTTACAAGAAATACCTTTCCAACTTTAGTGTACAAGAATCGCCATTACTCTATTTGGTCCGATCTTAGTGGACGATCCTCAAGCCATGCAACTTGCAGCTCTAAACTAGGGCATCTTCTTTTCATATATATAGGTTTGGAGAATTGATATTGGTATAATACAAATTTCTATATCTGTATAATATTATTATTATTTTTTATAATAGTAATACTAATTATTGAAAAAATAAATAGATATTGAAAATTTTTAAATAAAATAAAATAAAAGTTGTATTTTAATGTTGAAAAGAAGTAAAAAAAAATTCACTTTTTTTAATTGCATCTCCTGAAAGTAATAATTATATTAATACTGAATTCAGTAACCATTTTGTGATTTCCAAGTCAAATATGGGTGAATGGCTAGACTTTTAGGATAACAAACAATTTGAAATAAGTGGCTTACAATTGAATGTTGGAGATTACATGGTCACATGGAAATTGATTTTTAGTTCTTTATGGAGCTTTCATAGACTTTCATCTTAAATGCTGAAAAGAATTTCCTAACATTTTCCTATAAAAAACATTTGGAGGACGTATATTTAGAAGCTCCATAGGACGATCATAACTCAGAACAAAAGAAGAGAAAATAAATTGAAAATGTTATCCCTAATATAGATGAATAAATTACCCATTTGAAAAAGCATAATCAAGACTTTCGCACATATCAAGAAATAAAAAAAAAAATTACAAAAAGAAGTGCAAAAGAAATTCCACAAAAATGAAGTAGATCTCCAAAAAGAATTCAATAAGAATGTATCATAAAAAAATAAGAACAATCTCATTTAAACAATCTGAATCAAGGGTTTATTGAACAAATAAAAATAAATAAAAGATGAGAAGTTAGAAAAAATCTCAGAGTTGTTATCAACGAGTAAATCACATGAATCACAAAATATTAAAGTTTCTACAAGGGTTCCATAAACAAATTGAATGCCTTATCGTCACCCACATTATAAATTTTTTTATGACTAATATCAAAGTCAAGAGGAAAATAAAAAGTGTTCATGTTACATACAAACCAACAACATTATTGAAGACAATATCAACAACTTCTATGGAAGCCTAAAATGAGAAGCTCTATATGATTAGTCGATCATCAAACAATTCCAATAAAAGTAGATTTGGGATCGATCACACCCTAGAAAATGAAACACATTAGTTCAACAATCCAACAATTATACCACCAAGTTTCATCGAGTATTGTAGTTCCAAGTTCACAACATCATGAAAAATCATTACAAACAAAAAATGATGCTTTGAGGACAAAGTACGGTTTAAGGGGAAGGAAATGTAACAAATAAAAATTAAAAAAGATAATTAATAAAAATAATGAAATACATATTAATTAATTAGGTTAACTAAGGGACATATATCTTAGTGAATAGTCGCTATGTAAGACCTGTATATACAGGCTAGTTTATCATTTTAAAAGCATCATTGGTATTTTACTGTTATATAACTATTTAGCATGGAACTATTTTCTATTGGTCTATTCAATTAAGATAACTTTCGAGTGTAAACTAGATATAGTATACCATACACATCCAATGTGGATTTTCTTAGATCAACAATTTTTTGTTGTATTCAGTCCCAAGCCATAAGGGCTTTGGCACCTAGTAAAACCTAGGTCATAGTATTCTATGGAACTCTAGGCATAATTTGTATAAAATATTGTAAAAGGAACCTAGGAATCTTAAGCCTGGTTTGTTTTGAAGTTTAGAGACATGGAACGATTTCTATATACCCATCTCCTGGAATATTAAAGAGGGTTTTATAGAAAATGTGTGCCCCTTAAGCTTGAATTTTGAGGAAAAAAATCGCATTTCAAGTCTCAATAAATTTAAGAAACAAAACAATAGTATTCCTATTAATTACCAAATGAAATAATTCCAAATCCATTAAGCTTTTCAAGATACCAATCTTGGCTTGCAAATATTTATGAGGCTTATGTGTTATAAGATAAGTGAAACATGACCATGAAATAGGAAAAATTTTAAAAGTTCAAAGAGCAAGTCCCTAAAATAATCATCTTAAACTCATTTAGATATATTTATACTTGGTCATAATTTTATTACATAATTTCTATTGGATAAACTGGAACTATGAATTTTATTAGTTTTGTTCCTTTAACATGCTTTCATATCAAATTACAATTATCAATGCAAACGAAATCATCCCACATATACATCATCTCACCAATCTGTTGGGGCGCATACTCCATGTTGGGTAACTCCGCGGTTATTTAGGAAATTTGTAAGCGGAGCTATGGGCCAAAATAGTCTTAGGGGTGTCAGGGTAAGTCAAAACCCTCCTTTTTGTAATAAACCCGTGGTTTAAATCCAGGGTTTAGGGTTTTTTGGGTGCCCATGGTTTAAGACCATGGTTTTGTAAAACTGCGCAGTATAAATAAGCGCTTATGTAAAAAGGATAGGTTAGGCTTTTTGATGTAAAGAAAGATAAGGCGAAGTAAGGTTGGTTTTTGTAAGGAAAGGATAAGTCCCAGCTGTGTGCGTAGATGACCTCTGCAGCTGTGTGCGCAAAGGGTTTTTGTAAGAAAGAAAGAAAGATCTGCAGCTGTGTGCGCAGAAGCCTGCTGCTGTGTGCGCGGCTGTTAAGGACTGAAGGGATCTGCAGCTGAGTGCGCAAATCAACTGTGGTTTTTGAGAAAAGAGAAATAAAACGTAGTTTGTGGACGTAGCCCCTACACTGGGGGTGAACCACGTTATATTTGGTGTTGTGGTTTTATTGTGTTGTTTCTGCTTCTGTTATTTTCATGCATTAAACTGAATACATCTGATAATATAAGATCACTGCTAGTAATAAGCTTCGCTGTGAATTCCCCATAGTGGGTTATGAAAGTTTAGTTTGTTTATTATGCTGCGAAGTCATATGTGAATGAATGATAGCTTTACAAGAGTTGATTAATAATTGCTTTGAAAGGCTAAGGTACAGTAATACCCCTCTCTGCATGCAGAAACCTGATTCTGCGGCACCCCATTGTTGTTTTGGGTGAGACTGCAACCTGCGCGCAGGTTGTTGCCGAAAGGGCCAACACGGTGGGTCTTTTGTTGGTGCGACGTATAAGAGTTAACTCGGTTCTGCCCTATTGCCCAACAAATTGGTTCCGTTGCCGGCTGAACTCAGTACCTACTCAAGAGGGGTTTACCTTGTACCACAAGGGCTATGTTCTGGAGGCCCTCTATGAAGGACATCAGTGATTGGTTTGCTGAGATCTGTTTGCAATTCGCGCAGCAAGAAAATACGAATCTGTGTCGAAGCGCAAGTGACTTTTTACAACGGTATGTTTTTTGTGATACTTATGAAATTTTCTTTGGTCGTTTCCATATAGAGTTGCACCAGTGGTTGTCTAGGTTAACAGAAAGAAGGACGAACTTTCAAACTCGACGGATTCCTGTGTGGACCCCCGCAAGGGTCAACCTTGTGCAAAACGTGAACAACGAGGTATTTCGCGCTGTCGATTTCTGGACGACGCGCACATTGGAGGCCTTTGTGACAGAGTTTGCCATTGATACAAGCACTTCTTTCAGCGAAGCTGAACGACAGTTCTTTAAAGGGCCCCGTGGTAAGTTTTTAAATTCCTTAAGCTTAAAGATTAAAATACTATTGGTTGAAAAGGGAATCTTATTATTTGAGTCAGACTGCTAGTTTAGTAGTACTAACATATGTTTGCAAGTGAAAATACCCTCGACGCGCAAAGTGGGTTGCCCCGAAGTGAGCAACGGTACAAAATAAATTTTGAATCCTACTCTTCAGGACAGACCACCGCACTTCCCCCTGACAGCCCTTCACAATCCGACCCCGAAGGACACCCTCCTGTTACCCCCCAGCGTCGCTTTGTTACCCCTAAAGTTTGGCCGCAGTGTGACAGGAAACCAAGTCCAAGTATACCGTCCAGAGGTCAACCTAACCCCGTAAACCCCCCCCCCCATCAATGGCCTGCCCTCCTCCCCACCCTCCCAGACCCAACATGGCCCACCTAGCTGATGATATTAAGCTTCCCATTTTCAAAGGCACGGGATCAGAAGACCCAGAACATTTCTGGTTTTTGTGTGAGGCCGTCTGGAACGCGAAGAGTATTACCGACCTGGATATGAGAACTGGGCAGCTTATTACTTCCTTTCGCGACCGGGCTTTGACCTTGTTCATGAAATTCTCCAGTAATCAGCACCCCAATTTGGATGAAATCAAGGCCGCCATCATTAAGGAATTTAAGAAACGGAAATCAGAATCACAGAGCATCACTGAACTCAAAGAGATTCAACAGCGGCGCGGAGAATCCGTGTGGGACTTTGATCAGAGATTCAAAGTCTTATTAGACCAAGTGAGCTTCACTATTAGTCCTGCGCAGCACAAGGAATGGTTTATTGCTGCGTTATTGCCGCACATCAGAATGTCGCTCATGCAACAGAAGGTTGCTGACCAGCAAGAGGCTCTGGAAATCGCAATGAAGCTAGAAACCGCTCTCGTCGGAGACGATTCTGGTCTTGCTCAAATCCAAGCATAGTTGGCAGCAATGGCCTTGGAACTTCATGACATGAATACAGCTAAAACCAGTCGAGAGGAGGTCTGGTGTACGCAATGTCGGTCCGAGGGTCACGATAGGGACCAGTGCCCCATGGTTAGAACTTATCTTAGCACGGGCATGCCCACCCAATTCAATGCCGGTGTGATATATTGTGAGATTTTCCGCACCCCTGGCCAGCATCGCCCTGAGCACTGCCCTCTTCTCCAGAGATATGTCCCAGTTCCCAAAAACCCCTACTGCCAGTTTTGTAAGTCCATTGGCCATAATGAAGAAGAATGTCGCAGCTATGACCTTATGCGAGAGCGCACCTCTGATGCTTACCGAGTCCACAATGAAACCCAGAATAATGATGGTTATGGATACCGAGATGGCACCTCCGGCAGAGGTGATTTTGGTGGTCGCAGCCGTGGTGGGATGACAGGCAGAGGTAGAGGCCAGGTTGTGTGTTACAATTGTAACCAAGCTGGTCACTTGGCCTGCGACTGTCGAAACCCCACTACGACATGTCGGTATTGCCGCGCAGTAGATCACGTCATTGAACAGTGTCCCCAGCTCCTTGCAAAGATACAGGAAAATAGCCATAGCCCTACCCCAAGTATTTAGTTGATTTCCGTGGAGCAGAGACCTGCCCCAGCCCTCAATGTGGTCACCCAGAGTGGAGCTACGACACATACTCAAGACTCGCCAAGACAACCTGCCACAATGAGTGCACAACAGGTCTGTAAAAAAGCCCCCGCCCTTGGCCCGACGAAGGATAACACACCAGTCCCGGAGGTCCGGTGCGCTAATGTTGATGGCGCCGTAGACATATCTGTGCGGCAACACCAGCAGGTGTCGCAGCTACAGGGGGCCTCGACGGATAAAGTAAGTACACTATCTTCTTTCTTACAGAGCTGTATGAAACTCTTGCGCAATCAGAACGCTCTAAACGAGCTGCAAAAAGTTCTTGCTGTCACAGACCCTCAGAGAGGAATTGATCAGGAGAAAACTGTTAGTCGTGTCCAACGAACGGGAAGGGAAATGAGGTTGAATGTTCAGATAGGAGAATATGATATGACTGATGTCATCCTCGATCTTGGATCAGACGTCAATGTCCTCCCTAAGCAGACGTGGGGACAAATGGGAAAGCCTTCCCTGGTTTGGTCGCCTATACAGCTGCGACTAGCTAACCAGCAAAGGATTGTACCGCTAGGGAGACTTCTTAGTGTCCCAATCGACATCGATGGGGTCAGTACTCTAGCAGACTTTGAATTTATTGAGATCATTGATGACAGCAACCCTTACCCAGCCCTGCTGGGAATTGAGTGGGCCATGGCCAATGCTGCAATCATCAACCTTAAAAGGCGACAGATGACCTTCGAAGGAAATGGCCTGCGCGTTATTATACCCCTTGATCCGTCCCAAGGAGAAAGATATACAGAACCACTCAGAGATGAAGGGGAGCAGGATACTTTAGATCACATCTATAACATCACAACCACGGATGCAGATTATGTCGAGCCTAATGCTGATGGTGTAATGGATTGGCAATGTGATAGCTCCTGCATGTCTGATTCAGACGATGGTCTGGAAAATTGGCAGCAACGACTGTACGAGCTACATGGCCATAGGTGCGCACAGATCACTCAGTCTCTTCGATGCCTTAGAGCACAACCTCGAGAACTGCCTGCACAGGTCGGGATGACAGATCTTGGAAAAATTATTCTGCGGATGCCAGACCAAGTACCCCAGTCACAAAACATCCAACATCTGGAAATAGCAATAGACGCTACCGCAGCATGGGGGGTCGACCCTACAAAAGTTCAGCTCCATCGGTGAACCTACCAGAAAGTCGTGCCCACCACATTTATAAGACAAGCTCAAGAAGTGTGAAGTAAGTTTCAAGGGCAGAGCCAAGCCGCTCGCACCTCAAATTTAATCATCCTATCGCAGATATTACCGGGTTGGGTCGAAGGGCACTATTGGGCCGAAGTTTCTTATTGCCCCGAGGCTGCGACCATGCTTTTGCCGCAGCCCAAAAATGTTTCGAGGCCCAAAATTCGACCGTTGGGAGGTAGCCAGTTTGGCGGCGGCGGGATTTTAAGTGCTTTAAATGACTGTACTAAGACCAGTACCGGCAATTACGTCCCGCAAGGACAAGATTTTCATCCGATTTGGTGCTTTCAATGCACTGTCCTCCCCGATTTGATTGATAGTGTGTATAAGAAGATGCCTAAGATAGGAAAAATCGCATCCTGCATTTCTTCAAGCTTTGCGAGTGAACCCATGACCACTGAACGTGAGATTGATGACTTGGTCCGAGAATGCGAGCAAGAGGGTCTGATCACCTGCTCTACTTGGCCGCCTGCCATAGCTCACTGTGAAGCCACTCCCCCAGCACCACCATGGCCGATGCAGACACGATCTGCCAGGAAAAAGTCTACAACTGAAATTCGCACCAAGCGCAACCAAGACCGATCGCAGCAAACAGGGAAAACATCAGCGGCTCATCCTATGGAGCCCTCTGGTTCCGCCCAGGCCCCGGCCAGGGGAAGGGAGAATATTCCGCCACCACGACCACCATACCTACCACCTGTTCGCCCAGGCACCGCGTTACCCCGGCGGAGAAAGCAGTTTACATTAGCCACACCTTCATTACCACCAGGAGTGCCACTGATTGGCAGTATGACAGGGAAGATTGATCGGCTTAAGTACAGCGATCATGACACCAATGACTATGGAAAGTTCCCATAGTTTGACCTAGCCGAATACTTGCACCGCGTCAGGTACCCCGACCATGAGGTCACACTACTGGAAGTGCAAACATGGGCTGCGGGTCTGGACAAAGCTGGCCTACTCAAGCTATTCAACATTCCCCATTTTGGACGCGGCATACATGTGACTGTAGTGGCCAAGCAGTTACTAGCCTTGGTGCATGACGGCTATTTATGGATAGGGGACCAGCAAGTTCCTATCGACGCCGCCCTCATCCATAGGATCACAGGTTTACCCATGGCAGGACCAGATCCGGGAACCGAGTTTCCGTCCAAACATGACGACACAAAGCTCGCGCAAACCATGAAGGAGCGGTTTGGCCTGACAAAAGGGAAACGGGGGTATCATACTTCCGCGATTCGGGAACAGCCCATTCGGTTTGCAGCTGAACTCTTAGCCTGCAAACTTATAAGGAAATGTAGGCCAACTGAAGTACCTGCCCCGGTTATTAGGATTGCTATGAATTGCGCCGAGGGGTATACTTATAATTGGGCCGGCTATCTCGCGAAGGAGTTTTTGGAGGATGCCCGTGATGCGCAAGAAAAAGGTAGACCTTTTCATTATTCGTGGCTTATAATCCTTATTGCATTAGTTGGATGGAAAGAACCTACTGAAGCTCAGTTTGCCGAAATAAACCCCGGCACACCAGGAGCAGCAAGGTATGCCTCCCTTTGGGTATCCCCAGATAAGGAAACTCAACAGATGACGAACACTGTGTTCATATTCTATGCTCTGAGCCTTCACTATGAGATAGTGCGAACACCTCGCCTTACCAACGAAGTGTTCTCTCAGTACGAGGGGATCGCGCACTTTAGTGCCGATATGCATCATGTTTTCATTCAAGCTCGTGCAGATCCTCAACGACAATGTTTCAAATTACCATATGTAGTCACCGAACCAAATATCCAGCGGATCGTTCAGCAATGGCCGGCTGAATGGCTGAAAGATTTAGGAAAAAAACCCTCTATTCCAATTCCTCCAGCTACCAATATTGGCGCAGGTACTAGTCAGGCGCAGCAACAAAGCCCATTGGAAGATAGCGAAGACCCAAGTGATTCACAGATAAATGATAACGGCCAGGGTGGCGATAGTAAATAGGATGAGCAGGATGAACAGGATGAGGAGTCGGTCAAGACCATAACAGATCCTACCCCACCGACGAAGCGCAAGTCACCAGAAGTAGCCGAGGTAACCAAGCCACAGTCTCGCAAAAAGGTAAAGGCATCAAAGGATAAAGATATCGAGGAGGAAGCCACTGTCACGATGGGTGCACTGGAGCATGCTCTCGAACAATCTACGATGGCGCTTACTAAAAAATGGTCTGAATTCGCGGAGCTACATCTTGCCAGCCTCGCAGGTCTCGCAACCAGAGTATCAGAGTTAAAAGAGCTAATCGCAAAATCAGCGCCCAGTACTGCGACAAGAAGCACTATGGCACCCCCGCAGCAGGACAGTAGGCAATGGCCACTTAGGGATCCCCAGGGACAGGTATCAAGTGCAACTCTGATGCATCCTGACATCGATTCTCGACCCCCGACAAATATAACTGCGGAGCTTGATTATACAAAGATACCTATGTCAGAGTTGCACCTCCGACATCTCGCGATTACAAAGGAGATCCATACCCGAACTCAAGTGTCACAAATCCAACTGGAAGAATCCATCAAGCAAAACAAAACTTTTGCCGCACGCCTACAAGAGATTGCACAACAGAAGAAAGAGGCTGAGCAGACAACAACTACGCTAATGCAAGCATTGGATGAGGCATGTCGGAGTCTTTCTGACTCCGACATACAGGAAACAGAGGAACCAAAGCAGAAGATTGCTAAGATGAAAGACTATGCCCAGCAGTCCCGCAGTGAATTGGAACGGATGAAGATAGAACATCAGCAACAGATTGCAGAACTTCAACTGCGCATTCCCCCTGAGACTCCTCCAGAGGTCCGAGAACAACGCCAGCAGGATATCAAGGCTTCAGCAAAAAAAATATTAGACAACATGGCTAGTGTCGCAAAACTAATGGAAGACAGCATAGAAGCATGGGAAAACCTACAGGACCATCCAGATGCAGGGAAGATTCAGGAAACCATCAAGTTGCGCCAGGATGAGTTAGATGCAGTCCGAATAGAAATCAAGACGCTGCCACCTATGCAGAAGATGGATAAAGTAAAGCACAGCAAGGAACTTCAACAGGAAATCGAGTCTTGCAGGACGAATGTGACGATGCTGGAAAGTGCGTTACAGCCCCTGGTTGATGAAGCCTTAGAATTGACCAATACTGCGGAGAGCCAGCTCAAAATTTTGAAGACATATGACATTTTTGCGCAGGAAAAGGCTGACACAGACTCTTCTTCAGTATTACAGGAGATGGTGGAAAAGGAGAAAGCCGCTGATGAGATACTGCATAATCTCACCAGTCGCTTCCAGACCCTCGCACAGAAGATTCGCCCACCAGAGAAGATGAAGAGTGTCCCGGGATGAGCCACTAGTGAGTCTTAGGGGCCTGTTGGGGCGCATACTCCATGTTGGGTAACTCCGCGGTTATTTAGGAAATTTGTAAGCGGAGCTATGGGCCAAAATAGTCTTAGGGGTGTCAGGGTAAGTCAAAACCCTCCTTTTTGTAATAAACCCGTGGTTTAAATCCAGGGTTTAGGGTTTTTTGGGTGCCCATGGTTTAAGACCATGGTTTTGTAAAACTGCGCAGTATAAATAAGCGCTTATGTAAAAAGGATAGGTTAGGATTTTTGATGTAAATAAAGATAAGGCGAAGTAAGGTTGGTTTTTGTAAGGAAAGGATAAGTCCCAGCTGTGTGCGTGGACGACCTCTGCAGCTATGTGCGCAGAGGGTTTTTGTAAGAAAGAAAGAAAGATCTGCAGCTATGTGTGCAGAAGCCTGCTGCTGTGTGCGCGGCTATTAAGGACTGAAGGGATCTGCAGCTGAGTGCGCAGATCAACTGTGGTTTTTGAGGAAAGAGGAATAAAACGCAGTTTGTGGACGTAGCCCCTACACTGGGGGTGAACCACGTTATATTTGGTGTTGTGGTTTTATTGTGTTGTTTCTGCTTCTGTTATTTTCATGCATTAAACTGAATACATCTGATAATGTTAGATCACTGCTAGTAATAAGCTTCGCTGTGAATTCCCCGTAGTGGGTTATGCAAGTTTAGTTTGTTTATTATGCTGCGAAGTCATATGTGAATGAATGATAGCTTTACAAGAGTTGATTAATAATTGCTTTGAAAGGCTAAGGTACAGTAATACCCCTCTCTGCATGCAGAAACCTGATTCTGCGGCACCCCATTGCTGTTTCGGGTGAGACTGCAACCTGCGCGCAGGTTGTTGCCGAAAGGGCCAACACGGTGGGTCTTTTGTTGGTGCGATGTATAAGAGTTAACTCGGGTCTGCCCTATTGCCCAACACAATCCAAATAACGTGACAATTTTCTCCACTAGTCTCTTTCCTAGAAAACAAGGAAATGTTATATAATGGAGATTTCTCCACTAGTCTCTGCCTAGAAAACAAGGAAATGTTATATAATGGAGATTAGACATGCTCTTATTGTAAACTATGGTAGCCAAGTATCAATGTTGTCTCCAACAAAGCTTGCATGATACTCAAACACTTGAAGAATTATGTATACCAATAACAAAAAAGAAGAGAGCTTTACTCAGTAATAACATTATCCAAAAAATGACATATAAATATGTCCAAAAGATACTAACAATATATATAACATTCATAATGGAATGAACAACCCTCTATGATTCTCCAACATTATGATTAGTCAATGTGATAAACCCATCAACACATCGAATCATATATTAATTAGAATAAGTCTTGACATGATTTTAATTGCAAGTGAAATCAAATTTAGATGTGTTTGGAGTAAAGGAATAATGAAATATTTAGAAGGTAAGCTATGAATCTAACTGATTGACTAAAATAGTCATGTATTTTTCTTCCTAGATTACTCGAGGATAGGGAGATATTGAGGTAGTCTTTCTATGCCATCTCCTAAATATCATTTAGTGTTTGGCCATGTTTTAAAGATGTAAATCCCATTACAAATAAAAAAAATTCCCCAACAACAAATAAGAACATGAACACTTTGCTCACATTCAGTTTTCTCTAGTGTTGATTTATTCACATTCCAAATGTAGACCAACTATAATAAATGTTTTATTGTTGTCCTAGACTGAACTTTACTAAGTGATGAGTTAGGGGTATTTTTTATCAGACTATGAATGGATGTGTTATGCCAAAATTGTATTGAGTGAACCCCCTTATGTGTGAATGTTGGGTGGAAAGTAGGGAATAATTTGGAAAGTGATTATTAATCATCCTTGCCCCTAGAATTGGAATTCCTATTACAAGTCTCTATATTATTACAACTTCAAAAAGGTAAACTAAAGCGTATGCAAGAACATGAAGATATGGTGTGGATTACAAAGACACAATACAAAGAAAAAATACAACTACAATCACAAAGAAAAATTACAATTAAAAACGCAAACTTTGTTCAAGCTTGTCAATTACAAAGACAAACTATAGAGAAGTCTCGCAACTACAATTACTATCATAATTGAAGCCCACATATTGACAAATGATATAGAAGGATATGTAGCAAACTAGCCATATACCAACATAAAACAAATTCAATCCCTAGATTGGTGAGTTGCATATTATCGATAAGCATCTCGTTACCCTCATTGAAGCTCATATTTTATTTAATGATATAGCAATATACAGAACTAAATAGTCATACACCAACAACGCCTCTAAGGATGAATCCAAATCATTACAATAATTATGGCAGTTAGGGTCTNTTATTTAATGATATAGCAATATACAGAACTAAATAGTCATACACCAACAACGCCTCTAAGGATGAATCCAAATCATTACAATAATTATGGCAGTTAGGGGCTAAATAATGGAAACCATAGACACTTTGGACCAATTAAATACCTAATAAAACCAAAATTGAAAAAAAAATGAGTTAAAGACCTAATTATAAATTAAATTGGACTCCCAAAGTGAAAGCCATGTAAACTTTGAACTGTCCAATCAAGGTCTCTAGAACCATGGAAAATAATTTGCCATACAAGAACCAAGCCTCAAGCACAATTCGAACCTCACATGGTTGCTTGTTGCTAAAGAAAAACACTTACTTGCATCCACAATCATGAAACTTAGGATAGGGTGATGAAACTTGTAACATGTCCCTCCCTAATAGTGAAGAGCCCGAATATGCCCAAATATATGCTCATTGTACAAGGCTCAAGTAAACCCAACTTGAACACACATATATAGGGCTATCCATAGAAACCTCAACATTCCAATTAGGGTCTCTACAAACAAGGAAAACAATATGTCATAAAGCAATTAGGCCATGCCATATGCCACATTGGGCTCCAAGTGGATTCTACAATTGAATAGTGGAGGGTGCACCACCCCGATGTTTAATGAAAATACTATCATAACATTACAAATACATAAATAATTAAAGACCCAATAAAACCAAATTAATAGCACGAGAATGGTTAAACAAAACCCTAAAATTCCCTAATATCCCTTCATTGTGCATAACTCAAGTATGCTAACAAGAATTAGGTTCATTATAGTAAAATTCTGAACTAGAATTAGGGTCAAATTAGGGTCAAATTCTTAAATACTAAGTATCATTACTTACATTTTTTTACAAATTTCCAACCAAAAATGATATGTGGGTAACCATAGAGGCTCATCACCCAAGAAAACTCACATTCATGAAAAGGTCACACAAATTTCCAACTAGGACTTGATGCATTGATAAACATGGAGGCTCATCAGTTTGAAGGATAGAAATTCTACAAGGAAATATAGCTTCTCCTTTGAAAATGCATCCAGCTCCATGACCAAAATCCACCTGCAAAAACAAACTAAGCTTAATGATTGAGCTCCACTTGTAAGGAAGAACCCACAATCATAATACAAAACAATAAAAAACTTACAAAAACCACATTCACTCTATGTTACTTTGTCTAGGTCTCTTCCAAACAGCAGACATTGGAAACCGAGGGTTTCTCAAATATTTAGGACTGCTCAAACAAGAGAAACACCAAGTGAATGCAATACACTAGACGACACAACCAACCATATAGAATACACAAAACCAAGATTCAAACCTTGCTCACAAAACCATGGGTGAGGTAGCGCTATGCATACAACAATCATAGATGAGGTAGGAGCTCCCTTGAAACACGTAGAGGGAGCTTGGTGCACCACTTCTAAGGGGATTAAACGGCCACCCATTGAACCTAAACAAAAATACAATAACCTTAAAACCCTTCAAAATCTCCACGTTAATGACTTTTGAATTCATTTGGCTTTATGTTAGAGTTAATCCCAACCACCAACACATGGATAGATTTCCAATGGTACCCTATTGTACACCACATTGGGCTCTAGGTGGATGCCATTATGTCATTCGGGAGGGTGTACCACTACTAGCCCAATGTGGTGTACAATAGGGTACCAATTGTACACCATTTCTCTAATCATTTTTCTACCACGACCATTTCTCTTCATGGAATTAGAACTATCTGATTTCTCATGTGAATCAATCAAGTATTTTTTTGTTATCATGCTCATATATCCCAACTACACGTGTCCAAACCATATTCCACAAAAAAAACTTTTAAGTATTCTCTTCCTTATCATTCCATGTATGTGGAGAGAGAGAAATACTCTCGAGCCTATCAGTATTGATGAACGGGAAGAGGGGGATATCCCTTCTTTTGGATTTTTTTTCTCTGCAATTCTTTGCATCTCCTCTCTTACAATAGGAATACTTCTTATTTTATTCTGAGATAGGGATATCAATCTTTCTCTTGCTCTAATTTCCTTTCTCAGCTGCTTAGTAGTTTAGATAGCAACGACTTCTTCTAGTCAATGAACTTGACTTCGAAGATCTCAATGCACAACCTCATCTTCTAGAGTAGTGGATATCTTATCTGTGCACTCTGACTCGTACTTCTCAAGAGGATTATCCTTCTCTCCCTATTTCCAAATAACTTTGTCCTTCTGTGATACCTTGTGAAATCAGAAACATGGGCACACAACACACTTATTATTATTGATTACTTTACAACACACTAAAAGTGTTAATGTTAATACTCACATAGAGCTAACAACGTTTTGAGTAGACTACTACTAGTAGGAGTAATTACCACCCTTC
Organism: Pseudotsuga menziesii; assembly: GCA_001517045.1. Taxonomy (NCBI): domain Eukaryota; kingdom Viridiplantae; phylum Streptophyta; class Pinopsida; order Pinales; family Pinaceae; genus Pseudotsuga; species Pseudotsuga menziesii. Next base: position 729,980 of record LPNX010829343.1, on the reverse strand, counting down.
AATAAAACAAAATTCCCCAGCCTTAGATTTCCCTATTGAAGTCACATGCCAAGAATTGCCTATGTTCCAGCTATTTAGCAATTACAATATCTTTCTTTATATCATTCATATAATAACAAATTTATTTGTGATGGATATGCTCAATTTAAACAATAAATCTATGGAGTAAAAATGGTTTATCAAATAATAGTAGATTTCCCCATTGAAAACACATGCCAAGAATGGCATACATTCCAAGTATTTAGCAATTACAATGTTTTGGTTTATATCATTGACATAATTACTAAACTTGGAATTCTAGGTTATTAAATCACACGCTTGTCTACAAAAGCATTCCTAAAGGTTGTTTAAAAAAAGAATTCATTTTGAATTTTGGATTTCACATGTGCTCAACAATATACATAATACATAATAGTGGATTGTGATTAAATTAGCATACATCCATTGGGATTTACCAAAAGCCCAGAGGTATCAAATTTTTTGACGTGCAAACCTCTTTTTAGAATGTAAATGTGGATGAAGCCTTTTAATTTATATAATTTGCCTAATTTTATACATATTCCCTTGTAAATGTTTTGAATATAATTTAGCCCAACATGTTATTTTTTATAATATTTTATTATGTTTTAAAAATGACACCTTTCAACTCTAGAATGGGTACTTAAGCACTTACACATACTCCTATTGGGATGTAGAATGGGTCTCTTTTGCCCAACCTACATAAAATTATATCAACTTTGGTTCTATCAAATGTTGAGAGGGATCAAATTTCTTTAGGTGCAAGCTTTTCCTCAAGTTTAGGACTTTAAAAGGGGTTTTGACTGTTAGGATTTGATCAAGAGTTAAGATGGATCTATAGTGGTTTAATTCTTATTTTTGGTATTAAAAAAAAACGAACTCTTTAACAACTAGTATTGTAAAAAACATTCCATTTCTAATAAATCGACTATTGTGAACAAAATTCTCTTATGTATTTGTCGATTTAGTTTCACATAATGAACCAACTTAGTTTATACTTGTGTGCCAAGTACAAATTCAGAAGCTGCAAACTCTTGTGTTTACATAGTTAATGATTTAACATGCCTTTATACCAAGAGTTAGTTGTGGAGATGGCAGTGGTTTGATATTTTAAGCGTTGTTTATAGTGTTCTTCAGTGATTCCAAATATTTGGATTTTTAACATTGTTTATAATTCGAAAACTTAACATGTTATGAAAATGAAGTTGGATCTTCATTTATATTTATCAATTATAAAAATAAATTTTCTTATTGATTAATCCGAATATGGAGTTCAATTTAGATGATAATTAAATTTTTTTTATTAATTAATCCGAATATGGATTTGAATTCAGATGATAATTAAAATTTTATTATTTATTTTGTTTCTTTGAATACAATGGTATTTAGGTGGAATTTGCATGCTTTAATGGTCAGACTAATCCGTCAGCAACTTATTTATTCATAAACAACACGCCTCCCGATTTTTGGTTTTTACAGAAAAATGTATACATAGGGATTGTCTACATGTACAGTTTTACACAGGAAGTATAGGAAGATATATATGTTTTCCTATATTCATTTTTTATATAAATATGTTATTGAAAATTAAGTTACATATTAATCTACATTTCATAAATATGTCGTAAAAAGAAGATATATGATATGTCGTTCTTTATTAATTTCAAATGTGGAGGAGTTGAATTTCGATGATTATTAAAATTTTATTATTAATTTTGTTTCTTTGAAGACAATGATATAAATACCATTGTATATATCCTCCCATGAATGTAATGCATGTATTGGGGACTTCTATGCTGAAATGGTCAGACTAATCCTACAACAAAATATTTATTTATAAAAGACACGCCTCCTGATATTTAAGTTTCGAAGAGGATTTGAGGATCAATCAGCTGACATAGGTTGCTTACCCAATTGCTTGTCCAACATTTTTTTGTACATGCGACTTAGTAGGAGTTGCACTAGGTACTATGGATTTGATTATCACTATAATATTCTACTGCATATGAGATTCATGAATAAGAAGCCTCTTATCTACATTAGTTACTTTGGCCAAAATTTCTTCAAAATTAGTTTTTGCTCGACAAACTTAATAATCTGGATGATCCTCATGTACATATGAGCTCTTTAAATGCACTTGCAAAAAAATTATAAACTATAATCCCCTTTGGGTAATGCATTCTTTTAAATGGAAACCCTAACTTCAAATGGTTGTTAGGATTATTATTAATACTTTCTTTGACCACATAGTCTAATTGTCTATTTTCCTAGCTTAGTAGGTATTCATCACACCACTAGTGCATGGGGGATACACCTATGGAACATATTCCACTTACTACATATGATTGCATGAGTTTAAGATCCCTAGGGACCAATCCCTAAAATTTAGGAACCTAGTCTTGCCACCAATAGTCTCCTTCAGTGGAGCTTGGTAGGTAAGCAATTATGTTCAGTTATGCTCCAGTTACTATCAGTTAAATAACAATCGGTTACACTAGCACCGGTTTTCATGACTGAAGGGAGTGTGGGGGCCTTTTCTCACCTACCCTCATTAGTTAATTGATTGTGGACTAAGTTAGTTATCTGGAGTTGCATTAGTGAGATCCAACGATGAATTTCCCACACTAAGTTAGCTCTGGAGTCATCCTGAGTTGGTAGATTCGAATCCTATCTTAGGAATTTGAATTCTCCTACAGTGTACAACTAGTCTATTCCATATTATTTACTTATTCATGAATATAATCATATTATTACAATTTTGTGCCATGTGCATGAAATTTTGTCATGATTAATTGAATAGTATATGCAAAATTCTTCTCTCTCTTCTACAACATTCTCTTCCACTTGAATTCATGCAGGCTGATGATCCTATGCTTCACATAATTTAACAATGGTTCAACTATTTAGCCAAAATACACCCATGAGATTATTTTTAGATGACCAAATGTCCAATATACAAAGGAAACTTAAGCCATGCTCTCTATTTCTAGGAGTGACATTGAATGTCTACTCTAACATAAGTAGTCTAAAAGGAAATCTCTGCAAGGAATACTCTATCTAGAAAAAAACTAGGCAGCATATGAACTTATTTGCTTCCCCAGATATTTAGATAAGTGAAGAATTATGCTATATACCAATCTCTTGTGGAAGCAATTAAAGAAATAATGTCCTCTTAAATCCTAGGAGAATTTTTATTGTAGATAATAAATAAACAATTTTGATGAAATTATCACAGATATCATAAATATAGGGCTTGAAGTAATCTTTCTAGAGGATTGAACAATAGATATGCTTGGATGTTTTTCTCTGGTCCATTGCCAGTCCATTGAGGGGTAATCAAATGAAGCACACATGATGTCCATCAGGTATGCAGACAAATAAAATTTCGGATTTTTGTAGCTAAGGAATTCTATGCATCAACAAGTGCATCCTTGAAGATTATACAAAAATTCTTTCCCACTTAAATATCTGACATCTTGTTGCAATATGATGTGCCAATGGAGCCAATTCTAGCTTAAAATGTGATTACTTATCAACACTGTTACGGTTGAGATTTAGATTACCAATAATTTTCTTACTTTTGATTCCCAGTAATTTATGAAATAGGGAAATCAGGAGCAGATAGCCTAGGAGATCAAAATTAAAATTAACAAAACTCGACTTCTGATTCTTAAATTTCCTAAACTTGCATTGTATAAGTGAATTAATATGTCAGAAGGATCAGAATTGGTTTAATCAAGGATTAATTTGTTCAAGGTTAACTCCTAGGTGCATTTAAAAAGATTTTTTTATGAAATTAACTACGAATAGTGAAAATTACAAGAATTCTATGAAAATAAACTATGGAATTTAAAATTTGAAAATAAACTATGGGATCGTTGTGGATAAAACACCCACTCACTTTCATGGGTTAATACATGAGTCCCCATTATTCAGTGTTATGACTCAACCACGACCATCTCATACTTTTATATTAATATTTAAAAACATTCAGTGAATTGCGTCATTAAGGTACTCAAAAAATTCTTACAAAATTACATTTTAAACTGGGTTAAATCCTCAGGATGTTACACCATAGTTACATTTTTCAAAATGAAGTTATATTATTTCTTATACGTATGATGTCTTGTTGTAGGAGGACCAATATATAGAATTCAACAGTCACTTCCAATATCTTTTGGTTGAGTCCCATTTTCATTTCTAGATTTTCATCATGAAACAATTTAATATTACCAGCATTTTATTGTTTCTAGGATTTTCAACCTTTCAAAATATTTAATCAACATAAACCTCACAACATATTCATTATATTGTCATCATATTTTATCATCACTAGTAGGATCCATCAACTCTATCCCTTGCAATGACAGAATTTTTATTAGCATTTCAAAGGTTTTTTTATGTTTCTCGTCACATGAACTCCATAGTTTCATAAGAACTTCATAGTGTTACTGGAAGTCCACATAGGTGACATGAATTTTTGTAGGTGGCATTTCTCATATTCTCATCAATAGGTGTAAAAAATAGTGCATTCTTAAGTAATCCATGCATCATAGAACTATTCAGATCATCTAGTTGATATTTCATTCTATTTTAAGATCTGATCAAACATATATATAATCCTATTTTCCTTTTTAGTATAATTAATTTATTTGTTTTTACAAGCTCTAGTTCATTCAAAATTCGATTTAACTCTGTAAGTATGAGTCTCATGTGGATCAAAGTTACTTGAGATAAAGTTTTGTTGCTCCTTCTAATTTATTAAATCCAAGGAAAATTATTATTATTGACACCACTCTTATGATTATTATATCTTACTTATATATGATCATGTTTTATAAATTACCCTTTGTCTTATGATCATTTTGTATGGCTTTGGACCCATGATCATGCATTATAACCTTTCATATCCCATGATATTTCCTATCATTGATATCATTACCTTATCCTTGTCTATTCTTCAATTCTTTTCATGTTTTTAATAAACCATTAACCTTAATACTCCTGTAAATTATGCCATCCTAATCTCATAATAATTCCATTTTTGTTTTGCACTTATTCAAATCACTACCAAGGATTCATATTAGCTCTTCATTCCATGTTTTCCAAATAATAACCCTTTCCAATATATGGTTGTTTACCATTCATCCCTAATCAACTAATTGTAAAGGTATGATTTGCAAAAACTTTCTCTATGCTAAAGATACATGCGGATTGTGTGAAAACATATGGTAAGGATAGGGGTATATTGACGTGAACCTATATCTATTGATACTTTGGAATATTTTCTTGCGTACGATACATGAAGGTCCTTTTTCAACAACACACCCTATTATTACTTCATGAAATTCTAAGGCTACAATGACCAAGATGATATTCAATTCCCTCAGGGTTTCAACGGTAAAATAACATGAATTGGAGATTTGGTATGATATATCATAGAAAAGTGTGGTTGAAGCCATCAGATTACATTTGGAAGGTGAAAAATGGTTTAAGAGTAAGCATGTTGAGAAAACTATCTCTTATTGATTCTTAAAACCAGAGTATACGTAGGTGCAGGGTGAGATCCATCTCCCTCTATTTCCTTTTACTCTTGGAATACTAAAGCTTATGCACATTATTAGTGATCAGTTTAGTTCTATTATGGGCTTCATGGCCATTTCTATGATATCTCTTTGATTGTTAGGTTTTTTTCTCTTTTGCTTTAGTAACAAAAAATGTAATAGAAGTCTGTTTGTGAGACTCGTTTTTATGTTTTTTTGAACTAGTTTGATGGTATGTTGTTTAAGGCCTTGTTGGCCTGATTTTCTAACCTAGGGCAACAAGGAGATTAATCCCACACAAGCAGCTTAAAGCAACTCCCGATGTGTTTGGGATAGCAAAATATCGCAGGTTATGGTCCTGCTACCAACTCAATTTTTCTCTTAAGGAGAAACTAAAATTCAATAAAAATCTATCCTAATGTTATTTCTATCTAAATAAATCCTAAATTTAGTTTTTAATTACCTAAGTTATCCTACAATTGCTTTCTTAAGGAAAGTCTTCGATTTTGAGGATTTTATATTTAATGTTCTAAATATAAAAGACTATTAAAATTATTCTAAAATTACAGAAATTCTATTTAACAACTGTTAAATGTAAACTATTCTAAGATAACATTTACTAAACTATAACTATCCTATCCCAGCTGAGAGCAATTTTGAATATTATATTAATTATTATTTAATATAGTGATGAACAAAAAGATAAATGAGTAAGATCTAAATGAAAATATTTAAACCATCCACACTAAATCATTCTGCTATAAGCTACCTTGACAGAGAAATTGAAATAAGCAATTACTTCAGATTTTCCTGAAATGTTTTAATTAATTAACAACTAATAAACAACATTAAATATTTGAATAGAAGATAATGCCCATAATGAAATCATTGCAAAAATACAAGTGAGATCAAAACACACATAAATATGTATATCATTATATCTAGAATCTTCAATAAAAATATTGAAAAACTCAATTATAATAACATACTTAATTCAAATACAATATTGTGTTGACAAAGTGTAATATCGATTAATGAACACAGGCATAACCAAGTATACTGCATCAATATTATAAGTAGAAGATTATATACTGAAATATAAAACGAGTATCCAAAATAATACTGATCAATGATATCAGCCTGAGGATTTCTAGTCACATTCCACTTCCAAAGATAAAACTTCAGTCAGGAACAAAACTAGTATCAAAATAATATTTCAAATATGTTTCTCTTCAGTCACTCCATCACTCTTATGCATAAGAATTACTAATTTATATAATCCTACTACTCTTTCGATTTAGTTTTTCCATAAATGTTGTATGCAATATTATAGGAGTCTTATCACTATTAAAGTGCATTGAATCTCTCCAACAGACACTTGTCACTATAGGATAACAATAATAAAAAACGACTAGCCTGAAACATCTGCTAATTTAAAGGAGCTGGCATATTCGTGGTTGTGTCGAAATTCCAGTCTTCAAGAAACATCAACGTCTTCCAACTGAAATCCAAAATATCCTGAATCGGCAAAGGATAGTGATAACATGCCCACCTGTTTAAACAAACAAAAGAATCTTATTAAAACCAATTTTAACAGAAATAACAAAAGAAACCATAAGTTATATGTGTGCCTGTAAAATCTGTGATTTTACAGGCATGCACAAAAAAGATTTTATTACCTGTTGACAGAGAGATAAACCATATAACTGAGAATGAAAACAATCATCAGGTTCTACTTTGTAAATTGATCACTCTTCTGGCCTCAGAGAGTTTGGCTTTGAGCCTGATGATTACTAGCTTCTGTTGTTCCACTTGTTCAAGCAAGTGTTGGTTTGTATCTATCATTGATTTTTTTTCCTTCTTGTATTGGTTCTTTTTGATGTTCACTTCCTTCCATCTGTTAATCCAGTTTAATAACTCTTCCCTGAACGTCTTATTTTCCACCTCTTTCAAGGCTGCATTAGCTTGATACTGTTTTAGTTCATTTTTCAATTCTACAATTTTAGTCTCGTATACCCTGTCAAGGACCTGTTGGATAGTTTCTTCCTCCTTGTCATGACACGAATCATCTGCTTGAGAAGAACCAAGATTATCTATATCTTGACCAGGTGATGGAAAGCTCATAAAAGATGGCTCGGGACCCGAACCATAGGTGTCCATACATGATGGAGTAGCTTCAAACTTACCTGACTCTGTAATGTCTTCAGCCAATTTTTCATGATTATTCTCTATAAGAGTAGGTTCATCCATATGTGTGGTTTCGGGAACCAATGATGGAACATCGTCCTCAAGATGGACAATCACTGGCTAAGTACTCTGTTGAGTGGCCGTAGGAACAGAGGCTGTAGGTGTATTATTCATACTTCTAGTAAGTCTTCTTGTACAAACAAACATGATACATTTTAATTCAAAACCCCCTTTGTCACAACATACCTGGGCTAACTGCTCGAGTTTATGCATGGACTCATCACCATGTTTTCGAGGAGTATATAGCGTACAGGGGTTTTCATAATTAACAGCATCAACATCTTCATTTTTTGTTAATTTTCTCTCTGTCTTTGTAGGTGTACTAAAGCACTTGTCAGATAGGGATTGGTCCAAGGTTGTCTCAGTGTAACATGGAGCTACATTCATGACCCCATCATCACTGATACAAGTACTTATAGGTGGATTTGCTTCGTGAAGCTCTTTATCCTTAGATTCAGATTTATGAATGTCGTCAACTTCGTATTTTACTGTAGCCTTTCGTTTCCTATGGGTTTTTGGGGGAGGGTTTGGCCAATATTGAGTTTTCCCTAATTGACATTCAATCAAAAACTCATCCCAAGAATTACATTTAAGAGACAGTTGATGCTGAATTAAAATTTTGACTAGGCCATGATGGAACAAACTTCTATCAAGATTACCTATGGTAGTTTGAACCGAATGCCCCATTTTTTTCAGACTTTGCAATAGGTAATATGGAATATTAAGCTTAAAGCCTTTTAGTGCTAACAGTAGTCACAAATGATAATAATGTAGATGACAAAAATCGTCCGTCACATGATGCGTACCTGACCAAGATCTCATAGAATGCTCACCATTCTGGCTTTAGAAACTTAACCGAAACCCCAATCTTCAATTTTGCACTGGCCGGTAAGGGCAACAGGAAGGACAGACATTTCTTCTTATTCACTTTCCCACCTTTAAACCATCGCTCTCCAGTTTGAGGGAGTTTCATAGCCTCTGCAATTTTATCTTCATCTATGATAAAGTTGAAATCTCCAATCTGAGCTACGTTTTCTTTAAAACTCAAAGAAAACTACTTAGTGACCTCCATGTTATGGCCACTAAAACACCTAAAGAACTGCCCCCATCCAATCTTTTCAAATAACAGAGCAGCTTTCTCATCGGCTTCAACAAGCTCCGGTCCTGAAATTTCAAATTGACTAAGCAGAGCCATAGCTCCCTCACTACTACTCTGGTTATGAATGGAAATGAATGGAGTCATGAAGATGGAAGGGATATGCACCCAGGTATAAGACAATACGCGAAATTTCAAATCCTCACATGCTTCATACCTGACAGAGATGAGAGCTCCAACTTTGGCCATTTTAACCAAATTTGGAGATGATTAACACAACAACCAGTGATTTTGCTATGATAAATGAAATACTAGCCACGACTAACTGTAAATCTTAACCAATTTTTAATATCAAAAATCATTCGATTCATGAATTATAAATCAAGACATTAACTACACGTAGTTTGGCATGATGAGCTCGTACATCATCATGATTGAGAATCGTTATGAATCACATATGAAATCAAACTCTACCGATTCGGTTTTATTACTACACTGACAGTTGTTAATTAATTTGATAGGTATTAACCAAATCTTCATACCAATGCAGCGATCCTGGTAACAGATGTTGTCTATTAGCAATATGAGTCATGTCTCTTCATTAAAAACTGTCAATTGATGATTTACTCCAGATTACACGTGGAAGGTAGTCGTGCTTATTAACATGATGATAGAGTGTTATAATAGTAAACCCTAATGTTCTTGAAATGCAACTAACTAATGATCCGAATTAACACTCCAACCATGTATATACATAAAGTTTCATTTCGAAATATAGTTTTAAAACTTCACGAAATCCCAACCATTTATGTTCCAAAACCAAATTCGATAGGATATAAAGCTTATAAACTATTATGGTTATATTTATATGACACATGAAACTTTCAAAATAATATTTATTTATTTGCACTTTCACTAGTTATATATATATACAATTTTTACAAAGCAATGATATGATATTAAAGATTAAGTTACATATGAAATGTGAACTTTAGGTCTAATGAAAATTTTAATTAATAAATCACCTTTAGTTGTAGTGATTTCAAGAACTTATAATATCTTATCAATACCAAGCCCCAAACAAATTCAAAATGTGTTTTCTTTAAACACCAATTAGCATACTATCCTGTTAAATCTCTTAAATCAACATATATAATCAGATAAATTAATTAATGATAAAATTGATTATATATAAAATTTTATGAGACTGACAGCTGCTAATTATCGAATTTATGAAAAATGTTTTCATAAACTTTTAATATGTCATTTGACTCTTCTACAATTGAGAGTACCTTCAGAATCAAAGATTCTGAAGGCACTCTGTTATAATCTTTTAAAAAGGTAAATCGTAAAAGAGAGCTGATCCCCCTTCATCTTAATGAAAAATGAAGGGGTTGTTGCTGACTGCCAACAAATGGCGATGACCTAAGCAAACTAGTTATCTCTGCTCATACAGCTTATAAATGATATAAAACAAAATCTTAAAACTTATTAAAAACAATAAAAAATTCTCTAGCTGAATAAAAGCCAATATTTTTATTTATATTCATAAGTACAACTCAGAGATATTCCACCTTTAAAAGAGAGATCTTGTTAGAGATAAACTTAGAAATATCTTGATCGAAACAAAGTACTTCATAGTAAAAATAATCTGCACCACCAGTATAGGATATAGAAATCTACTTTTCCGAAAACTTTCAAGAATCTGTTCCATAAACATAATAATTTTCTTTTCGCTTCTTTTCTTTTCTATAAACAATAATTCTTTTCTTTTAAACAATATTTTTTTTCATTTAAACAACAATTTTGACTGAAGACTACTATCTAGGTATGGTATCCCAATGTGATAGTATCATTCCCGAGAATTGTCTGGAATAAGCAAGCCGACTCGTGATGATACCTCTTGTCTTTTGATTTTTAAACCAAAAGCCATCACCCTGGTGATTAGAAATGAAGGTATCATAGACAACACTGATGATCATGATTAGGCCAACTCATGATGAGACCTCCTATTCTTCAGCCAAAATTATGTTTTCTTTATTATATTTGAAATTTTAATTTTATAAAATGAGAGATCATTACCCAGCATGGTGACCAAATGGTAATGTCAGTCATTAATATCACCAGAAAATGAATCAGTTGGCTCGTGATGAGACCCCTTATCTCTTGGTTTATGAAACCAAAAGCCATTACTAGATTTCTAATAATGTCATACTAGTGATATTTATGATTCTGATCAGATCAGCTTATTACTAAGACCTTCCGTCTCTCATTTTAGCATTTTATTGACTGGAACAATTTCTAAAAAGTTTTCAGATTGTAAATACTTTTGAAGACTGATGGTAGAGATCTGTAAGAGTTTTTCAAAGTACAAGCTTCGCAAAAGACATTAATAAGCTATCCAACTTTTATAAAAAAATAAAAAGGTGAGGAATAATCTGATTAATACTTAAAAATAAAATAATGACGGGTTCTTTATAGATATAAGAAACTTTGATCGTCCTGAACAAATTTTTTAAAGATTTCAGTTTAGTATCATAATTTTCAAGCTAACGAGCAAACTGACTCTTTTTCAACTAGAAGATTTATTTATTTACAATTATTTCTTCAGTTGACATATAAAGATTACTGACTGGTTATATATAAAAAATTGACAGTCTTTAATGCAAATGAAATATTTGATTAAGAGAATCAGAACAGGTTGCAAATAGCATAATGATGTTGAAAGTTACATAAGTCTTATGAATTTATCATCATCCTTCAATTTTGTAAAATATAAATCAGTTTATACAAAATATATAGTTATTTACAAACAGTAAACAAATTATATACATTTTAAGACCTAAAATATTAACAGAAATATTTTTTCAGGATCAGTCCATTCACTGGGAATGTTTCAAACTGACCTTCTAGTGTTTGCAGACGAAAGGTACTTGGACCTATCTTCTCAGCAATAACAAAGGGACCAAGCCAAATCTTCTGAAACTTGGTATGATGTCCCTTTTCCTCATGAACTTAATCCCATTTTAAAACTAAGTCTCCCACCTGAAATTCTCGATGGGAACTAAAGTATTGGTCAAACCAAGACCTCACAATTTGTTGATATTTTGTAAAGTGTTGTTTTGACTTTTCTCTTTCTTCCTCAAGCTTTAACAAAGTATTGATCCTCTTTTCCATTGCTGGACAATCTTCATCTTGAACAGACTGAGATAATTGTAATGAAGGTAAAAATAAATTTGGTGGTAAAATAGCTTCAGTTCCATACACTAAGAAGAAGGGTGAGTTACCTATCGCAGCTTTAGGAGTTACTCTATCTACCCAAGGGCATTGAATAATTCTATATGCCAATCACGATGGTGAACTAAAATAGTTCTTTTGAGAATTTTCAATAAATTTTTGTTTGTTGATTCAACTAAACCATTTCCATGAGGATGGTAGTTAGCTGAATACCTGATTCTTATTCCCTTTTCTAAGGCAAATTGAGTTAACTCAACTGATGAAAAATATGAAGCATTATCAAAAACAAAGGAATCTGGGACACCAAATCTTGTTATGATAAATGATTCTAAAAATAGTATAACTTTATTGGTATTTACAACCCTTAATGGTGTAGCTTCTTCCCAACGAGTAAAATAATCAGTTGCAGTTATTATATACTTGTGTTGTTTAGATGAGGGAGGATTTATTGGCCCTATTATATCAACACCCCATTGCTGAAAGGGTCTTTCTACTGAAACTGATTGTAAAGGAAAACCAAGTTTCTTAACCCTTCCCGCAACAAGTTGACATTCCTGGCATTTTCTGACAAAAGCATAGGAATCTTGAAATAAGGTAGGCCGATAATAGCCAGCCCTAAGAATTTTATGCATAGTAGTTTCTCCACCAAAATGACCTCCTGCTGGTCCAGAATGTAACTCCTTCAGAATTACTTCCGTTTCATCTTTATCTAGACATTGAAGCAATACTTCATCTGAATTTCTCTGAAAAAGGACATTATCAATTAATAAATAAGGAGCAGATTTCAATCTAAGTGCTCTTTTCTTCCTTGGTTCTAGGTAATCAGGAGTAGTTCCTGTTTCCAAAAGTATTCTTATGTCTGCATACCAGGAATCCTATGGTGGAGGATAGAAATAGATTTCTCTGGTAAGTAAAACCTCATCAATGACAGTTTCATCTTTATCATTAGGTAGATGAGTAGCTTTAGCAGCTAATTTACATAATCCTTGACCTTTGACTATCGTTGAGGGTTTAATTTCTAAGTCATACTCTTGAAGAGCTGTCATCCAAGGTGCTCTTTTCTCACCTAAATATTTTTGTACTAACAAATTTCTGACTAAGGAATAAGGGACTATTACTTTCGTTTTAGATTTCAATAAATATGGATGAAAATGTTTGACAGCTTTAAAAACAGCGAAAGCTTTCTTATCAACTTCATGGTAATTAAGCTCGACACCTTTAAAATTTGAACTCACAAAGGAGATTGGTACCTCGTTATTTTGCTGATTTAATTGGGTTAAAACTGCTGCATATGAGATGTCAGAAGCGAAAGTATACAATATGAAATCTTTGTTAAAATCTGGGCTTAGAAGGCTAGGAGCTTCTGAAATGGCTTCTAAAATTTTCTGAAATGACTCTTTTTCAGTTTGTCCCCAATTAAAAATAGCGTCTTTCTTAATCATTTTCTGCAAAGGACGAATGATCTCGGAGAAACTGGGAATGAATCTTCTAAAAAATTTTATTTTACCGAGAAATGATTGCATTGCTTTCTTGTTAGATGGGTAAGTTATTTTTGAAATAGGTTGGGTTCATTCAGGTTCAATCATGATTCCATGTTTTGAAACCACACAACCTAATAAAATACCTTCTGAAATAGCAAATATTTTTTTTTTAGGATTTAAGGATATTCCAAATTTTCTACATCGTTCAAATACCTTTCTAATATGATTAATATGACCAGGTCGATATTTAGAATATACAGTAACGTCATCCAAATAGACAACGACTGAATGATTAATTAATCCTCTAAAAGCAATATCGATTGCCCGTTGAAAAGTTTCCCTAGCATTGATTAACCCAAAGGGCATCTTGCGGTAAGCATATGTTCCCCATGGAGTTCTAAAAGTTTTTTTCAATTGATCATTTGGGGAAACTAATATTTGGTTGTATCCTGAGAAGCCATCAAGGAGTGATAGTATCTCAGACCCAGACACCTTTTGAAGAATTTGTTCCATAGGAGGAACTGGGTAATTATCCTTTTCAGAAGACTTATTCAGATTTCTAAAATCTACACATAACCTAATATCTCTGTTTTTCTTCCTGACTGGAACTAGGTTGGCTACCCACTGAGTATGTCTGATGGGAAAAATAATCTTGGTAGCTAACAATTTATTTAGTTCCTTCTTAATTGTCGGTTCTAGTGACGGGTGATATTTCCTTAGCTTTTGTTGAAAAGGTTTTGACTCCTGTTTAATTGGAATTATGTGTTGCATGACTTGTGTGTTGAAGGTTTTTAGATCGTCATATGTCCATGCAAAAACATCCTTAAATTCTTTAAACAACTTTATAAATGTTGTTTTTTCTGTAGGGTTGCAATCTACTCCTAGATTTATAGTTTGGGGGTTTAGTTCTATTCCTAAATTTATGCTTTCATACCTCATTTGAGAGCTATTAGTGTTACAATTAGGGACAGATCTGAATTTATCTTGAAGATCAAAGAACTTCTCTAATCTTAATACTGAATTAGGGATCGGTTTTACCTTTTCAAAATATTTTTCAACTAAACAAAAATCATTTATTACCGAAAAATCCCGCAGATTTTCGTCATGAGTAACTTCATCAATGGATGAATATTTAAAGGTATCCTCATTCATCATAAAATTCAACACCTACACATCATTATCAAATACATGCCAGTTAAAAATATTATCTGGTATAGAAGGCCTAAAAATCAATTCTACTGAAAAGAAATCTGGTGTAAGATTTTCTGATGGAATTAGTCTTGATGCTACATTTGCTAATAAATCTGCTTCTTGATTTTGAGTTCTTGGAACTGAAATTATGTTAAATGCATCAAAATGTGAAATAAGGTTCCATACCTCTCATTGATAATTCTGTAAATGTTCAGATAGGAAGTGAATAGAGTTACAGACCTATCTGACGATGATTTCGGAATCACCATATGCAATTAACTCTTTGATATCCAAATCAATTGCTTTTTTCAAACCCTGTATTAAAGCTTCATATTCCACAGTATTGTTTTTACAATTAAATTCCATCCTACAAGCTATACATGTTTTATTTCCCTAAGGGTATACCAATAGGCAACTAGCTCCGGCTCCTTCTTTGGATCTCGTACCATCAAAATATAGAGTCCAAGTAGAACTATTAACAACTACTTTGCTTTCTATAATATTTACAATATTAAGATTATCTACATCATTAATAATTTCCTTGAATGAAGAGTCAGGAGCAATAGATGTCACATTGCTAATTTCAGATTGCTGTGTATTTTTAGAGAAAGCAGAATGTTTAGCTTTAAAATTACCAAATCCTAATTCATACATGTAATTCCCCATGATGCAATCTGAAAATAAAACAGGTTCACTAGGATCATGTAGTTCAGTCACAGTATGCTTCATATATCTTTCTCTATTTATCTTTATTTGATTTGACTTTCCATTCTTAGGTAACCATAATGTTGACCAATCCATGGCAAATAATCCATTCAATTGTTGAGACCAATCTCTACTTAAAAATAGCCCATATGCATCAGGAATATCTGCAACAACAATATCTATAATTTGATAAACTGAAGGGTTACAAGAAATCCTGACTAAAACATCTTTCATCTCCCCTACAACCTTCACATTCTTTCTTTCCAATTGAGTTATTTGGGAATTTGATGGAACATATTTTCCATTCAACCTTTTGCATACTGATAAAGGCATCACATTGGAGGATGCTCCGGAATCTACCATGCAATTGTGAACATTCCTATTGAAAATCTCAAAGGTAAGTAAGAATGGGGGTGTAGTTGATTTAGAATTCTTTCCTATTAGCGAAGCTTTATCAACTGTTGATTTTCCTTTATCAGTTGCTGTTAAATCTTGATTAGAATTGTTTGCAGCAGCATTTTGTTTCGCATTAGGAATAATTGAACTCATAGCAGGATTTATAACATTACTGTTAGGCATTGGGTAAATTTGAAGAAGATCGTACATACTGATGTTTGCACGTGTCTTCTTTAAATCTTCAATTATATCATATTGTAAATCTAATTTTGGAGCATTTTGAATGGGTTGGGTATTTTTGGTTGATTGAGTCTGTTTGCCTGATTGAGTTTGTTTATTAGGTTGTGAATTATTGTTGTCATTATTTGGAGTAGAACTTGACGAAGCTCCAGGAGTGTTTGCGAATGTTCTACTACGAGTATTATAGGCATGTTGTCCTGTAGGCGGATTTTTACTCTCATATTCTTTTACAAGACTGTCCCAGAAATGACCATTAACTTGTTGAGGTTCCTCTGATTCTTCATCATTTTATGATTCCTCTTCTCCCTCATTTTTAGTTATTTCTTGATTAGAAGGAGTCTCAGATAAATACAAAACAACTCGAATTGTATTAAAAATTTCTTCATTTCTTGCTATGTCAGGTGGTGAATTTGTTTTATTATTTGTATTTGGATTTTGTCTAAACTAATTTCTGAAATATCCCTTAGAAGAGGAATCTTCAGAATTGGTTTTCTTTAATCCTACAACTTCATTGGTTAATTCCTGAATAGCATTTTGCAGCTGTTCCACATCAAATGCTTTATCTTTTTCTGAATTAAGTTTTTCCATCTTCCTATGGGGAAAAGTATCAGATTTCCCACTTCTATCTGGTTCATAGGACATAGAATCCTTCTCGACTTTAATGGCTTCCTCAAAAGTTTCTACTAACATTGTTTTCCCAGCTCTCTTAACAAACATCCGAGAATATTTTGGTAAAGCTGAAGTATAATTTTCAATAATTATATCCTCGGGTGGTTGAGAAGCAACTAGAATTTTTTTTTTTAATGTTAGAAACCTCTGGTTAAAATCTTTAATTCTTTCTTTAGACTCTATTTTAATCCGAGATAACTCTAGAGCTAAAATAGCAAGTGTTTTATCTTCCCCAAATTTATCTAAAAAAGCTTTATTAAATTCACCCCAATTTGTGATTGATCCCTGTACTAATGAAAAGTACCAGGTAGAGGCTCTTCCTTCAAAAGTTAAAGGAAACAATCAACAAACCACATCTTCATACTGAACGTTCAAGGTTTGAACAGCTAACATGAATTTTTCTACATGCACCTCTGCAGGTTCCTTATCATCTGGGTTAAACTTAGGAAGAAGTTTATCTAAGTGTTTAGGATGTTGTACACCAGGGAAAGCTACAGCAGCTATTCTTAGCCAAGGGAGTTGTGGATTAGGTGGAGGATTAACAGGTATGTTTCCTGCCATAAGACTTCTCTCAGAACCTGAGGAAATTCCTGAATTGGATGGTCTTGGGCTATCAGGTGGTGATTCTGGAGGAGAAGGTGGCTGATCAAAACTACCTTCTGTAGTTAGACTTCTAGCAATGTTTGTTTGAGTAGTTTGTCTCTGATGACTTCTAATTTGATCATGTCGAGTGCTATCAGCTACTTCCAACTCTTGAGTAACTATGGTCAATTGCGGATTACGTCGTTGTTGCCTAGGTAGACCATAATCTATCGGAGATACACCAAGTTGATTGGCATATGCTCTTGTAAGAATATGTCGTGACTCTTCCAGAGTTGAGTACTTTGTTCAGGAGTAAATGGAGATGTGATATTATCACATTCAAGGATGCTCCTAACAGTTTCTATAAACGGTGATCTGCTGACTTCCGGAGGATGTTGGCTAGTTGAAAATTTATCATTAGTTTTTCCTGCCATTAATCATTAATATGCCCTCCTTCTAGTGCCATTTTTTGGCCTGATTTTCTGACCTAGGCCAACAAGGAGATTAAGCCCACACAAGCAAATTAAAGAAGCTCCCGGTGTGTTTGGGATAGCAAAATATCGCAGGTTATGGTCCTGCTACAAACTCAATTTTTCTCTTAAGGAGAAACTAAAATTCAGTAAAAATATATCCTAATCTTATTTCTATCTAAATAAATCCTAAATTTAGTTTTTAATTACCTAAGTTATCCTACAATTGCTTTCTTAAGGAAATTCTTCGATTTTGAGGATTTTATATTTAATGTTCTAAATATAAAAGACTATTAAAATTTGTCACGTCCCCATCCCTCAGACCGGCGAAGAGGATGCAACGAACACCATGCATACGGGAAAACAGTCCCATGAAACATAAACAAGGATAAATGCTGAGTTACAAAGCTTAATCATAATGCATACTAGATAACCAGATGCAGGCTAAGATGAAGAATCCATGATCATACATGCACAGTTACTCAATGGATAAATCTTTATTCATACAGCAGAAGCAAACATATACATAAAACAGCATTCACATGTTCATCATGATTCATGAAACAGTAGATTAATTGCAGAGATGAAATAACAGCAGTACTTATCTTTTGATGAAGAATCCCGCAACCAGCTACATCGCTGCAACGTTCCACCCAACCATAGGCCATCGTGCTCATCAATCTCTCAGCACACTGCCAGCCCCGAGATGGGCATGATTCCTCCAAGGATAAGGGTCAATGCATGCTTACACATAGCCGAGGGACACAATCAAGCAAACCAACACCGCTGGGTTTACCAGGCCTTCCTCAATCGGCCAAGCCAGCACAGTCTGAAGACCAACCACTACACACCTGCAGCATATAAATCCCTTCACAGCCCTGTGAAGAAGGTAAGGACAACCAAGGATAATCCCAAACAAAAGACGAGCACAGCTCAAGTCCACCAGACCACATAGAGTTGTTCTTGGCCCTCACGTGGCCAAAACAACTCAGCAACTGTACCCAAACCAGGGTATATCAGCAGCCCAAACTCACAATGAAATGACGGAAAAAATCCATAGTTCCAAACAAGGAAAGCTTAGCCAACAACACACACAATTCACAATTGTAACGGCTGGCAACATTACACAAACCACCAAATAGAGGAGAGGCCAACTCCCAGCGTGGATAGAGGAATGCTCAACCCACGGATTGGAAATCCACAGTGGTCCAAAACAAAATTGGACACCACATCCAACAAAACACGCGGGGAAGACAAAAGTCCCAGAACGCAATCAGAGAGCACGGCTCATGACATGGGAAACGACTCCAACAGTCTGCGCTTAAGGAAAAACTTGCACCCAACAGCAAAACACAGGGGAAAACATACCCAATTCCACTCTATGGAAGAACGCGAATGATCATCGATCAACAGCTCCTATCTTGGCTGCGTGAGAGTGTACAGCTCCCCTCATGCATGTGGATAAACAACCAACGGGAGGAATGGGAAAACCACAGAGAGCATGCGTGAGAGTGCATGAGGATAACAGCACCGACCTTTGGGTGAGGAAAATGAACAGACCCCCCCAGAAGAAACGAACAGACCATCCAAAATCAGGTGAGAATGAACAGACCACGGCTCTGCGCATGAGCATGACCGACCACTGCTCTGCGTGAGCCTCAACAGACGTCGCCGTGAAGGTGAACTGACCGAGATGGAGTGGAGTGAATGGAAATTCATGGGTGGAGTGGGCATGTGGGAAAAGGACTGCAGTCCTGCCACCCCACTCCCACAACAATGACTGCCCCAACTACCTCCATCAAGACATCAAAACGGTTGGGTGAGACAAGGAAAGGTGGCAAACACACCAGGTGGTAACACATGGGTTTTTCCCCCATAACCAAGGTTTGACATCCCCCACCCCTTATCCTTCAGAACCATGTCCTTTTCATTCAATGTTGCACTGTTGTAGCTGGTTGTGGTTTATTTTAATTGATGTGCGTGTTTACATGATGCCAACCATAATGTGTCAGATAGCACGATATACCATCGGCAACTATCCCCATTGCCGAAACATACACAACCAAATTGATGGTGGGGCTTTTGCCTTTATCTCCTCACCATGATTAATTACATTATATACATCATGCAAACGGGGTCAAAACTGGGACGTTACAAAATTATTCTAAAGTTACAGAAATTCTATTTAACAACTGTTAAATGTAAACTATTCTAAGATAACATTAACTAAACTATCCTATCCCAGCTAAGAGAAATTTTGAATATTATATTAATTATTAATTAATATAGTGATGAACAGAAAGATAAATGAGTAAGATCTAAATGAAAATATTTAAACCATCCACACTAAATCATTCTGCTATAAGCTACCTTGACAGAGAAATTGAAATAAGCAATTACTTCAGATTTTCCTGAAATGTTTTAATTAATTAACAACTAATAAACAACATTAATTATTTGAATAGAAGATAATTCCCATAATGAAATCATTATAAAAATACAAGTGAGATCAAAACACACATAAGTATGTATATCATTATATCTAGAATCTTCAATAAAAATACTGAAAAACTCAATTATAATAACGTACTTAATTCAAATACAATATTGTGTTGACAAAGTGTAATATCGATTAATGAACACAAGCATAACCAATTATACTACATCAATATTATAAGTAGAAGATTATATACTGAAATATAAAAATAGTATCCAAAATAATACCGATCAACGATATCAGCCTGAGGATTTCCAGTCACATTCCACTTCCAAAGATAAAACTTCATTCAGGAACAAAACTAGTATCAAAATAATATTTCAAATATGTTTCTCTTCAGTCACTCCATCACTCTTATGCATAAAAATTACTAATTTATATAATTCTGCTAGTCTTTCGATTCTGTTTTTCCATAAATGCTGTATGCAATATTATAGGAGTCTTATCACTATTAAAGTGCATCGAATATCTCCAACAGACACTTGTCACTATAGGATAACAATAATCAGAAACGACTAGCCTGAAACATCTGCTGATTTAAAGGAGCTGGCATATTCGTGGCTATGTCGAAATTCCAATCTTCAAGAAACATCAACGTCTTCCAACTGAAATAGAAAATATCCTGAATCAACAGAGGATAGTGATAACATGCCCACCTATTTAAACAAACAAAAGAATCTTATTGAAACCAATTTTAATAGAAATAACAAAAGAAACCATAAGTTATATGCCTGCCTGTAAAATCTGTGATTTTACAGGCATGCACAAAAAAGCTTTTATTACCTGTTGACAGAGAGATAAACCATATAACTGAAAATGAAAACAATAATCAGGTTCTACATTGTAAATTGATCACTCTTCTGGCCTCAGAGAGTTTGGCTTTGAGCCTGATGATTACTAGCTTCTGTTGTTCCACTTGTTCAAGCAAGTGTTGGTTTGTATCTATCATTGATTTTTTTTCCTTCTTGTATTATTTCTTTTTGATGTTCACTTCCTTCCATCTATTAATCCAGTTTAATAACTCTTCCCTAAACGTCTTATTTTCCACCTCTTTCAAGGATGCATTAGCTTGATACTGTTTTAGTTCATTTTTCAATTCTACAATTTTAGGCTCGTATACCCTGTCAAGGACCTGTTGGAGAGTTTCTTCCTCCTTGTCATGACACGAATCATCTACTTGAGAAGAACCAAGATTATCTATATCTTGACCAGGTGATGGAAAGCTCATAAAAGATGGCTCGGGGCCCGAACCATAGGTGTCCATACATGATGGAGCAGCTTCAAACTTACCTGACTCTGTAATGTCTTTATCCAATTTTTCACGATTATTCTCTAAGAGTAGGTTCATCCACATGTGTGGTTTCGGGAACCAATGATGGAACATCGTCCTCAAGATGGACAATCACTGGCTGAGTACTCTGTTGAGTGGCCATAGGAACAGAGGCTGTAGGTGTATTATTCATACTTCTAGTAATTCTTCTTGTACAAACAAAAATGAGACCTTTTGGTTCAAAACCCCCTTTCTCACAACATACCTGCGCTAACTGCTCAAGTTTACGCATGGACTCATCATCATGTTTTCGAGGAGTATATAGCTTAGAGGGGTTTTCATAATTAACAGCATCAACATCTTCATTTTTGGTTAATTTGTTCTCTGTCTTTGTAGGTGTACTAAAGCACTTGTCAGATAGGGATTTGTCCAAGGTTGTCTCAGCGTAACAGGGACCTACATTCACGACCCCATCATCACTGATACAAGTACTTATAGGTGGATTTTCTTCTTGAAGCTCTTTATCCTTTGATTTAGATTTATGAACGTCATCAACTTCATATTTTACTGTAGCCTTGCGTTTCCTACGGGTTTTTGGGGGAGGGTTTGGCCAATATTGAGTTGGCCCTAATTGACATTCAATCAAAAACTCATCCCAAGATTTACATTTAAGAGACAGTTGATGCTGAATGAAAATTTTGGCTAGGCCATGATGGAACAGACTTCTATCAGGATTACCTATGGTAGTTTGAACCGAATGTGCCATTTTTTTCAGACTTTTCAATAGGTAATATGGAATATTAAGCTTAAATCCTTTTAGTGCTTACTGTAGTCGCAAATGATAATAATGCAGATGAGAGAATTGTCCATCACATGATACATACCTGACCAAGATCTCGTGTAATGCTCGCCATTCTGGCTTTAGAAACTTAAACGAAACCCCAATCTTCAATTTTTCACTGGCCGGTAAAGGCAACAACAAGGACTGACATTTCTTCTTATTCACTTTCCCACCTTTAAACCATCGCTCTCCAGTTTGAGGGAGTTTCTTAGCCTCTGCAATTTTATCTTCATCTTTGATAAACGTGAAATCTCCAATCTGAGCTACCTTTTCTTTAAAACTCAAAGCAAACTGCTTAGTTACCTCCATGTTATGGCCACTAAAACACCTGAAGAACTGCCCCCATCCAATCTTTTCAAATAACAGAGCAGCTTTCTCATCGGCTTCAACAAGCTCCGGTCCTGAAATTTCAAATCAACTAAGTGGAGCCATAGCTCCCTCACTACTACTTTGGTTATGAATGGAAATGAATGGAGTCATGAAGATGGAAGGGATAGGCACCCAGGTATAAGACATTATGTGAAATGTCAAATCCTCACATGCTTCGTACCTGACAGAGATGAGAGCTCCAACTTTGGCCATTTTAACCAAATTTGGAGATGATTAACACAACAGCCAGTGATTTTGCTATGATAAATGAAAGACTAGCCATGACTAACTGTAACTCTTAACCAATTCTTCATATAAGAAATCATTCGATTCATGAATTATAAATCAATACATTAACTACACACAGTCTGGCATGATGAGCTCATACATCATCAAGAATGAGAATGGTTATCAGTGACATATGAAATCAAACTCTACTTATTCGATTTTATTACTACACTCACAGCTGTCAATTAATTTGATAGGTATTAACCAAATCTTCATAACAATGCAGCGATCCTGGTAACAGATGTTTTCTATTAGCCATATGAGTCATGTCTCTTTATTAAAAACTATCAATTGATGATTTACTCCAGATTACACGTGGAAGGTAGTCGTGTTTATTAACATGATGATAGAGTGTTATAATAGTAAACCCTAATGTTCTTGAAATGCAACTAACTAATGATCCGAATTAACACTCAAACCATGTATATACATAAAGTTTCATTTCAAAATATAGTTTTAAAACTTCACGAAATCCCAACCATTTATGTTCCAAAACCAGATTCGATAGGATATAAAGCTTATAAACTATTATGGTTATATTTATATGACACATGAAACTTTCAAACTAATATTTATTTATTTGCACTTTCAATAGTTATATATATATACAATTTTTACAAAGCAATGATATGATATTAAAGATTAAGTTACATATGAAATGTGAACTTTAGGTCTAATGAAAATTTTAATTAATAAATCACCTTTAGTTCTAGTGATTTCAAGAACTTATAATATCTTATCAATACCAAGCCCCAAAAAAATTCAAAATGTGTTTTCTTTAAACACCAATTAGCATACTATCCTGTTAAATCTCTTAAATCAACATATATAATCAGATAAATTAATTAATGATAAAATTGATCATATATAAAATTTTATGAGACTGACAACTGCTAATTATCGAATTTATGAAAAATGTTTTCATAAAATTTTAATATGTCATTTGACTCTTCTACAATTGAGAGTACCTTCAAAATCAAGGATTCTAAAGGCACTCTTTTATAATCTTTTAAAAAGGTAAATCGTAAAAGAGAGCTGACCCCCCTTCATCTTAATGAAAAATGAAGGGGTTGTTGCTAACTACGAACAGGCCTTAAGCATAATTTCTTGGGGTCTTTCATGATAATTTATTGTGGGAATTTCTTATAGTATTTGACATTCCAAACTCGTTTATTGAATAAGTGCTACGTGACATGAGCATTTGAAATATGTAAGTGTCTTGAATGAATCATAAATTATGTTTTTTCTCTTTTGAAAAAAAGAATTCAAGCTTGATAAAAACATAAATCAAATGAATTCAATCTAAACACATTTTACTTGAGAAAACATAAATAAAATGATCATCCCCACCCGGGTTTGAAATTATATAAATTCGATGCAATTAAACTTCGAATTCTAGGTAATTAAACCACACGCTTGGGTACAAAAGTATTCTCAAGGGTTGTTTGAAAAAAAAATTGATTTCAAAATTTGGTGTTCACATCATATGCTTGTACTCAATGATATGCATAATTTTGGATTGTGATTATATCATCATGGATCTATTTTAAAACAGGATCTACCAAGAATGGAAAGGGATTAAATCTTTCTATGTGCAAACCTATTTTAGAATATAAATGTGGAGGAAGTTTTGAATTTATCTAAATTTTTATGCACATCCCTTATTTTTTATAGTAATTATGCATATGCCTTCGTAAATGTTTTAAATATAATTTAAGTCAACATGTTATTTTTTTAAATTTTTAAATTTTTATTTTTAAAACGTACACTTGTCAACTCTAGGATGAGCACTAAAGCAGTTACACATCCCTTATTGGGGTGCAAAATTGACCTCTTTTGCGCAACCAGTATAAATCTATTTCAACTTTGGTTCTATCGAATGTTGAGAGAGGTCAAATTTCCTTAGGTGCAAGCCTTTCCTCAAGTTTAGGACTCTAAAAAGGGTATGCACCTACAAAATTTGATCAAGAGTTAAAGATGGACCTACGATGGTTTAACTCTTATTTTTTTGTATTGAAAAAAAAATTAACTCTTTATCAACTAATATTGTACACAAACGTTCCATTTATAATAAAATTGATTATTGTGAGCAACAATTCTCTTATGTATTTGTTTATTTTCCATTAAATCTTATTTTCACATATTGAACCAACTTCTAATTTTGTACTTGTGTGCTAAGTACAAATTAAGAAGCTGCAAACTCCTGTTTTTAAAGTTCAGAAAAGGTTTCCAAAATATGGACATAAAAATTATTTGTGTAAATTTTGTTTTTATGGATTTCATTAATCATTTTGGTGTTAGTGGTGATGTTATAGGATATATCAATATGCACAATACACATCTCTTTACTTTCGGGAACACAAAATTGTAGTACATGAGTTCCATTACTCAAATTGCAGCTAAAGAAAATTAATGAGCATAACCAAAAGAGAGTACTTGGTGCAAAGGAAGGAGAACTAAATGAGGATGCCACTTGGGAATATGAACAAATTTTGCAGCATACAAACTTGGAATTTCTTCAAGACAAGCAATCTTGAGTGGGGAGGACTATCATGTCCCCAATTAAATAATTTCAAATAAGACTATTTGCAAATAATGTTTCACCAACCTACTAGTTCCCTAGGTTGAGATGGAGACATAAATTTTGTAATAAGGGGATATGGGACAAAAAAGGACTTTAGTTTACCATATTCACATTTAAATGGGTCACATAAATGATAAATTCTAGGAAAATAAGGTGGCATGGGTTCATGAATACACTTAGAATCTTGTGGATCCTTTGGGTGACTAGACTCTCTGTACACTTGGCATGATATTCATCCAAATTTGAACACATGGGTAATGTAACATTATTGGATGGTGATCTGGTTTAAAATATCATATAATGAGCCAAGGAATTCTAATTGGTAAATGAGGGTGACTCTGATGGAAGAGGAAGAGATTAGAAGACAAGGTGTTCCACTTGGAAGAAGATTCTATGCAGTCTGTGACAACAAATGATGGAAGATTCTATCACAAGTGTGACAAATTCAGACATGATTACTGACATATGAAAAATATGACATGACAAGGATAAAAATAGCCACCAAGAGGTCGAATTTGGGAGTTAGAGGAAACCATTCGAATTGGGGAAAGAATTGGAAGATGAAGAGAAAGACAAGTGTCATGAGAGTTACTAAACTGCTAAGATGAGTTGGACGAATCCCATTGTGAGAAATTCAAAATATAAATTGAGTAACTCAAACCATGGGAGAATCTAGGAGCGCTATTGAGGTTTACAAATCAAATTTGTATGCAAGATTCAGCAAAAACCATCAAATTACATCTAAATTACACACAATGATAGCTAGAAACAAGATAATTTTGGACTGTGTAACTATGAAATTGTTATTAATAGGTTTATAAATACATCATAAGAGTTTTGAATGGATTTGGAAGCCAATTGTGAGAAAATAACCCAAAATTGCCAAATTGGCATCAAACCCCATTAGGTGGGCCAATCTCATTACAAATCTCTCCAAATAGACACAAATTGCTGAAGTGGCATGGCTGATGTGTTTTGGGTCAATGACTACAACTTGGACAGCGTGGGTGTGAAAAAATGGATTTTTTAGAGTCTCAATGCAACATTAATTGCATCAAATCAAGCCAAATTTGGGGAAAATCCCACTCTAGCACTCCAATTCAACTTGTCTATCCACATTCAATGAATGGGAGCATACCAGCAATGATGGATGTGCATATGTGGCTGGTTGAATAGGCTGGAGTACCCATGTGGGTCATAGAACCTCAACTTGACATGGCCTATGTCCACCTAAGCACCCCTAGTCCACCTCATAGTGTATTAAAGCTTAAAAAGGAATAAAATTGACTAATTAGTGTAACTAAGGTACTAATGATGGATTACTGTTCTAAAACCCTCCCTTAATCCAACAACTAAGTATGCTCACAAAAGGATGAAGGCCTTGACAACAATGGCTCAAGTCACCTCAAGTACATAATAAGAAATTACAATTTTTTTTTGTCCATGTGAACCCAGGAAAGAAGGAAAACCTCATGGGAAAAACCTTCCCTCAAGAATTGACATGGGACTGGACCTACAATAATATAAGAGAAAATTACCATCCTTCACTCACCCCAAGCAAAGATCTCAGGTAAGTGAAGGTCTTCTCAGTGAAATCCTTGGTAACAATGTCAACAGTTTGCTCAGTGGATGGGCAATACTGTAGTGAGATCACCCTATCATGCACTAAGCCCCGAATGTAATGCATGTGAATATCTACGTGTTTTGTCCTATGCCTATGTACTAGATCAGTATATATCTTTATGGCACTCTAATTATCTGCCCAAATGTTAGTTGGATAATCAATTGTGACACCAAACTCCCAGAGAATTTGCTACAACCATTAAACACATTGTGTTGCAGCATTGACTGCTGCCCTGTATTCGGCCTCTGCTGATGAAAGTGAGATGGTGAGCTGTTTCTTATTTGACTAGCAAATGGGACCTTCAGCAAACATGAAGACAAAACCTGATGTTGATTTTCTATCAATTGGATCACCGGCCTGTTGCCACCTTTCAGACACTTGG
>LPNX010829343.1:663497-695309 GCA_001517045.1 Pseudotsuga menziesii | reverse complement strand
TATATATAGAAAGAAAGAAAATAACCAGTGCCTTAAAATGGAGTCAAAATAAAATCAATGTAGTTGCATATGCTTGGAGTGAATGTTTTGAAATTGCCTCTTGGTACGTTTTAATTTAATGTGAAATATGAGTTGATTAAAATTAGGCAACGGGGTGGACTCCAGATATACTCGAGAGTACTTGGAGCATGTCCAAAACTAAACCTTCATAGCTACCCGCAAGGAATATTTGGGATGAATGGAGTCTCTGGGGCTATTTTTCATAACGCACCCGTTAGGGTGTGACAGAGATCAATGCCCCGAGGTCACTTTTTAGAAGTTCCCGCTTCCTTTGGGTATTTTGCCACCGTAATGGTTTGATCTAGGTGTTGGATTTTCACCTAATGGTTTGTCAATTTGGGAGAATGAATCTTAATTATACTAGTCACTCAAATGATTTTGATATAGCTTGACTTATCGAATGAACCACAACCAAGTGTAGAGCATACACACCGGAGTCTTGTCAATTTTAGTAAATTTTGAGATGGATGTTCTTGTTAAAAAGAAAACCCTCCAGGAACCTCTTTCGGTCCAAGTGGACCTCAATCGGGGAATCAAGGAGGGGTTGATTTTATTATGGTTACTACAACAAATTATGATAGCAAATGAAATATAAAAAGATAATAAAACCATAATTTTCTAATTAGACTACCACGGACCTTTCTTCACCTTTCAACTCAAAAGGAGGCTCTTGGGGTAAGTATTAAAGTTACTTTGAAACCAATAGAAATGGAATATGGAATTGATTTTAAATCAAATTATACTACCCTGCAGATTAATACTACACTAGATTGAAAAAAGATGAACGAAAAGCAAAAAATGACATGGACGCAAATCCCCCTAGGGGGGATGGGGAATGGGCTCCAAAGAGCCTATTCAAAATTATTTTTATTACCAGTGGTTACAATATCAGAAAATGGATATTATTCCTCTTGATTCTTATACAGAATGAAACCAAGAGCTTACAAAGTGAAAAAATTAAATATTTCAATCAAAAGGGTAGACCCCTGGGGGGATTCAGAAGGCCCAAAAGTCACTTTCGAGCAGCAGATATTCCTTTTTTCTGTTATACCTGCTAAAAATCAGCAATATTATTAGACTTAAATATTCCCAAAATCACTCTAAAAGTACCTTTGGGTCAGCTTACTTTTAACCAAAAAAGGCTAAGTAAAAACTAGTTAAAAAGGTAAAAAGGGAACCAAGGAAAGAAAGCTTTCCTTGGGATATTGGATTTCCTTTTAGGAAGCAAATATGATGTGCACTTATTTCTAGATTTATATTTTATAATATAAAATATAAATCTAATGCATGCAAGCTACAAATTCTCTTTAAAATTCCATGCAAAAAGGATGATTTCCCTAAAGCTAGATCTAGAATGCTTATGAAACCTTTTCAGAGCAAGATCTAGATTATGGGATTTGAGAAGATATATCTATGTTAAATTTAATTTAATATGATATATCTAAACAATATCAAAGCTATGAACAAAGTAATCGGGTAAAAGAGTTGATTTTGAAGGAGGAAGAGGAGGAGAGAAATGCTGGTAGCCTTGAAGATCCACCGTGGAACTTTCAGGTGGAATGTCAAGGGACTATGCCTTTGGAAGGTTTTGGAGAGAGTGAAGAAGAAAACTAGATCGGCATCCTCTCCAATCTAGGAACCTGTAGCTGAGCTAAAATAAAATAAAAAAATTGCCGAAATACTTGTGAGATGCGATTAGTACATACACAGAGATTCAGAATAACATGCATATAAGCTTATAGAACATGCTAAATCTAGATCTCTAAACATGCATAAAAGGAAAGAGATGTCCAATAAACTTATTGAAAAGCACCTTTCCTATCAAGATTATAATAAGCTTATTATCAATCTTAGCAATGAATACACAAACAATCAGCAAATTATGAACACATATACAGGTTACCTCAGTAAAAATTGGCAATGATCATCCACACATACAATGGCACAACACCATCTTGCCTCCAAATATTCTCTTTATTTCAAATGAACAATAAAAACAATACAATAGCAGAAGCACCTCAATCCCAGTTCTAACTAGCTTGGAAGAGCCTGCTTGTGCTTGGATATATACAAAAACTAGGAGATCCAGCCCAGGGAGGGTGCAAATCCCAAGGACACAGATCAAATCAGCTGATGGAGAGTCAATCAATGCAGATCTATAGTTGAACTGAGCCTACTTGTCAATCGGGCGTCTGATTGAGCTGATACATCAACCCATAGAACGACACATCAGTCCACAGAGCATCCAGGAGAGTCCACATGTGTGGAGGAGAGAAAGAGGGTGCAATTCCCCATAAAGATTGCTGAAGATCAACTCTGGATCTGATTTGATCACCTCCTTCAGTCAATGAGCTGTCAGATCCAGTTAATCTACTTCAGATATGACTGATTTCAATCAAATCGGCTGAAATTCCACTGATCTATGATTTTGGATTTGCTCCATTATTCATCAATTTATTAATTAAAATAATCAATAATTGATTTTTTGGGGCTTTCTAACCCGAGTGATGGAAAATCACTCAAAACTAGGAAATAGTAGGTCCATGGGTTTACATGGTGCTCTTAGCTTGAAAATGAGCACCTACATGACTGAAACTGATTATTTGGCCCACTTTTATTACAAAATGAATTTTTCCAATTAAACTATTAAAAAATAGCCTAAGTTTTGGAAAAATTAAATTTTAATAAAAAACACTGAAAAAATTAAAAAATTGAAAAATTGAAAAAACCTAGGGGGACTTAGACATGTTCATATGACTCGACCATGATGTCTAGCATGTTTATACATTGACACATAGACTCTAATAACCTAAATAGGCCTAAATTCCAAGGAAACCACCCCAACTTTGGACGTATGGAGTGAAAAACTCAGAAATTATCAGTCGTTTATTCAACAACCAATAATAACCAAGGGAAAAAACACCCTGGGCTAATCGGATTGACAAATAAAGTCTAAGGGATCGAGTCTTTTACAGATACTATCATGCTAGAACATTTATTACAATTCCCCCATGGGGTATGAACATGTGATATAGTACAACAAGCACTTCTCAGAATTACTTCTAAAGGCCTTCTGAAGTCTGAACAAGTTATCCTTGTTTGGTTCACCAGGATCACTTGATAAAAACAACTAAGTACAACTTAGGTGGTAACATGGCCCAATTTGAATAAAAAAATCCATCTATTTGAAGTAAGGAACTAGCTGTGTAGTGCACCCCGAATTTCTTAGTTCTCTAGACATACTAAAGAATTAATTTTTCATCCCTCCAATGGAGCTCATGTGTCTGGTGCATATGTCTTGCTACAACACTCATAGCATAAGACAAATTAGGTCTTGTATGAGTGAGGTAGAGAAAGCTCCCCACTAGTTGTCTGTAGAGTGTGATATCCACCATTGGGGAATTGCCAAATTCATGCATTTTAATGCCAGAAAGAAAGGGAGACTTGGCTTCCTTACAATCAGCCATAGTAAACTTCTTCATCAGGTCTGAAGCATACTGTGGCCGAATTAGCATGATTCCCTTACCATTTTGCTCAATTTCTAAGCCCAAAAATTGCCTTATCAATCCTAGGTTTGTCATAGCAAATTCATTGTGAAAAGAGTTCTTAATTTGGCCAATCAAATTGGTGTAGCTACCTGTAATAAGAAGATCATCAAAATAAAGAATAATGACCTGCAAATAAACATCATTTTGCTGCAAATACACATTAGGGTCTGATTTGCATCTTGTAAAGCCAATTGAAAGCAATAAAACATTCATTTTTGCATACCAAGCCCTGGGGGCTTACTTGAGTCTATAGAGTGATTTTTTCAACCTACATACCAATGAAGGATCCTCTTGGAAACCTTCATACTGATGCATATAGATCTCCTCCTATATCTCACCATGCAAGAACGCACTCTTTACATCCATGTGGTGAACTTCTCAACACTTACTCGCTGCTAGTGCAAGAACTAGTCTAATTGAGTCCATCTTTGCAACCGGTGCAAAGGTCTCTGTGTAATCAACTCCATGGACCCAAGAATATCCATTATACACTAATATAGCCTTATGTTTTATATCAGAACCATCAGTAGTAAGTTTGGTCCTGAAGACCCATTCACATTGAACAACTTTCCTCTTGGGAGGAAGGGGAACCAATTCCCATGTATTGTTCTCTTGGAGGGACTGAAGCTCATCTTCCATTGCTGAATTCCATATTGGGTCTATACAAGGTTGCTGATATGTTTTAGGGTCAGAACTGATCAACATGTAACAGTATTCAACAAGAGCACTATCACTTACAAAATAATCCTTAATAGTTTGTGATCTAGTTTTCCTAGGCTCTTGGGGATTGCCTGCCAATTCCCTAGCTGCTAGCACATTTTTTTCAGCCCATTTGGGCCTAGATGGTGATTCATCTAAAACAATATCATATTTAGCAACATTTATATCAGAATTATCAGGAAAAATAGAGCATGTGTCATCACTTACATCTTTGAATGGTTGAGGAGAGGAGCAATCCCCCAGTGCAAGTTTGAAATCAAGAATTGGCTCTTCTTCGAATTTGACACTTCTTTCAACAAAGGTTTTTCTAGTGGATGTGTCAAATAGATTGTACCCTTTGGTGTCCTCACCATATCCAACCATGAGACACTCCTTTCTTTGTGGTTGCAAGGATTTCCTCTTCTCTGAAGGGATTCTTTCCCATTCTTTTGTCCCGAATATCCTGAAATTTGAGACATCTGGTTTTTTACCAAACCATGCCTCATAGGGTGTCATTCCTTTCACTGATTTGTGCAAGGCTGTGTTTTGAATGTGAGAAGCACAGCTGATGGATTTATCCCATAGCTTGGGATTAAGTTCCCTCACTTCTATCATGCAAGTTTCCATCTCTTTAGGATATCTATTCTTCCTCTCTACCACACCATTTTGTTGTGGTGTGTAGGGAGTTGAGTGTTGCATTTGGATGCCACACTCCTCACAAAGTTGTTGTAGATTCTTATTCATATATTCCTTTCTATTATCAATCCTAAGGAATTTTATCTTCTTCCCACTCTGATTGTCTACTAGTGCTTTCCAAACGTTGAGTTGCTCAAACACCTCAGATTTCAATTTCAGAAAATACACCCATCAAAATCAAGAGTAGTCATCATTGAATGTAAGCACATACCTAGATCCACCATATGAGGGAGTGGGTAGTGGACCAATCAAATCAGAATGCACCAACCCAAGTGGTTGTGTTTCTCTTCTTTCCTTCCCCTTCTTGCAGCTCTGCTCAAGATGCTTCCCAATCACATATCCAATACATGCTCCAGTAGATGGCTGAATTTGTGGAAGACTATCACATGCCCCAATTTTGCAAAAACAATTTTATATTATTTGAGGAACATTATGTTAAATTTTATGCTAAGTTGTAATTAATGGCCAGTGGGGTCAAGAATATTTACTGTAAATTCAGGATATTTTGTTTATAAATAAATAAATGAGGAGACAACAGCTTAGGAGAGCCGTTAAAAGAGTGTTTATTGGTCAAATTGGTGGAGGAGACTGGGTGGAGAGAAAACTAACATGTGGCAACATCCTCAAACCACTTCCAACTGTTGCAGGTGGAAACCTCCCTATATTTGTGGTCATGATTCCCCAATAAAGTGGAATCAAAGCAGGTGGCTCAATTAATGAAATTTGACCCAGAAGACCTAGGCATCTTTATAAAAATTCCCATTGAAGAGAGCTGAGGCTGCTCATTCTATAGAAGTGATCATTCAGGTTGAATTAATGTACTTTAGATAAATTCAATGGAAGGGAAATCTGGAAAGTGTTTGAGGGGATAATTGTTGATTGATCTAGTTGCAGCTTTTAAGCTGAAGATCATACTACTCAGAGCAGAGTGTTTTACTAAGGTATTGAATTAGTCAGTTGACAGAGGGTTCTACAGTTGCATTCTCCACCCAGTTCTCAGCCAAGAAGACCAGGAACAGGTCCGGGGGTCCCGAGGAAGCGTTGTTTGAGCGCTCTCCATGAGATTGGTAGGGAGGAACAACCTCCTAAAGCTGTTGTCATCTTGTCCTCAACAGGTTCTATGTTAGTTTATTTTATTGTCTTAGTTAAATAAATCTTAGTTTATCTGCTACATAAATGTTAATAGTTCTGAGTTTGTGAAATGTTTGATTTAGTATTTTGATTGGACTGTTTATGGAATGAAAATTATTTAAGAAAATAATGAAATAGAAAGGAAATAAATTTCTAAGCTTTGTTTTTCCACACCTGGTTACAGGCCGTACTCTAGCACAGTTAGATTGTTTAAGGTAAATGAAATCATTTTTGTAATGGAATGAGAATAGTAAATATGAATTGTGCATCTGTATGTAAATGA
The DNA here is from genome assembly GCA_001517045.1 of Pseudotsuga menziesii. Lineage (NCBI taxonomy): Eukaryota > Viridiplantae > Streptophyta > Pinopsida > Pinales > Pinaceae > Pseudotsuga > Pseudotsuga menziesii. The sequence goes on along the minus strand of LPNX010829343.1, from coordinate 688,892 downwards.
AAATAGACTGTACTTCAATGTTTAGAATGCAATGAGAAAGCAGTGTTGTAGTTGTTTTTATTTACTATTTTAATTTAGTATATGTAGATGAAAACACAGGTGAAATAAATAGTATTATACACTAGTGCCACAGTATTAGTATACTGTTAAGAGATATAAGTCTATAGGAGATAATGACTAATATATATTCAGGACTAATAGTATAAAAATTATGAAATTTTACATTATGACTGTTCCACAGTCTTCATATTAACACTATTTACTTATAAATGTTATCATTAGCAGTAAATTACTTCACTGACAGTTGAAGAAGAAAAACATATTTTATAGTATTATCATTTAAAATATTGATTTGAACAAACTGGAGAATCGAAAAATGAGTTATTTAAAAACCATAAGTGCAGGAAAAACTCCTTTTATCTTAAACTAGAGTATGATATTATCAAGTTGTAAGGCTGTAATCACTTTTACAAACCAAAGAAACTACATACAAGTCACGACTTAAGAGCCGGAGCTACCCAACATCATGCAAGGGATTTTAAAAAACAAAACTAAGTAATAACAAAAATTAAGCATTTAAACTTTGAAGGAACCAAATCCATGCTTCCCTTCGAACTGTAACTCCTTCCAATAACCATTGCAAGCAAGGAGATGCCATGAAAAATTGGGGCTTACCCGTTATGGCCACAAAGTTAACCAGTGCGGGAGGAGCTTCCTTCAAGCTTGAAGCTGTAACTATAATTTACAAAAACAAGACCGAATGCGATAGTTAGAAGTTGTATTTCCTTGTTTTAAAACTGTAACAAGAAATTTAGTGAAGAGATAAGAGCGGGGTAATATTATTACCTGCAAATAAGGACTCTAGAGCTGAGGAGGAGACTGATCCAGTTCGAGGAACTGCACCTTGAAGAAACAAAACTCTCAAGCTAATCGTGTGATAGAGGCAGCAAGGTTCATATTCCATATTTTCACCGACGATGGAGCAAGTCACGAGCAAAATCAAGGGTAACACTATGGCTAGTACTCTAAACTATTGACATAGTAAAACCCACTCTCACGGCATTACAATACTTCCAGAAAGAAACCAAGTTACAAACTGTGAATCCCTTAAATTTTGCACAAACGATATGGCACTATTCCACACCCAATTGGAGCTGTCAAATGTTAACCAATAGACCTCTCATGGCTGCAAAGAAACCCTCATAGCACAGAGAAAAACCCTTGAAGAGAAAATAAAGAGCTTAGGGTTCCATTTGTGTTTTTATTCAACCAATGCATAGTGGAGACACAGCCACGCGGTCTTTGAAAATCTTAATCAAAAGTGGGTCGATCCCTATAGTCAACTTGCACTGTCGGGTGAACATATATCATTTCCAATGATTTATATCCTGCAATGATGATAATGTTTGTTTTAAGTTGATTATTATTATTTCATTTGATAAGCATTACAATCAAGCAGCAGTAAAAGCATTTGTATATATCGTTAACATTTGCAATTTGAAAACCTTGAAATCAAACATTTGTAAAAATATTTATGTGGAGATCAATATTGGAGTTTATGCCTTTGACCTTTAGTCAATAGCACTCCTAATGATTCTTCATACAAACCTTGTGTTAAAGGATTAATGGTATGTTTAGAATTAGTGTCATGTAAAATCAAAGCTGGTAAGGTTATTTATTTATAGTTTAACTTTATGTAAGTAAATGTTATGTAGTATTTCCACCCTAGTATAACTCTTACAATTGCATAAAGTCTACAGTGCTATGGTTTGAAAAATTCTTGAAGTTATTGTTCTTTTGGTTTCTATAAAAAACCAAACTCATAATAAATAAAACCATTACTTATACTACACCTTGGTAATTACAAGGTAGTAAGACTACCTAGGGTTAAAGGTAAAATCACTTAGTAATTTTATTAAGCGATATAGTAATGTAATATTACAATAATACATATGACATGGTGAAACTTGGAAGATCAAAATTATAACTTGATGACTAGCAGTGCAAGTAGATAATTATAAATATATACAAATAAACAGGCTGATAATTCTTCACTACTAGAGCATAATTAAAAGTAGAGCTATGTGATCAATTGTAAACTTTTTTTTTGAAGGTCTTAGAATTATATTGATGCTTATAAAGCAACACATTGAATATTAGACATAGCAATAGTAGTAAATTCATGCTTCAATGAAAGTGTTTCCATGTTAAAATTATGAGTCCTATGCTCATCTATAGAATTTGTAAGTAACTTGGCATATAACCTCAGAAAGAAACTTAGGTAGAATTCATGCTGGTAAAAGACATTAGTATGTTAAGGATATTGGTCTTAAAATACTAACTTAAAATACTGTCATAGATTCAAAAACAACAAAGAAAGTTACTTTACCTCATCGTAGCCTTTATCTCCATTAATCAATTTATGCTCTAGCATTTTTATTATGCTAAAGAAGTACTTCTTGACTTAATGCAAAAACAAACTCCTACTTGTTCAAAAATTTACCTGTTGAACCTGTAAGAACCAGAAATCCAGCTGAGTTAGCAATTTCTAAGTAAGCCCCAGTTAGAACATAGCTTCTCACCTACTTGACAAAAGTAAATCATCAATACATCTAGAAGCACCTGAATGCAAGTCATATTTATAACATATCAAAAGTAAAGTGGTATTAGTTTTTATGTGTTTGAAGTTAATCACTACATATTGTTAAATGTTTCATTTTCCGGTAGCCGCTAGTAGTTATTAAACTGCGACTTTAGACATTTTATATTACATGAAAAATTTTAATTTTTTGTGAAATTTTGAGGTTATGACATGTGGTATCAGAGCACAAGTTTCGAACACTAGGTTGTGATGAAGCTCAACTTGCTTATATGAAACAGTGAATTTAAATCATTTTGTTGATGTTGTTTTCTTTTAATGTTATTCAACAGAGAAATTTGTTTATGAGTTTAACAACATGTATGGAAAGAGTGGAGGAATATGTGGAAGAGGAATCTCCCTTTACTAAACAAGAAAACTTACAAATAGAACCTATACTAGAAGACATAACCACTAATTCCTTAGAACTTTTACATACAGTAAAAGAATTAAAATTTGAAATGGAATCTGTTAAAAAAGAAAATGAGAAGATTCTGAGAGCTCAGGAGGAGCTGAATCAGATCCTAATAGAAAGATTTCATATTGAGGGAAGGGGTAAAAGAACTGATTCAGAATATATACGTTACCAACATAAGTATAAAAAGACTAAACAGACTAAAAATGAAAGCAACTCATCTTCCAAAGTATTTGGTGATCAATGTAATTTTCATTCTACTAGTGATAGTAGTGAGGATAACCACTATACTAGAAAGAGAAAATATAAACCTTATGAAGAAATTTCTGGAGAGTTTAAAAATATTAAGCCACCAACATTTAATGGAGAAACTGAGAAGCAAGAGGAAGTGGAATCCTGGTTATCTGGGATGAAGAAGTACTTCCAGATTTATAACTATTCCAACCAATTAAAGTCTAGAATGGCTATCTATAATCTTTGAGGGAAAGCTGATATATGGTGGCAAGATTTAAAGAGAGTGAAAGGAATAAGAGAGAAGAACATAAATTGGAGTACCTTCAAGAAGTAATTTAAAAAGAAATTCTTATATGAACAGTACTATGAAGAAAGGGCTAAAGAATTATATGAGCTAAAACTAGGTACAATGACCATGGAAGATTTGAACAGTAAGTTTTTAAGTCTTCTTAGGTATGTACCATACCTTGTGGATGAAAAACCCAAAGTACAATGGTTTCTCGGCTGTCTACCTTATCACATAAAGGATAGGATTGAGTATGACAATCCAAAAACTCTAGAAGAATCTATGAGGAAAGCCAACTTCTGTTATGAATAGAATCATAAAAATGAGAGTATGGCCAACTAGAAGGCCAAAAAGAATAAAAATTATGATCAAAACAAGAAAGAGTTTGTGCCCAATCGGAATTCTAAAATTAATAAGACTAGAAGATTTTCTAATAAGAATTTCTAGGGGAATAAGAATAATTCACAGAACAATTAGTATAATCAAAAGAGTAAAGAGTCTGCTAATAATCATAGTAATTACACAAATAACCTTGAACGAAAAGAACCCATAAAGTGTTGGGAGTGTAATGGCCCACATTATGCCTCAATTTGTCGTAATCGAAAAAAGACTGTCAGTAATATCCATACAATACAGGAGGAGATGACTGTTGGAGATTTAGCGAGGAATATGCCTAGGATCAATGCATCCCTGGANAGTAGAAGGTAAGATAAACCAAACACCCATAGCTATTTTAATTGATCTAGGAGCTAGTTTAAGTTATATTTCACCTAATTTGGTAGAAAAATGTAAACTTCCTATTGAAAAGTTTGTAAGTTATTGGTTGGTTCAATTAGCTACTGGTACAAAGAGGAAGGTAACTAGTTTTGTAAAGAATTGTGCAGTAGTTATGGATCAATTTGAAACTTTTGTAAAGTTCAATGTACTACCTATGGGTTCTTACGACATAATAATCGGTATGGATTGGTTAAAGCAGCATAGGGTGATTTTGAATTGCTATGACAAAACCTTTACTTGTATAAATAAATATGGAAAACCAATAAGCGTAAAGGGAATTCCTAGAAAAACAACCATAAGGCAGATTTCTGCTTTGTAGCTTAAGAGAGTTGTTAGGAAAGGTTGTAAGGTTTATGCAGTAATGGTAACTAATGAGGAAAATATAAATAATATAGATAAACTAAAATTGGAGGATATATTAGTTTTAAAAGAATATGCAGATGTATTTCCAGAAGAAAATCCGACATTGCCTCCAAAAAGGGAACTAGATTTCACCATTGAGCTGATACCGGGTGCACTACCCAGCTCAAAGGCCCCTTATCGGATGAACATACTTGAATTTAATGAACTTAAGTTACAATTAAAATAGCTTATTGACAAGAAATATATTCGACCTACTGTGTCTCCCTGGGGGGCACCTATCATCTTCGTTAAGAAAAATGATGGAACTCTATGACTTTGCATAGATTACCGTTAGTTGAATAAGATGACTATTAAAAATAGATAACCGTTGCCTCGCAAAGATGATCCATTTGATCAACTACATGGAGCTACGGTGTTTTCAAAAATTGATTTACGGTCTGGATATCACCAAGTTAGGATTAAAGATGAAGACATCTTTAAGACAGCTTTTAGGACTCGATATGGCCATTACGAGTTTGTCATCATGCCATTGGGGCTTACTAATGCTCCAAATATTTTTATGTGTCTAATGAATAATGTAATGCATAAATATCTGGATAAGTTTGTGGTCGTGTTTATTGACGACATATTAATCTATTTGAAATCTAAAGAAGAGCATAAAGAACATTTAAAAATTGTTTTGCAAGAGTTACGAGATCATCAACTCTTTGCAAAGTTTAGTAAATGCAACTTCTTTAAGGGTAAAATCCAGTACTTAGGTCATGTGGTGACAAAAGAAGGAATTTAGGTGGATCCCGAAAAGATAAAGGTGATTGAAGATTGGCCAGTTCCTAAAGATGTAATTGATGTTCGATCCTTCATGGGAATTACCAATTATTACCGAAGGTTCATTGAAGGGTTTTCGAGAATCGCAAATCCAATAACCTCTTTGCAGAAGAAGGGAAAGAAATTTGATTGGAATCAGATGTGCGAGGATAGTTTTAAAAAGTTAAAAAAATTATTAACTAGCACACCTATTTTAAGAATAGCTGATCCAAATAAATATTTTATAGTATGTACTGATTCCTAAAATGATGGTTTAGGTGGAGTATTGACTCAAGAAGGGCATGTTATCACTTATGAGTCTAGGAAATTAGAAATTCATGAAAAGAACTATGCAACTTATGACTTGGAATTAGTTGTTGTCATACATGCTCTAAAGATGTGGTGTCATCATTTAATTGGAAGAAAATTTATTCTAATGACAGATAATAAATGACTAAAATATATGTTAGATAAACCAAACTTGAATGCTAGACAAGATAGGTGGCTAGCTTTTCTAAGTGAGTATGATTTCGAAATTTAGCACATTAAAGGAAAAGAAAATAAAGTTGTTGATGCATTAAGTAGAAATGTAAAGCTGAACGTTATAGTAGTTATCAGCACTTATACAACAGATCTGGAAGAAAATCTTAAAGCAGGGTTAGAACAAGATGAGAATTTACCAAAAAATTACAAGAAAAAACGATAGAAAATCCAATAGAAATTTTAAGTAAAGGGTACAACTTGAATGAAAAAGGATTTTTACTGTATAAAGATAGAATGTATGTACCTAATGTACCTAAAGTTAAGTTATTCATTTTAGACAAAATCCATAAAACTCCTTACTCAGGCCATCCAGGTTATCAAAAGACTATAACTATGTTAAGAAAAGGATACTTTTGGCCAAACATGAAGACTGAACTGGAAAAATATATCGCTAGATGTTTTGAATGTCAGCAAGTAAAAACTAAACATCAACATCTAGCTGGATTACATCAGCCATTGCACATTCCTAGCTGGAAATGGGAGTGTTGAGGCCTGGAAAATTGCAGGTAACAACAGTTAGGGATTCTCCCCAGTAAACGTTCACCACTAGCCCATTACTGTTTGGTACGGGGAATCCGTTCGGTTTACGGTCTGGCTACCGTAGGTCAAGTAACAAAAATAAAGGGTTTTACCAGTTACGGCGCGGTCCACCGTGTATGTTTTTAGTTTTTGTATTTAAGTATGAGATGCAAGTGCCTATCTAAAAATGCACATTGATAGAGAATACGAGTAGCAGTCACAATGTGATGCACATGTTCTTACCTCTCATCTTAAATCTCTAGCATCTAAACCACACACAGCAAGAAAAACTAAAACTAACTATCTAACCTATCTATAGGGAGCAAGATTATCATTTATCAATGAGTAATGTGTTTTGCACATGCATTGAGAAAAATCACAGATAGTTGTTACCCCTTTCACAACACATGAACATTTATAGATATATGAACAACCATATAGCTAATTGTTTATGAACAACATTCATTACTCATAGTGGAAATTTCATAGAATAAACTAGAGCACATTCATAACAACAACATAGGTTCAAAGAGTTAGAATGATCTCACAGTTAATGGATAATAGCTGAAAATGAAATAGTTCACATTCAACAAATCCAGTGCACAACATTTGAAACCTTCCACAAAGCTTTCTCCAACACGAAACTTGTAATTTCTTTATGCAAAAGGAAATAGTTCTTCTTACATTATACTCTCACAAATATATATGGGAAAAATTCCTCTACTACATCTAACTCTCCTATATTTATACAAAAAAGAAAAACTTTTGGGCTACCCCCAAATGACTCTTGGGCTTCCCCAACATTTCAATTCCCAAAATTCATCCTGTAGTGAGTGCTCATACATTAGGAAATATATTACATTTAAAACAAAGCTTTAATAGATCACTTTATGAAGAGGGCCCTGCTTGATCATTAATGAAATTTTTCCACGCTTGGGCCTCTGCTGCTATGCTTTCGAAATATGAAGGTTAAAGAAAACGTATGTTGATCTCATATTTTGCAGCCTGATTCTTAACGACCTCAATTTTTGCTGGACTCAAACATAACTAATCTTCAAGTAAATGGATGCTGACTGCTGAATGAGCTACTACATTCTTTAGGATCTGCTCATCTAAATCTTTGACTTGTTGTACCTTATGTTCATTCTCCTAGTACCTTCTCTGTAATTATTCTATGAACAGCTCATGTTTAGGAAGTGCATCCAATCTTTGTTCTGTAGCAACTTGGCATCTGTTGTAGGTGACTAGCACCCTTCTAGAGTATTCAGTACAGGCTTCTCTCATTTTATTCATAGTCTTCTTGAATTCCTACGCAGTATTTATTGCAAATTCTAATAAGCTGTAGTCCTGCTTCAAACTATGTCAATCCTTAGCTGGTAGCTCTGCAAGGATTTCTTCGCTTGTTTCTAACCAAACTATTCTTCTTCTCAGGACTTCCAAAATATCCTGAGACCTCTCTACAAAATATTAAGTAGTGTCTAGTATTTCTTCTAACCTGCTATCTATATGTAAGATCTTACACCTTTCTTCTTCAATAGACATTTGCAGTTGGTGCATTCTTCTTCGTTGGGCTAGGACATGCTCCTTTAGAGGCTGGATATTAGTTTGTTCTTCACTGGAATCCTTCAGTGATGTTGTTTCCCTTTCTTCTATGGTGCCCCTCTATGCCTCCAACTCAACAACTTTGCTCTGCAGCTCGTCCTTTTCTGCACTCAAAGTTTCATATGATACTTTGAGGTCATTGTTCTCTGTCTTCAAACCTTGATACTCTAGCTGTAACTTATGTATTTCTCCTAGAATATTCTGAGCATCCCTTTCATTTTTCTCTACTGATACTTCCAAGGCCATCTTGCTTTCCTGTAGAGTTTGGAATTCCATCTTCGAAGCCCTTACTTCATTATGCATATATTCAAATTTTTTCTTTAACCTGTTACCTTCATCCCTCTCCATTTTTAGAGTGTCCTTTAATTACGCTGCATTTTTCCTTGATTGCTCAAGGTATGTCATAATTCTATCCACATTTTCTTCATTGGCTTGGGTTAATGCCACCCCATCTCTAGCTGTCAGTCGTGGATTTGCATCTATCCCATGCACCAAAGTTTTATCACTAATCATCATACCTAATTGTCCCCTTGTTTCCACTTTCTTCTCAGTTCTCTTGAAAATCCTCTTCTTCTCCTTGTCATAAAAGATGGTACTGAAATCAGGGACCTCCTCTCCTTCGTTTTTCAAAAAAGGTATCAGATTCAATCCAGAAAAAACAACGTCTTCTTGGGTGCTACCAAAACTTGCAGCAGACTCTTGAGGGTTAGGATTTTCTTGTCCATACCCTTGATTGGTATGCTCCTATGCTTCTTGTGTATATATTGTGTCAGTATTTTGCTGGTCTTTCTTAGCTCCTGCTAATCTTAGACCTTCACTTTCCTTTTTTTTTTCTTTATCTCATCATCTTCCTTCTTCTTTCTTTCTTTCTCTTCCTTCTTTGTTGCTTCCTCTGTAGCTTTCTTTCTTTCTTCTTGTTAATTCTTTAACCAACTCTCAACCTCTTGTGCTAGATTCCTAGCATTCTCTTCCCTCTTCTTGGATTCCTCTTCTTTAGCTTTCTTTTGTGCAGTTTTTCCCTTACCGCCCACAATGGTGATCTTCTGCTTAAATATTTTCTTCAATGCAGTCATGTTCTTTGCATTTCTGAAGATTTCTTTGTCCTTGTCCCAGCTAAAAAGGTATGGTAGGATAGGCTGCCTTCTTATGTTCAAACATGAAGCTTCCTACACCATCTAGATAAACTTGCCTAACTGCTTCTTTATGTACCACATAATTAGTGGCATACTTAGGGAGTAAAGAAGGTTCCCTGGAGCAACCATACATTCTAATGTACATCCTCTCTTTAGTCAAATAATAGCTCCCATGTTCCTCGATGAATTTGAATGCCTCCTCAGACATACAGTTGCATTCTGTCTAGAAGATTAAAGTGTACAAAGGCATAATGAAATGTTCACATATCTCCTTATAGTGGCTATAATATTTGTGTGCCCAAAATAGCTTGTATGCAGTGTACACAGGGGTTTTGTCCCTATCCCAATTGCACCTTAAGGATAGAAATTACTAGGTACACAAGATACAGTCCACTTAGATGGAGCTCATATAGAACTCAGACTTCCTTTGGGACACCCCTCCCAAATTTGAAGACATACAGGCTGAGAGGCTATTGGACACTATGTTTTCTCAGTTGAATATGGTCCCCTAAGTGGCCACATAAAAAATAATGGGTATCCATCCCAACTTGAAACTTTTACCATGAGCTTTCCCAAATACTCTATTTAGCATTAGTGCTATAAAATTGTAAGGAGTCTGGAGAGTGGCTGTATCATACTCTCCTGATGTCCTGGTTTGAAATTTCTTCCTAGGTATCATAATTCTCTTAACCATTTCGACCAGGTCCAAATTTATTTATTTCAGCCAACTTTCATTTAAATATACTTGAGCAGGATGTAGATGATATGCCAGTGAGACATAACCAGGACTGTATGCAACCTAGCCCTGTTTGGTAGTATTTTCTAAGATCATCGTGGTCACATCTGCCCTAGGCAGGATCCAGTCGATCACCTCAGAGCATGGGAACAACTCTGGTCTAGTGGCTACCTTCATCAGAGTAGATTTTTCAATATTGTTATAGATGTTCAGTTCATCGAATCCCACATCAGGCACATCCTGATTTGAGATCATCCAATAAATGGAGCTTTCAATCAGTGTTCTAAGAACGAAGAAAAACTGTATAAAAACATTTACCTCTTCCATATGCATTTTCAATAGATAAACTATCAGAAAATTAATGCATAATAGAAAATAACCAGCAAGAAGAACTTCTGCAAGCTAGGTCTAAAATTCGAAGTCCGTTCTAAAACTAAACATGACCCTCATAGAAATATGCATAAATTAAATCGAAAAGCATTCTAACTCTTCACCAAAACCAAAAACCCCTATCAGTGAGGTTAGTCATTGAAAGTGTGGCCCTATCCAGAACACACAGGACTCCCAATCTGGTTGCAAATCAAACCTTCTGGTGTCCCAAAGAAAAATAGTGTAAATGCCTACGATGGAAAGAGAGCTGAAAACTCCCTCCCCGGATAGCCATAGAAATCCCACAAAAAACGGTGCAGACATTGTTACGCTTGTCTGCACCAGCTTCCTAAATCTTCAAACCGGGTTTGAGCATTCATAACGGCTTGAAAACAGGCTCAAGAAAATAAATCCCCCTAGCGTAAATGCTATGAAACTACCCAGTACTTCACACTGTAATCATACTTAGACAGCCAACTACCAAATGGCAGGAAAAACCCAAACAGGGGAAAACCCTAGTTCCCAAAACAACCACTAAACTCAAGAGAAATGAGGAATCATGGTTGGCCTACCTGGAAAGCAAAATGAAGTTGACAAGATGGTCTGAAAAATCCATGACAACACTTCGAACGAATGAAATCCTGACAGCTAAGCACGGATGCATAGTTCGACAGGGACAGAGGAAGCACAAGTTCACAAGGATAGCAATAAAATAATAACCAACCCCAATATATAGACCTCAGGTGAAAAAATGTCATTGAGAAAAAAATTCCACTGATGAGCGGAATAACTAAGGATCGGGAGATTAGTTCAATAAGGAGACACAATGGTGGGAGCCATACAGCCTAAGGGTTCCATAGCAAAATGCAACGTCAGCAGAATAAAACACTAAAAACTACAGCATCGGACATCAGAATGACTATAGCATCGAACGATTAGTTCAATAAAGAGCCACAATGGCGGAAGTCACATGGACTAAGGGTCTCGCAGCAATCAAAAACATCGGTGAAGATCAGAACAAATCATCAGCAAATGAAACAACTATACGTCGGATGGTTAGTCTGCTAAGGAGCCGCAACGGAGGAAGACATAAGGACTACGGCTTCTGATCAAAATCATAAACCATTCCGAGAGCAAAAAACAAAAATATCTCAAAGTCAAAAGTCAAACAATAAAACCACGGGATCAAAAAATATAAGAGCTAATTGGTTGAATATTCATCGTTTAGCTTCCGCAACGGTGACTGCATAGAGAACTATGGCCCCAATTCATTGTTCAAATGACTTCCGACAGTATAAAAAGGAAATTATCGACAAACCAAAACTTCAAGTTCAAGTTAATCAAAAGATAGTATTCACTTCCGAAAATGGTAAACAATTTATTCAATTCTAACTCAAATGATCCAAATTTGTAACAGAGGACAACAAAGTTCAAAAATCCCAAACAAATCCAGGCAAGATAAAATTAAAAGAAGGATCCTAAATTTTAAAAAAATTGGGAAATAGTTGCAGCTGCAACAATTGGCGACTACCTGGTGAACCTAGATCTCTGGAAAAATTCTTCCTGAAGTAACAGACTGTTTGACAATAAAACCAACACGTTGAATTCTTCTAGATGTCTGGATTTCCCAAATTGCAAATGTATGTACTTTTAATCATTGATGATAGTCCAATTTAGGAAAATGGAAACCAAGATTTCAAAGTCAAGATAACTCTTTTGAGGCTAGGAATATGAGTTTCATTTTTACCTCTATCTTCGGGTAGCTTCCGGCTTGGACACCATAGGATTGTAACATATGGTAAACAGAAATATTCATTTGTTCCTCATTCCCATGCCATTTTGCACTTTTGTGCTTTTGGACTTTTTTCCTTTCTTTTGAGTCCTCCTGTATGCCTTTGTTTTTGAATTTTTATATTCAGGCTCCTCTATCCATAGTGTCCTTTTGTGTGAGAGAAGTATTTAATTTTCAGCTCACAGACGGAGAAGAACTTTGGAAATTTTGTACTCATATGATTTAGTACTTTGTTTTGATACATATTTCTTTCTCAAGAGATTCTTGACTCTTATTTTCCTTTTGGCTTTCAATTTTTGGCATGGGATCATTTATATATAATATACTATTTACCTTACTTCCTTTCCATTGGTCTTTTGTTGTCACTCCCTAGGACATTTTTTAAGTGTGATATGGATGGGGCCTCAAAATAGTATTCCAGACCTTTTGATCCTGAGTTATTTTACAAGGATTAAGTAGGAATTTCAATGTGTTCATAGCCATTTAAGAAAATTGTTAAACTAGATGAAATTATTTAAGATAACACAATAGTACATAGTCTTATAATTAAGGATTTTAGTTAATCCAGAATTCTGATGCCCTCCATGCAACCAAAAGTTTGCCTCATTTTATTGAAATCAATCAAAATCTAAAATAAAAACAGACAGAAAAAAAAATTCAAACATAAATAACCAAATCAATTTATTTATGTACAAGATAATCCAGAAACAAAAATGAAGAAAAATAAATTTTGAGAACTAAACCACTAACTGGTCAGTCCTCTGCCCACCCCTATAAATATGGAAACTTGTAAGTTAAGGGGCTAGGATTGACTACAAAATGAAAAAAAACTAACCATTATCTAATTCTACTATACTTGAATAAAAAACTACATCTACTATTTTACAATCAATCTCATCAACCCGTGAAAATCGAAGGAGATCGGGCTGGGTGTTTGATGTACAGCTAGCTTCTTCTTCTTGGTTGTCTCTCGGTTCTAGCTCAATTAGATGATTTCCCAACAGATTCACTGGTTCATTTTTTCCTTCCAATTTAGTCACATTGTGCTTCATGTGGGGCTCTATTAATATTTTAATCTGGTTTGGACTTCCCTTATGAGGCAACCACAAGTGTGACCAATCTGAAGCAAAATACCCATTTAGTCATGCTGACTAGTCTTGATTCAAAATAATTCCATAGCCTTCAGGTATGTTTGCTACTACAATATCAATGTACTGACATATCTTTTCATTTGCAGATAAGCGAATCAGGACATCTTCCATTTCCCCAACTACTTTCACATTGGTCCTGTCTAACTGAGTAACCTCCCAAGTAGTAGGTTTAGGTTGTCCATTAATATTTTTGCAAACAGACAGCGGCATCACATTCTCTGAGTCTATAAACAATTGTGCACCTTATGTTTTAAAATCTCAAGGGTCAGGAGGAATGGTGGGGTTTTAAACCTAGTCTTACCTCCCACACTTGCTTCCACAATCTCTTCTATAGGTTGGTTGTTAGTGGGAAATTCCTTCTTTGGTACTACAAGTGTTTTTAACAAATCATATCCCATATCAGGTGCTTTGAGATTTTCCTTAACATTATCAGCTTTGTGTTCAATAGGCCTAGCCGACATGTTAACTTGTTTTGGATCTTGACTGCTAATTGCAAGTTTAGGTATTTTATCATCTATGTTGTTCCTCTGTATTTTCTTCATCTTCTCTTGAAATTTATTAATCTTTGGAAGTATTGAATTGGATTTACTTAACAAACCTTGGCTCCTTGTTGTCACACTTGTTTCTAATATCTCCTCATGCTTCAGAGTACCTTCATCTTCTGTATCAAAAAGTGAGACAGAGTCCCATAAAACCAGAGCATTGTCCTCTTGTTTTTCTGTGGATTTATTTCCCTTTTCCTCCTCATCATCAACTTCTGTTAGTTTAGAGTCCAATAGCTGATTCATTACTAATGTCATTGAATTGATCCATTGAGGGCAATTTTTTCTAGAATGGGGTTGTTGATGAAATGTGTAAAATTTATCCATCCCTACCTATGTTAAGTTCATTGATGTAGGACTATGCGGAGGAGGATTAGATTGATTTTTTTCCTGTCTCCTTTTATAGTAAGGCTTATAAGATTTTTGAGCTTCTTTTTCCTTTTCTAGATCTATTATTCTGTTAGATAGTTTCTACATCATTTTCAAAATTCCTTCAAAGTCATGTGACTTCTCCTCCTTAGGCTTAGATAGTAATCAGGCTTTCTTACCAAAAAAAATTTCTGCCTACTGCTCAGGATAATCTTCTATGCTCTCTCTTTCATCTTCTACTCTCTCGGCTTCTTCATAAGTTTCTAACAACGTAGGTTTGACTTGCTTCTTGGCAAACATGGCCAATTCAAGCCCTAAAGCTGAAGTATAGTATTTGATCAAAACCTTATCAGACGATTTATCATTTGCAAAAAAATTCTTAAGATAAGCAGCAAACCTTTGGGTGAAACTATGCACTTTTTATTTTCTTTCTTTCTTCAAAGCGCATAACCCCTTTATTAATGTTGCATGAGTTTTTTGGACTGCATATTTATTTCTGAATATTCTTTCAAATGTATCCCAGTCTGTGATTGAGTTTGCAGGAAGAGCAAAATACCATGAGGATGATGCTCCTTTCAGGGTATGTAAAAACAATTTGCAAACTACATCTTCATGTTCTCCAGCCCTTAGTCCTTCTATGGCCAAGTAAAAGCTTTGTAAATGATCATCTACTAAAATATTTTCACTTGGGTCAAACTTGGGCAGCATTTTCTCAAAATATTGAGGTAAGTCATGTAGAGGGGGTGCCAAGTTTAAAGGTGACCTAGCCCTCCAAGAAGGTGGTGGATTTGGTGGGTTGGGTGGCTGATTTGCATTCACGTTTGCCATGAGTGTGGGTGGAGAATGAGGTGCTGACTGAACAGGGGTATGAATAGGTGAACAGTAAGGTGTATCTGGGCCCACTCGATTCAAAGGCTAAAAAAATTCCTGTAAGGTTGTTTCTACCAGTTCTTCAAAATCTCCAATCAACACTGGATCTTCCAATATAGGACGGTCTTTATTTTTATATTCTCTTCTGGGAAAGACAAGAATAATTGGTAATCCTCCAATCTTCTTCACATATTCCCTTGTATGTCTTCTTAGATCATTGACTACTTCGTTATCAACATAATACAGATGCACTTTAGCCTTCTCTTCAGGAATTCGATTGGGAAACAAATTGCTTTTAGAACTATCACCGATGGAATAATCTTGAGAAAATAAGTTTCCTCGTACAACCATGCACTAGATGCCCTCCTTCTAGTGCCAAAAAATGTTGAGGCATGGAAAATAGCAGGTAACAACAGTTAGGGATTCTCCCCATTAAACGTTCCCAACTAGCCCGTTACTATTTAGTATGGGAAATCTGTCCGGTTTACGGTCCGGCTACCGTAGGTCGAGTAACAAAAATAAAGGGCCTTACCGGTTACGGTCCAGTCCAACGTGTATGTTTTTAGTTTTTGTATTTAACTATGAGATGCAAGTGCCTATCTAAAAATGCATATTGATAGACAATACGAGGAGCGGTCACAATGTGATGCACAGGTTCTTACCTCTCGTCTTAACTCTCTAGCATCTAAACCACACACAGCAAGAAAAACTAAAAATAACTATATAACCTATCCCTAGGGAGCAAGATTATCATTTATCAATGAGTAATGTATTTTGCGCATGCATTGAGAAAAATCACAGATAACTGTTACCCCTTTCACAACACATGAACATTTACAGATATATGAACAAAAAGATAGCTAATTGTTTATGAACAACATTCATTACTCATAGTGTAAATTTCATAGAATAAACTAGTGAAGATTCATAACAAGAACATAGGTTCAAAGAGTTAGAACGATCTCACAATTAATGGATAATAGCTGAAAATGAAATAGTTCACATTCAACAAATCCATTGCACAACATTTGAAACCTTCCACAAAGATTTCTCCAACAGGAAACTTGTAACTTCTTTATGGAAAAGGAAATAGTTCTTCTTACATTATACTCTCACAAATATATATGGGAAAAAGTCCTATACTACATCTAACTCTCCTACACTTATACAAAAAAGCAAAACTTTTGGGCTGCCTCCAAATGACTATTGGGCTTCCCCAATGTTTCAATTCCCAAAATTCGTTTTGTAGTGAGTGCTCATACATTAGGTAATATATTATATTTAAAACAAAAATTTAATAGAGCACTTTATGAAGAGGGCCCCGCTTGATCATTAACAAACTTTTTCCATGCCTGGGCCTATGCTACTATGCTTTTGAAATATGAAGGTTCAAGAAAACGGATGTTGATCTCATATTTTGCTGCCTGATTCTTAACCACCTCAATTCTTGCTAGACTCAAACCTAACTGATCTTTAAGTAAATGGATGCTGACTGCTGAATGAGCTAATGCATTCTTCAGGATCTGCTCATCTAAATATTTGACTTCTTGTACCTTATGTTCATCCTCCTAGTGCCTGCTTTGTAACTATTCTATGAACAACTCATGTTCAGAATGTGCATCTAATCTTTGTTCTTGAGCAACTTGGCATCTGTTGTAGGTTACCAGCACCCTTCTGGAGTATTCAGTATAGGCTCCTCTCGTTTTCTTCACAGTCTTCTTGAAATCGTCCACAGTATTTATTGCAAATTCTAATAAGTCGTAGTCCTGCTTCAAACTATGTCGATCCTTAGCTGGTAGCTCTACAGGGATTTCTTCGCTTGTTTCTAACCAAACTATTCTTCCTATCGAAAATTCCAAAATATCCTGAGACCTATCTACAAAATATGAAGTAGTGTCCAGGATTTCTTCCAACCTGCTATCTATCTATAAGATCTTACACCTTTCTTCTTCAATAGACATTTGCAGTCGGTGCATTCTTCTTCGTTGGGCTAGGACATGTTCCTTTAAAGGCTGGATATCAATTTCCTGTTCACTGGCATCCTTCAGTGATGCTGTTAATGAAGCAATCTGTCCCTCAAAACTTGCTTCCTGCACTTGGTATTGTTTTTCTTTTTCTTCTATGGTGGCCCTCTGTGCCTCCAAATCAACAACTTTGCTCTGTAGCTGGTCCTTTTCTGCACTCAAAGTTTCATATGATACTTTGACGTCATTGTTCTCTATCTTCAAACCTTAATACTCTAGCTGTAACTTATGTAGTTCTGCTAGACTATTTTGAGCATCCCTTTCATTTTTCTCTAGTGAGACTTCCAAGGCCATCTTGCTTGCCTACAGAGTTTGGAATTCTATCTTCAAAGCCCTTGCTTCATTATGCATATCTTCAAATTTCTCTTTAACTTTTTACCTTCATCCCTCTCCTTTTTTAGAGTGTCCTTTAATTGCGATGCATTTTTCCTTGATTGCTCAAGATCTATCATAAGTCTATCCACATTGTCTTCATTGGCCTGGGTTAATGCCACCCTAGCTCTGGCTGTCAGTCATGGATCTGCATCTCTCCCATGCACCAAAGTTTTATTAGTAATCATCATACCTGATTGTCCCCCTCTTTTGAATTTCTTCTCAATTCTCTTAACAATCCTCTTCTTCTCCTTGTCATAAAAGATGGTGCTGAAATCAGGGACCTCTTCTCCTTCTTTTTGCAAAAACGGTATTAGATTCAATCCAGAAAAAAAAACCTATTCTTGGGTGCTACTAGAAGTTGCAGCAGACTCTTGAGGGTCAGGATTGTCTTGTCCATGCCCTTTATCAGTATACTCCTGTGCTTCTTGTGTATCTATTTTTTCAGTAGTTTGCTGGTCTTTCTTAGCTCCTGAGAATCTTAGATCTTCACTTTCCATTTGTTTTTTCTTTATCTCATCATCTTCCTTCTTCTATCTTTCTTCCTCTTCCTTATCTGCTCCTTCCTTTGCAACTTTCTTTCTTTCTTCTTCTCCATTCTTTAACCAACTCTTAGCCTCTTGTGCTAGCTTTATATCATCCTCTTCCCTCTTCTTGGCTTCCTCTTCTACAGCTTTCTTTTGTGCAGTTTTTCCCTTACCTCCCCCAATGGTGATCTTCTGCGTAAATATTTTCTTCAATACAGTCATGTTCTTTGCATTTCTGAAGATTTCTTCATCCTTGTCCCAAAAAAATTTATATTCAAAATGAACATTTGCTTCTATACAATGCTCTGCAACCTTATTTCGAGAGTCATTCCTGTGGAAGTTCATCTTCCCAAAGCAAAAATTCTCCAACTCTTGTACAAACTTAGCACTTAGTTTGACCTTTGAAAATTTGTAACTTCCCAGCTGAAAATGTATGGTAGGATAGGCTACCTTCTTATGTTCAAACAGGAATCTTCCTACACCATCTAGATAAACTTGCCTAATTGTTTGTTTATGTACCACATAATCAGTGGCATACTTAGGGAGTAAAGAAGGTTCCATAGAGCAACCATACATTCTAATGTACATCCTCTCTTTAGTCAAATAATAGCTCCCATTTTCCTCAATGAATTTAAATGCCTCCTCGGACATACAATTACATTATGTCTGGAAGATTAAAGTGTACAAAGGCATAATGAAATGTTGACATATCTCCTTATAGTGGCTATAATATTTGTGTGCCCAAAATAGCTTGTATGCAGTGTACACAGGGGTTCTGTCCCTGTCCCAATTGCACCTTAAGGCTGGAAATTACTAGGTACACAAGATACAGTCCACTAAGATGGAGCTCATATAGAACTTAGACTTCCTTTGGGAAAACCCTCCCAAAGATGAAGATATACAGGCTGAGAGGCTATTAGACACTATGTTTGCCCAGTTGAATATGGTCCCCTGAGTGGCTACAAAAAAAATAATGGCTATCCATCCCAACTTGAAACTTTTACCATGAGCTCTCCCAAACACTCTATTCATCATTAGTGCTATAAAACTATAAGGTGTCCAAAGAGTGGCTATATCATACTCTCCTGATGGCCTGGTTCGAAATTTCTTCCCAGGTATCATCATTCTCTTAACCGTTTCGACTAGTTCCAAATTTATTTCTTTCAGCCAACTTTGAGTTAAATATACTTGAGCAGGAGGTAGGTGATATGCGAGTGAGACATAACCAGGACTGTATGTAGCATAGCCCTATTTGGAAATATTTGCTAAGATCATCGTGGTCACATCTGCCCTAGGCAGGATCCAGCCGATCTCCTAAGAGCATGGGAACAACTTTGGTTTAGTGGCTACCTTCATCAGAGCAGATTTTTTGATATTGGCATATATGGTCAGTTCTTCGAATCCTGCATTAGGCACATCGTGATTTGAGAACATCCAATATATCTCACCCCATTTGTAATCTGGCCCTACCCTGGTGGCAGCTCTAGTGCCTTTGTAGATATATTCCACCTTAGTAATGATCTCCACGTCTGGTTCTCCCTCAGCAACATGAGCCTTCTTATTTTGTCTTTTAGACATATCTCCTTTGAAGAAGTTTCCCTGTCATAAACCAAACATGCTCTTAGGATATTGGAGCTTTCAATCAGTGTTCTAAGAATGAAGAAAAACTATATAAAAACATTTACCTCTTCCATATGCATTTTCAATAGATAAACTATCAGAAAATTAATGCATAATAGAAAATAACCAACAAGAAGAACTTATGCAAGCTAGGTCTAAAATTCTAAGTCCGTTCTGGAACTAAACATGACCCTGATAGAAATATGCATAAATTAAACCAAAAATCATTCTAACTCTTCACCAAAATGAAAAACCCCTATCACTGAGGCTAGTCATTGAAAGTGTGGCCCTATCCGGAACACACGGGAATCCCAATCTGACTGCAAATCAAACCTTTCGGTGTCCCAAACAAAAATAGGGTAAATGCCTACGATGAAAAGAGAACTGAAAACTCCCTCCCCGGATAGCCATAATCAATCCCACAAAAACTGATGGAGATAGTGTAACGCTTGTTTGCACCAGCTTCCTAAACCTTCGGACCGGGTTCAAGCTTTCATAATGGCTTGAAAACAAAATCAAGAAAACAAACTCCCCCACCATAAATTCTATGAAGCTAACCAACACTTCATGCCATAATCATCCTTAGACATCCAATTTCCAAACGATGGGAAAATCCCAAACAGGGGAAAACCCTAGTTCCGAAAACGATCGGTAAACTCAAGAGAAATGAGGAACCTTGGTTGGCCTACCTGGCAAGCAAACTGCAGTTGAAGGGATGGTCTCAAAAATCCACAGCAACACTTCGAACGAACGGAATCTCAACATCTAAGCATGGATGCACAGTTTGACAGAGATAGAGCAAGCACAAGTTCACAAGGATAACAATAAAATAATAAACAACCCCAATATATAGACCTCAGGTGAAAAAATGTTGATGAGAAAAAACTTCCACCGGTGAGCGGAATAACTAAGGATCAGGATATTAGTTCAACAAGGAACAACAATGGTGGGATCCATATAGCCTAAGGGTTCTGCAGCAAAATACAACGTCGACGAAATAAAACACGAACAACTGCAGCATCAGACATCGAAACGACTACGGCATCGGACGATTAGTTCAGTAAAGAGCAGCAACAACGAAAGTCACATGGACTAAGGGTCCCGCAGCAATCATAAACATTGACAAAGATCGGTACAAATCATAGACGAACAGAAAAACTATACGTCAAATGGTTATTTTGCTAAGGAGCCGCAATGAAGGAAGACATAAGGACTACGGCTTCCAATCAAAGTCATAAAATATTCCAAGAGCGAAAAACAAAAATATCGCAAAGTCAAAAGTTAAACAATAAAACCATGACATCAGAAAAGATAAGAGCTAACCATCAGAACATTCATCATTTAGCTTCCGCAACGAAGGCTTCGTCGAGAACTATGGACCTGATTCATTGTTCAAATGACTTCAGACAGTATAAAAGGAAATTATCGACAAACCAAATTTTCAAGTTCAAGTTAAGAAAAAGATAGTCATTCACTTCTGAAAATGGTAAACAATTTATTCAATTCAACCTCAAACGATCCAAATTTGTAATAGAGGACAACAAAGTTCAGCAATCCCAAACAAATCCAGGCAAGATAAAATTAAAAAGAGGGTCCAAAATTTTAAAAAATTTGGGAAATAGTTGCAGCTACAACAATTGGTGACTACCTGGTGAACCTAGATCTCTAGAAAACTTCTTCCTGAAGTAACAGACTGTTTGACAATAAAACCAACCTGTTGAAATATTCTAGATGTCTGGATTTCCCAAATGGCAAGTGTATGTACTTTTAATCATTGATGATAGTCCAATTTAGGAAAATGGAAACCAAGATTTCAAAGTCAAGATAACTCTTTTGAGGCTAGGAATATGAGTTTAATGTTTACCTCTATCTTTGGGTAGCTTCCAGCTTGGACACCACAGGATTGTAACATATGGTAAAAAGAAATATTCATTTGTTCCTCATTCCCATGCCATTTTGCACTTTTGTGCTTTTGGAATTTTTTCCTTTCTTTTGAGTCCTCCTGCATGCCTTTCTTTCTGAATTTTAATATTCAGGCTCCTCTATCCATAGTGTCCTTTTGTGTGGTAGATGTATTTAATTTTTAGCTCACGGAAGGAGAAGAACTTTGGAAATTTTGCACTCATATGATTTAGTACTTTGTTTTGATACATATTGATTTCTCAAGAGATTCTTGACTCTTATTTGCCTTTTGGATTTCAATTTTTGGCATGCAATCATTTATATATAATATACTGTTTACCTTACTTCCTTTCCATGGGTCTTTTGCTGTCACTCCCTATGACATTTTTTAAGTGTGAGACAGATGGAGCCTCAAAATAGTATTCCAGACCTTTTGATCCTGAGTTATTTTACAAGGATTAAGTAGGACTTTCAATGTGTTCATAGCCATTTGGGAAAAATGTTAAACTAGAAGAAATTATTTCAGATAACACAATAGTACACAGTCTTATAATCAAGGATTTTAGTTAATCCAGAATTCTGATGCTGTCCATGCAACCAAAAGTTTGCCTCTTTTTATTGAAATCAATCAAAATCTAAACTAAAAACAGCAAATCAGGACATCTACCATTTCCCTGACTACTTTCACATTGGTCCTTTCTAACAGAGTAACCTCCCAAGTAGTAGGTTTAGGTTGTCCATTAATCTTTTTGCAAACAGATAGTGGCATCACATTGACCGACGACCCTGAGTCTACTAAACAATTATGCACCTTATGGTTTAAAATCTCAAGGGTCAGGAGGAATGGTGGGGTTTTAAACCTAGTCTTACCTCCCACACTTGCTTCCACAATCTCTTCTACAGGTTGGTTGTTAGTGGAAAATTCCTCCTCTGGTACTTCAAGTGTTTTTAACAACTCGTACCGCATCTTAGGTTCTTTGAGATTTTCCTTGACATTATCAGCTTTGTGTTCAATAGGCCTATCCGATATGTTAACTTGTTTTGTATATTGACTACTAATAGTAAGTTCAGGTATTTTATCATCTGTGTTGTTCCTCTGTATTTTCTTCATCTTCTCTTGAAATTTCTTAATCTTTGGAAGTATTGAATTGTCTTTACTTAACAAACCTTGGCTCCTTGTTGTCAAACTTGTTTCTAATATCTCCTCATGCTTCAAAGTACTTTGTATTCTGTATCAAAAAGTGAGATACAATCCCATAAAACCAGAGCATTGTTCTCTTGTTTTCCGTGGATTTATTTCCCTTTTCCTCCTCATCATCAACTTCTGTTAGTTTAGAGTCCAATAGCTGATTCATTACTAATGTCATCGAATTGATCCATTGAGGGAAATTTTTTTTCAGAATGGGGTTGTTGATGAAATGTGCAAAAGTTATCCATCCCTACCTCTGTTAAGTTCATTGATGGAGGACTATGTGGAGGAGGCTTAGATTGATTGTTTTCCTCTCTCCTTTTATAGTAAGGCTTATAAGATTTTTGAGCTTCTTTTTCCTTTTCCAGATCTATTATTATGTTAGATAGTTTCTGCATTATTTTCAACATTCCTTCAAATTCATGTGACTGCTCCTCCTTAGGCTTAGATAGTAATAAGGTTTTCTTACCAAAATCTTTTTTTGCCGACTGCTCAGGATAATATTCTATGCTCTCTCTTTCAGCTTCTACTCTCTTGGCTTCTTCATAAGTTTTTGACAACGTAGGTTTGACTTGCATCTTGGAAAACATGGACAAGTTAGGCCCTAAAGCTGAAGTATAGTATTCGATCAAAACCTTATCAGATGGTTTATCAGTTGCAGAAAAATTCTTAAGATAAGCAGTGAACCTTTGGGTGAAACTATGCACTTTTTCTTTTCTTTCTTTCTTCAAAGCGCATAATCCATTCATTAACGCTGCATGAGTTTTTTGGACTGCATATTTATTTTTGAATATTCTTTCAAATGTATGTGAGTCTGTGATTGAGTTTGCAGGAAGAGCAAAATACCATGAGCCTACTGCTCCTTTCAGGGTATGCAAAAACAATCTGTAAACTACATCTTCATGTTCTCTAGCCCTTAGTCCTTCTATGGCCATGTAAAATATTTGTAAATGATCATACACTGAAATCTTTTCACTTGGGTCAAACTTGGGCAGCATTTTCTCAAAATCCTGAGGTAAGTCATGTAGAGGGGGTGCCAGGTTTAAAGGTGACCTAGCCCTCCAAGCAGGTGGTGGATTTGGTGGGTTGGGTGGCTGATTTGCATTCACGTTTGCCATGATTTTGGGTGGAGAATGAGGTGGTGAATGAATAGGGGTATGAACAGGTGAACAGTAGGGTGTATATAGGCCCACTTGATTCAAAGGATGAACAACTTCCTGTAAGGCTATTTCTACCAGTTCTTCAAAATATCCAACGAACACTACGTCTTCCAATATAGGATGGTGTTTCTTCTTATATTCTCTCCTGGGCAAGACAAGAATAATTGGTAATCCTTGTAGGAAGGAGCAAGTCGACATAAGTTGACTGGAATAAAGACTGACTTAGTCGATCAGTTGACTAAGTCGATGGGTTGACTTAGTCGATCAGCCGACTAAACTAGAAGATTAAGTCGGCTAACTAAAATTCGTGTCAGTTCACTGAACCAACAGGTAGTTATTCTGTAACTGTTTGTAAATTGTATATATTAGGCTCTTGAGCCAAACGAGAACTCAGTTCAGTTCTCTACCTTGTATGAAATCATTGCAATAATATAATCTGTTTTCCTATATGTTCTTGTCTCCTGTCTCTGATTTATAGATATATATGTTTTAGTATGTATTATTGGTAACCTTATGTGATCTGTGAGATTACAACATTGGTTCCATTGCTGGTAGTACATGTCTAAAATATATTCTCACATATGATACCAGAGTAGGAGATTAAGGACTGGTGGGACCGTAAAATTGCGAACTACTTGCAAAATTACGCAAGAAGGAATAGATTAACAGTCACTGAAGCCAAAGCAAGATTTTTCACAGAGACGCATGAAAAATTTGTTGAATCAGTGCCACAACTCTTGAAGCAACTTCTGGATGAGAAAGCCGGACGAAACTAAAGAACATCAGTTACTAGAAAAACTGATCCGAGGAGGCCGAACAAATCTATCGGAGTGGTTTGAGAAAATCGCCGACGACTTCTGTGAGGAGCAAGCAGGCTAAGACAGAACTTCTGTGGAAACTGTCAAAGAAAATTTTTACACAAACTTCACCGAAAATTTTTTGTGCTCCCTACCGACCTTTTTGTTCAAATTCTTGATAGAGAATGAAGCAGGCCACATCGTTGAACCTCTTCCACCGCTGTGCGAACCGCCATCAAATACCAACTGGGAGGAGAAGCAAAGGAAGTGGGAGAAATTCATTGCAAAAAGAGAGTGGGAATACTTTCTGAGCAAGTAAATCAAACTATCTGAGCTTTCTAAAAGCATCGGGTAGGCTATGGGGGGGTAGTTGGTCATGTGTCGGAGGTAGAGCATAGTGGATCCTAGTCATTCTAAACCTGATAACCGTCACCAGTAATGAAAATTCGACCAAAGAGGACTTCAAGAAAATAGCATTGTATGAAAGTATGTCGGACATTCAAAAACAAGAAAGGGACGAAAGACAAAAGAGAAGGCAAGCAAGACGTGAACGAGCCGCAGGGCTACACAATAAAAAAGACCCTAGGGAGGATGACCGTGAAGAGAATCCACCATAGTCGCTTCATGACAGACAGGAAGAGGGCGTAGAGCAAGAGGTATC
>LPNX010829343.1:531610-661890 GCA_001517045.1 Pseudotsuga menziesii | reverse complement strand
TGGAAATCGAAGGTTACCACGTCCGACAAGTAGTGCTCGACTTCGGGTCTCAGGTAAATATCATGACCCGGGATACATGGGAAAAGATGGGAAAACCTCGACTCTACGAATTAGGTATTTACCTAAAACTCACCGACCAAGGTCTCATTGAACCCATTGGGGTTTGGAAAAATGTCAACATGACCATCAAAGGAATTTCGACCAAGGTTTATTTTGAAATCATCGACCCAAAAGAAGGATCTAATTCCTTCCCAGCACTAGTTGGTCGACCTTGGGGATGGAAGATGAAAGCCTCCATATCCTTAGACAAGGAACGAATCAAGCTAAAAGGAAATGGTCACAAAGTCATTGTACCCATTAATCCCTCCTAAGGAGAACCTTGGACCGAACCAATTGATGAGGAATTTGATGTTAGACAACTTTACCAGATCCACAACAATACAGACTATAACGAGCCAAACATCCATGGAGAACTTTACTTAGGTAACCAAGGCTCCATTGGTTATAACTCGGATGCTGAACTATACGACTTGGAGATGGAAAATTATGAAACACAAGCAAGAGGGTGCTGGACTATACAACAAGTACAGACAAAACCCACCTGACAGTGCTTCATAGTATCCATTATCCCTAAAAAAATTGAAAAGAAAGTAAGAGAATGCCCTACCTTACAACCAACCAACTTAAACACTACACAACTACCCAGGTATAAGGAGAGGGAATCCCTAGTCATGCACATTGAACAAGTATCTAAGAACATTAGAGAACATGGTCGACTCCAAAGCTTAGTCGAAACGTTTACAGGTCAAGCAACTAGATGGTGGGATACCCATCAGACAAAACTTCAGACCTGGACAACTACTTCGACTTTCTTTATTGAACGGTTTGGTGGAAAGAAGTTAACCCAGCAAGCCCAGATCCCTACTTTTACCCAAGGAGAAAACCTAGAAGAACACATTAAGACTTGTGAAAAGGAGTGGAGAAGACTTGGATATAAAGATGAGAGAACTTGGCCACATTTGTTCCCTTCAACCCTAGCCGACTTACCCAATAAATGGTATAAGATGAAGGAAGCTAGAGGTGAAACCTTCTTTTGGCAGGAACTCAAGGAAAATTTTATCAAAGACTTCTAGTTCATACCTCAAAATGAAAAATTGGCCAAGACAACACAGCAAATCAAACAATTTCTCCAACCGACCGCAAAACAACCCTTGCAGAACCACCGACAGATCAAGGACTGTAACAATATACAAACCGAAGCCAGACCACAGGTGACCCATTTACACTTAGAAAATGAGCACATAGAAGGAAAGAGATTCAGATGGAAAACTAACCATAGTGAAACAACAAAACCTATCTATTCAATCCTGAAAGTCGAGACCACCAACAAACCAGCTCTTGACAGAATGACTGCAGCCAACTTTCCTGCTACATTCTCACAGTTCAAAGAAGGAAGTCGACTGATTAATGAAGCTAAAGCACCAGAGTGGCTAGATGTAAAAGTGAAAACTAAAGAGGTCAACATTTCAAATGATGACTGACCAAAAATAGCCAACATTGGTGACTACTGGAACGAACAACAGACCACTGAAATAGTGAACTTACTTAGAGAGTTCCAAGATGTCTTTGTAAGGGACTATAAAGACTTAAAAGGCTTAGTACAGGAAATGGGAGTGATGAAAATAGATACTAAACCTGATGTACGACCTGTCAAGAAAAGACCTTATAAACTAGCTCACAAGTACAAGGAGATAGTTAAAAAGGAAATCGACAACATGTTAGCAGCAGGAATCATTTACCCTATCGACCTGTCTAAATGGGCAAGCCCCATGGTCATCCAGCCCAAGAAACATGACCCGACAAGGTTAAGGATTTGTGTTGACTTTAGGGAGCGCAACAAAGTAACATTAACAGATCCATTCCCAACCCCATATGCTGATGAAATCTTGAATGAAGTTGCAGGCCATGAATGTTACTCATTCACAGATGGATTCTCAGGATACAACCAAGTACCCATAGCGAAAGAAGATCAAAAGAAGACAACATTTGTCTGTGAATTTGGGTCCTTTGCTTACAGAGTTATGCCTTTGGGTTAAAGAATGCACCTGCAGTGTTTTCCCGAATTGTTGTAAAAACGTTCCAAGAATACATATATAAAACCATGGAAGTATACTTCGACGACTGGACTATATACTCCACCTTAAAAGATCACTACAAATGGCTTCGACTTATGCTAGAGAGATGTCGACAAATTCAACTCTCCCTAAACATTAAGAAATGTATCTTTATGACTCCCATAGGCATACTCTTAGGGCATATTGTCTGTAAAGATGGTATCAAGGTCGACTTTGCCAAAATTAAAATCATCCTCGACTTGAAACCACCAATAAACCCTAAACAAGTCAAGGTGTTACTTGGCCATACATGATACTATAGAAAGTTCATAAGACACTATTCAGATATGACCTACCCTCTGGAAGAACTACTAAAAGAAGATCAAGAGTTCAAGTGGACGGAGGAATGCCAAATCTCCTTCGACAAACTAAAAAGAAAACTGGTCGAAGCCCCCATACTCAAATTTCCAAATTGGTCGACCAAATTTCATGTGCATATTGATGCATCAGGAATCGCCATAGGAGCCATCCTAACTCAACTAGGGGATGACGGGATGGACTACCCTATAGTTTACAGTAGTCGAAAATTGAATAAAGCTAAAAGGAACTATTCGACCACCGAAAGGGAAGCCCTATGTATGGTCTTTGCCCTTCAAAAGTATCGACAATACCTTTTAGCCAACCCATTCACATTTTATACCGACCATCAAGCTTTGAAGTACCTTGTCAATAAACCCCTCCATCATGGAAGAATCTGTCGCTGGCTACATCTTTTTCAAGAATTTGAGTTTGAATTCGTGGTCCGACTAGGAAAGTTAAATGTCGGGACCGACCACCTATCCCGTATAGACACAGGAGAGGAACCGACCAGAGTCGACGACGACTTGCCGGATGCACATTTATTTCACATAGAAGCAGTGCTAGAAGAACTCGAAGAAATAGCTCAGTTCTTAGAGACAGGTCAAGCACTAGAAGGTCTGAACACTAAGAAAAAAAAAATCTTAGCTATGAAGGCTTCCCCTTACAGCCTCATCAATGGATTTCTATACAAAATGAGGTTAGACGACATTCTCAGAAGGTGTGTACTCAACCATGAACGAGACCAAATCATACATGAAGCACACTATGGACCTGCAGGAGGACATTTTCAAGCGGATACAACTACAAGAGAAATCCAACAGTCAGGATTATGGTGGCCGATGATCCACAGAGAATGCAAAAACTTTGTTAGTCGATGTGACCACTGTCAATGGCTTGGTCGACCTCTACCAAGCACAGAGATTCCCTTGATATCTGTAAACCCTAGTCCCACATTTGAAATCTGGGCTATAGACTTCATAGGACCATTTCCTATCCCAGCTAGACGATTAGGTGCACGATATATTATCATGGCAGTAGAATATGTCACTAAATGGGAAGAAGCTGAACCCGTCGATACATGTTCCAATGAGGTAGCCACTAAATTTATCTATGAAAACATCATCACTAGATTCAGATGCCCACTTACATTAATTAGTGACCAAGGATCACACTTTATCAATAAAACCATCAAAAATTTGACTGACCAATTTCACATCGACCACCGACGAAGCACCGCATATCACCCTCAGTCGAATGGCGCGATTGAATCTTTCAATAAAACATTGACAAAAGGGTTAACGAAAATATGCAGTCTTGACAAAGACGACTGGGATGAGAAAATCCCTGTGATCCTATGGGCATATAGGACAGCCTATAAACGGTCGACGGACCAAACCCCCTTTCGACTAGTCTACGGGCAAGAAGCAGTCGTCCCCCTACATTTTCGACAATAGACACCTATTATTGCACAACTATTACATGTCTATGTTGAACATGCAAGAAAGGACCGAATATTTCAAATTAGCAAGCTGGAAGAATAGAGACTCATGGCTATTCAACACCAAGAAATTCACAAGCAACAGCAGAAAGCATGGCACGACTGCAACATCAAAAACAAAAACTTGTCGGTCGAAGACTTTGCATTACTCTATAATAGTCGAGTCAAAGGAAATCCCAAGAAACTCCACACATAATGGATGGGACCTTACCTTGTCGAAGAGATACACCCTAATGGTTCAGTCCGACTAAAAACATTGTAGGGCCTAGTATTTCAGAAACTTGTTAATGGAGCTTGGCTCAAGCATTACAAAAACTGAAAAAAATAAATAAATAAATAAAAATCATATAACGACCTTAATAGTCAATAAAAACGCATAAAAAGATAAAAATTCCAAAAAACCAAGTAATACACTCGACACAACAAAATATGACAGGCACTCACTACTTCGACAACTGACATCATCACCTCCATCCATCTTCATCGACCAGTCGGGTCGACTATTCTCCGCATCGACACCGGTCGATGACCTCGAAAGTCCCATCGTGCATTTATGACTTTGAGTGCCGAAAGCAATTCACCATTACTCCACACTCATGGATTGCTACTGGAATGTTAAGTCTTCCATTAACACATCCATCCCCACACGTAGTCACACCAGCACCTATAAATACGAGACTATCGAAGGTTCATTCACCACACCCTTTACATACAGAGCACTCGCACAGTCAGTTGACTAAAAACCCAGAAACCTATAGTAACCCTGACCTAAATGACATAATGGCCCCCAAGCAAACCAGAGCAGTGACCAAAGCAAAAGAGCTACAGGCTGAGGATACACCCTTAATCCACCGACTAAAGCACATCAAAAATGCCAAAGTACAGGAGGGACAATGGTAGAAACTCTGGACTGAGATCCAAGAGTGGGCTTTCGTCGACAAAAAGATGACCCAAGTGGCTGAAAAAGTCCGATGGAGTACCATCTTCAACTACCCCAACGCACCCCTGATGGAAATATTTAGTGGGACAAAAGAAGCTGCCATCAATTTTATCATCAGTCGTTACCACAACGGTCGGTTCTACTTCGACCGACCGGTCAACATCACCGGAGATATCATCTCCACGCTCACCGGTCTGTCTAACCAAGGGAACCCTCTACCTATCGAAATCAAGGAAGGATTGGTCCAGGAGCTCACAGGATCACCTTCCGGGAAAAATTCTAAAGGATTGATGATCGAGCAGATTTCCACTCGAACGCCACAGATTGTGGCCAAGATCATCGCCATCACACTCACCTTAGCAGGTGGAAGTAGCGACCTTAAATTGGAAATGCTCGAGGCCATCGACACAATAGCCACCGATGGTCAAATCTACCGATGGGGAGATTATGTCACCGACATGGTCAAAACAGTCTGCGAACGATGCCAAGAGATGGGAGGACTCATCAAGTTCCCCTCCCTAATCCTTTGGATCGTCATGTACCACATCTGTCTGGAAGGAAGTCCATTCTTCTGGGAATCAACCAAATTCCACATGAACAGGTTCAAACCCTTCTCTCTGAAAGGAACCCTGCATGACTTGGCACAAGGAAAAATCTTTCTCGAAAACTGGTTCCAACCACTAGTACAAAATGAAGAATTAGCTACTAGGTGACTAAAAATTCTAGTCACCACAGGTTTTCCAAGTGATTTACTACTAAATATGAGCAATTTTGATTGACTCAACTATAAACGACTAAAATTAACGACTAATTTAGTCACCAGTTAACAAATATGACTAGATAATAAGTGACAGAGTTAAAAATGACTAAAATAAATGATTAATTTAGTCACGACATAAAAAATGACTATCTAGAACAATATGAATTAGTCATTTATGTTAGTCATTTTTAATTGTGTCATGGAAAATTGCAAATTTGGCAATGAAGTGTAATTTTTGTAAGTTGTCTACCTTCTATTCGTAATATTAGTGCCATGCACCTCGATCTTCATAGTTCCAACAAAGCAATTGCATGAAATTTTAGCCTTATGGGGGATTTTATGGTTCGCAAAAAAAAAAAATTCTCTAGCTTTCTATTTTTGGCGAATCAAAGGTCATGATAATTGATTGGGCCAGAGGTCTCACCAAGTTGCAGTCACTGAGTTATATATGATTGTTGGTTGAAAAGGATTGGGCTCCTAAAGAATTGTTTTCTTTCTTTATCCTTCAGGCACGTACCTATACAGGGAGTTCAATTCTGAGGCGGACCTACTGTGTTGAATACTTAGGCTAAGAGGACTACATTTACAAGTAATTTGTCTGAATCTAAGAATATGCTTGAAGACACATCTAAGAAGAGTAAATGGAATTGGAATTCAGGCAATTGTAAACATGGTGATGAGATTGGTGTTGGTGGACAGAAATTGAAACTGACAAATATTGGTATTGAGCTTCACGTTGGGTCTCCACTGCCTTCAAAATGGCATCATTAATGTTTAGACCTTCAGGTTTGTTCTGTGTTTTTCTTGATTATCTATTGTGTTTTTTTTCTATTCATGTTTTCTTTCTTTGTTGTGGATGTGGTGGAGATGAAATGGCTAGATCATAATTCCCTTACAGTAACAGAGGAATGCTACACCTGCAGATGCACTATAATAGGCCATAAGGATCAAATCTATTATTGGATATCTTATGATTTTCACAAGTTACAGCCCTGAAAATAGGTCAGACCTGCCCAAGTTCATAATAATATTGCTATGTTTACAGATAAAACTCAGGAACTAGCAATTCAAGGGTTGGTAGACCAAAAATGTTGTGTACAGAATTTCAGACTAAAGGTTATAATATCTAAGGATTTCCTCGCTTCAAGGTTCAAGGGAGGGACTTGGACTCTTTACTTTCCCTACAGGATCCCTTCCAAAAACACTTACGAGAGGAGTTGTGCAAGTCTTTACCTGCTGTTGCACCTCTTTTTTTGTAGTAAAGTATAATGCTTTCCCAAATACGTCTAAAACTGTGTAATCTGCTTAATATTGTTATATTTGTAAGATTCATGAGCAGACCCCAGGAATTGTAAGACTCATTGATTAACTTTGGGGATTACAACAATCTCATATGGAAATAAGCCTTCCATTACTCGAAGAATCCAACCTTTTAACAGACTAATTCCGAATAAATTTTTTTTTTCAGAAAGAAAAAATCCTGTCCTTGTTATTCTTAGAAGAATCAAAGGTCATCAGTATAATCATCCCATAAGCGGGTTACATACCAAAACATCCCACAAGATTTCTGCCAGGGGGAAAGGCATAACAACAATAAAGAAAGATCCCATCAGAAAACTATCTCATCATAAAGTGAGGATTGTCTTCTCATCCACATCTACCGAGTGCCAAAGGGCTCTGAAAAACATTCTAAAAGTGAGAACTCTTTCAATCATAACATATATGAGGGAAATGAAAAAATCCCTTTATCATGCTCAGAAGAGCTGAAAAGTGTCCTGAGAAACCAAATGGTTCTCAAAATATTCCTTAACACTGCCTTTACCCTAAGGAAAAGAGAGTGCAGATTTAGAGAGACCGTCAGCCATCCGATTGTGCTCTCGTTAAATGTGAGTGAAAGACAAGTCTTGAAAGCTAGAAATTAGCTTTTTTGTCTCCCTACACCAATGAACCAGATCAGGTGGGGAGAGAGCAGTCGATCCCATCGCCCAATTGATGATTACTTGAGAATCACCATATACATGGGATAGGGGGATCCCCATCATTTGGGAAGAGAGAAGAAGTTCCCATAAGCTGAGAAATTCCGTTTTGGTGTTAGTGCCATATCCGACCCCCAGCGAGAACTCTAAGTAGTGGGATTCATTTAAATATAAGCAAAAACCTACACCAACAGTCATACAGTTTGATGCACCATCAATGAACCCACAGGAAAAAACCTTGCAGGGGGGCTTCCCCAAAATGATGCTTCTTGTTTTTTCAGTAATAGTCAGAGGAGGGAGAACTTGTACAGAAGTAATAATTTTCTGAAAAATACTGAAGATGTTCCTTCATTTCCCCTTGAAAATTTCCTGGTTGTGCACCTTCCAAATAATCCACATCATATGAAAGGGAAGCATAAAGAGGTGCAAGCTTCTTGATAGTTTCCCAAACCAACCATTTAACATGTCCCCAAGAGAAACATACGGTGAGCAAGCTAGGAGGTTGAAATGATTACACACATGTTCAACCACTGTTTTCCAAACAGTGTAGATGGAGAAAAGGTGCTCGACTGTCTCCTCGTCCGCACAACAAAGAACACAAATACCTGGTCCTGATTTACCTATTTTCTGTAAATTCTCCCAAGTGAGGATTTTGTTCCAGAGAGATAACTAGATAAAACATGATATTTTATTTAGAAGGGCCTTGTTCCATAGATGGGAATCGACAGGATTTGTAGCCGGAGGCATGGAAGATCTAACAATACAATCATATGCGTTCCTGGTAGAAATGGAGCCCGATTTTTTGTTGTAAACCCATACAAGGTCATCAGGATGATCAGGGAGGCGAATACCAGCTCCAGATAATCCCTCAACATATTCAGCCCAAATTGATTTGAAAGTGCCTCCAAGATCAATATCATCGGTGGTGAACCAGTAGCTCTATGCATTTATAAGAGAGTTATGTGCCTGAGAGAGAGTGCATATATTCAAATCCTCCAGGTAATATCTTAGATCCTCAGGGAGAATAAAGGAGGAGTGTGAACCCACGATCGGGTCGATTCCAAGCAGAATATTGTCACCATTACCCACCTGCCAAGCCATATGAGTACCCATCCAAGGGAGGGTATGTATGAACCCTCTCCACATAACTGAGACATTGCGAGTGCTGAAGCATTTATATCTGAGCCAGTCAGCCACTGAGGGGATTTTTATATATTTGAACTGCAGAACTTGAAACCATAAACCCTTGGAGTGGAGGATTCTCCAAAACGTTTTGAGACACAGAGCTAAGCTGAACCATGGGAGGTTTTTTATTCCCCAGCCTCCATGTTCCTTGGGCCAAGAAATATCCTTCCAGCTAGCCATATTATATTTGCAGTTATTGTTAGAGGATCCCCATAAGAAATTAAACATGATTCTTCTGAGTTTTTGAAGAATGGATGCTGGGAGAGGAGCAAGTCCCATCCAATACACAGGTATACTAGACAGTACAGATTGAATGAGGATCAATCTACCCCCAAGGGAAATATACTTATATTTCCAGTGGCTTATCCTTTTTTCAAACCTTTGTACAATCCATAGCAAGTCATTTACTCTATACCCAAGCGGTTTCAAAAAATAACCGAGGTAATTGAACCCAGAATGGAGCGGCATCATTCTATAAGGCAGGACTCCCACAAAATCATTTAGACAATCAGTGGAAAGATTGTAGTAGAGGAAACAAGACTTTTCAATGTTGATCCTCATACCGGAGGCTTTACAAAAAGTCTCTAAGATGACCTCGAAAGTAGACCAGTTTTGGAAAGTACCCGAGCCCAAGAGAATCACATCGTCCACAAAGAGGAGGTGAGAGAGAGCAAGGGAGGGCAAGAGTTGAATGCCCCGAATGATACCATTGGATTTGGCATCCCGAATGAGAAGACCAAGGCCCTTAATGACCAGGATAAAGAGGAGAGGGGATAAGGGACAACCTTGACAGATACCACGAGTAGCTATGAAAATTTTTGATGGAGTTCTGTTGACCAGAACCACAAAATTAGCAATAGAGAGGCATCCCATGATCCAATTTATAGTAAGGAGGGGCACTCTAATTTGTATTAGGATCAATCTAACATAAGTCCAGTCAACAAGATCAAAAACCTTTGTAAGATCCAGTTTGAGAACAAAGGCGCAAATATTCTGAGTTTTGACAGAATGAAGGACCTCTTGCACAATACCTATAGGTTCAAAGATTTGACGGTCTTTTAGAAACCCAAATTGTTCCTGAGAAATACCCAGATCCAAGAAGGGATTTAACCTTCCAGCAATGACTTTAGCTATGAGTTTATAGAGAAGGTTACATAAAGATATGGGCCTAAAGTCAGTGAAGGTTTGAGGCTTGTCCTTCTTTGGGATAAGAGCAAGGAACATCGAGTTCAAAGAAGGAGGGATAAAACTGGAGGTCCTAGTCAAGTTAATGTTTTTCAGTAACACAGGGCTCAGGAGATCGAAGAAGTGTAGATAGAATTCCATGGGCCACCCATCCGGGCCTGGGCTACGATCTTTTTTGAAGGAATTGAGAGAGAGTTCAATTTCCTTCAGACTGACCAGGCAAGAAAGGAGAGACGAGTGTTCTGTGGGAATCATTCTAGGGAAAAGCGAGACCACCTTTAATTGGTGTCACTACTACATTTCGCTCCAAAATCCGACGAAAAAATCCGACGACGCGTGGATTTCTCTTTTTAAACTTACCAAAAATCACAAGGATGCATTTTTTTTTTGCAAATGTGGCCACAAGCGTCGGTTAAGCGACGTCTATTCTCATAACCGTTGGTTAAGAGATGACACGTTAGTAAGTGTCGCTTAAGCGACGATGCCTTTAATTGGTCTGTGGATTTTTGGTTTGAAATGTTTTCCATTGTGAGAGATTAGATTATCTAGGGACATTGAAGCAAGTGATGATGTGGTTGAGGAAGAAGTGGGTGGTTGTAAGATAAGTGTTGACAAATGTTAACATTGCTTAAACCATTTGATAAATTAGGTAACGGCCAATAATCTACTTGTGGTCACAATTGGATATAGGGTGACATTCCATAACATTGATCCCTTAGTTGCAAAAAATGTTAATAATGATAATGGGATATGGAGGAGTAGATTGTGCTTAGGTTTTAGGGGTGAGAATTTGACAATTCTTGCATAGATTAATCTCATGAATGTAGTGATGTGAAAAGAAAGCCAACAAATATCCCACATAAAGGATCTTTTGGGTGATGGCCATTCTTGATAAATGGTCATTGTAAGCATCCCATGAAATCTATTGAGAACTTGTTTGACCTCTTTCTGAGTTAGGAATTGACATACTATGATGTCAACTCCTCATTGATACATGTTGCCTTTAAGGAGGAGGTAACAAGGACACCAATGATGAATGTCTTGATGGTCATGTTGAGAGATATGTGGATCAAAGCTCAGTGTGTAAAGGTTGTTCAAGATAATGTCATAACATGGGTTGTTCGATGCTATAACAAAAATATGCTTGTCAGGAGCAATACTATTGAGTGGTCATTGGATTACATGGGTAGGGAAGTCAATGATGAAATCGATGAGGGACAAATCATTATTATGTTTACATGTATAAAATTTAAGGTCAAATTCTTGTAGAAAGGATATCCAATGAGAAAATTTTCCTTTAATGAGCTAACATCCCAAGATACACTTCATGCGATTTGAATTGGTCATGATATTGATGTGGTGAAGAATGATATAGTAGTGGATATTATGTATTGAATGAGCCATGATCAATGCCATCTTCTTTTCATGCTTTTTATTTTTATTCTAGTCCTCCAATAATTTCTTATGATAATAAAATACATGCTTGCAATCATCCTCCCTATATTAAATTAACAAATTAATAAAATTTGTAACTAAGCTTGTTTGACATAACTTGGTAATCCACCCAAAATAGTGAATATCTCGTTCATATGAGACATGTTAACACTCTATATAATGTAACACCCATAAGATTTTTTTATGCTACTCCCACCATTACCATAAATTTTAGATACCAGACCTCCACCTTGAGTTTCATCATATCATCGATAATGACATAAAAAGTAAAGTGATGTTTCATCTAAGTTAATGCCATGAAAGATAAAGTAATGTTTCAACTAAGCTACCCATCCTAATGAGTTAAAACCATCAAAACTTAATCCACTTCAAAATTAAAACATAAATAAACTTAAATCCATCTTAATCATATCTTATCCCATAAGCATCCCATTTTTTAGGACAAAAGCAAATAATATATACATGAAGACACGAACACGAATTCGTTCCTAAATAGCCCTCAAGATTTATATGTTTATATAGTTGTCCATATAAATGGAAGAAAAATATCTAAATCTTGTCAAACACAAACCACCCAACTCCTGCTATCTTATCCCTTTTACACCTTATCCTCTCAGTGTCGTGGTACGAAGATGTGTGTTTTTTGCAGTTTTAGAATTTTTGCAAGGTTTTAGGGCAGGTTGTTTTTGAGGTTTTTGTGAAAATGGCAGCTTCATGCTTTTCAATGGAGACTACCCAAGTGTTGCCTTCATTACAAGAAACAGCAGTAACAGCTTTAGGAGGAGGTTCAGC
Organism: Pseudotsuga menziesii; assembly: GCA_001517045.1. Lineage (NCBI taxonomy): Eukaryota > Viridiplantae > Streptophyta > Pinopsida > Pinales > Pinaceae > Pseudotsuga > Pseudotsuga menziesii. The sequence goes on along the minus strand of LPNX010829343.1, from coordinate 649,625 downwards.
ATGTCTAAAGGCTCCTTGTTCAAGGTTTCCTATGATGGCCTTGCCAACGGCTGCCCCTTGTCATTCAGGGATATCCCATGCTCACCATGGGATTTCTTTTTTGACCCCTATTTTGGGTAGGAGGCGGGTCCTAAGAATTAGATCATTGGCACAGGATTCACCAGTGGCGGCAGAAGTGGTAGAGGAGGCATAGGATATTCCTTTGGTGCAAGGAGAAGAAGAAGTGGACGAGCCCCCCCTGCATCAGGAGTTTCAGAAGGAAAAGAATCAGAAGAGCAATTGGGGGAATTCAAGTGGTCCAGGAGGAAGAATTAGATGTAGCAATTGGTACAGAGAGAAAAGCAGAGCAAGAGACAGTTGAAGACCAGGACTATCCTCCTCTTCCTGAGGGCACTAAGCTATATGTGGGTAATATCCCCTTTGACGTTGACAGTGAAGGGCTTGCCAAAATGTTCGACGAGAGTGGGGTTGTCAAGATGCTAGAGGTATTATCCAGTTACCTTTTCATTATTAGAAATTTGGGTTTTGGAATGTATGTGCCTTTGTGTGTGTCTGTCAAGTGTTTTGATGCCGAAGTGTTTTGATGCCGAATGTAGAGGACCAGTCCATGGTACAGTCTCCTTGTAACTTTTCACTCTAGATACTGATACCTCAAACTGAGTCTTTAACTCTTCACTCTCCATTTTACCCCAACATCCCACTGTCCCCCATGAATTTCCCTAAAATTCAAGGGTGTCTGCACATATCCCCCATGTGCATGTCCCCACTCCAACACTCCCAGGTCCCGGAAACTTGGTGGAACGCTGGAGAAAACAGAGCTGAATACAGTCATTCAGAAAAGCAGAGAAGGAAGCGCCCAATCTGATACCAAGTAGAAATCCAGGTTTAACCTGGATCATAAATGGCCCTCGACACAAGAAACAGATAATAGGATAGCAAGAATCTGAATCTATACATTGTTAAGTTATTGAAATACAGGAGATTGCCAGTATTTATAACAAACTGGGAGAAGCTCACAGTTCATAATTTCATGGGATGCCAACCAGGCAAATAAGGTGTGCCAACTTGGTAGATAAGGATACCAGCCTGGAAGATAAGTATTAGCCCATGTAAGCTTAACAGCTGTCTACGTACAGTAACAAGATCTGATTGTGTATCCAATACCAGACTTCTAATTTTAATTTTCCAATTAAACTTTGATTATCATTTTGACAGCTGGAGAAAGGCATCCCAAACTTTCAACAAAGAAAATTTAGAACTTATAAACAAGATGTAAAAAAAATATATGGGAATTGAAAAATTTTCATTAGTCATTTTAAAACATGTATTTAGCTGTACAAACAAAATATCCTGTTAGTTTGGTTTATCAGGTTGCACACAGTATAACACAAAATCAGACGTGCAAGGAACCATCTCCAAGTGCATATGCTACACATTGAGCTCTTTAGCCTCAAAAAATCCAATTCTACAATTGCTATGTCAAATCAAGTTTCATGTCACATTTCTGATCACTTAGTAATGGCAATTCTTGCCAATGCCAAATGCCAAAAAGTTGAACATCTCATACAAGAAGAACTAATTACATAAAACTGTAGTATGTAATGTCATGTGAAATGTATTTACTTCTCTGAGATCCTATATAGGAATTTTCAGTGTTGCCTGATAGAAGTTGCAACCCATACATTTTTCAAGATGTCTAAAAGGTCATTTCAGAGGTTCTGCAGTTAACTCCAAAATTGACCACGTAACACACAATAGAAAGTTAAACAGTTCTAGAGGCTTGGACAACCTAATGTATCTATCGGCCTATCTATCTTCATGTTGTTTTTACATTACACTCTAAATGATAGCATTCTGAGCACCTGTCATGCTGTCCAGAATGTGAGGATACAGAATTGTAAAGATAAAAGAGACCTCCATATTTAACTGCATTGGTAGTTGAAAATGCTAGGCTGCATATGCAATCTTAATTCAAAGTAAGGCCAGGACTCTACATTTACTGTACTCATTTAAACCTGTTAAAGCTTCTGTATGGTTGAGAATCAGTATCATGTCATTTGTGTGAGGATGGCATCAGAAAGCAACCATTTTTAGTCAATTTCCACCATGGATTTTCATTTATAGACTGGATGAGTTTGATTCCAAATGAAGAAACAAAGACCACATTTACCTCCCTGTAGAATTTCATTTCCTGACTGCATTTCCATTCAAAGTAGTCATTTCTTTGGCAATCAGATTGATTCCACATACCCAAAGCTCTACATTTGCGCCACTTCCAGCTTCAAAATGAACCTCTCTTCCCTTAACAGTGACAATTCTAAATATCGTTGTTTTATCTGCATCACCTTTGCAACGATTTTTGTAGAATGTAACACTTGGTCCCACCCCTGCTTCTTTGCAAATAACATTTCTTCTGCTATATTTTCCCCATGTTAGCAATCTCGATTTAAGCATTCGAACCATCTTCATATGAGGAGCACCTTTACCTTGCCTAGTGTGCTTGCAGAGTTGTTCACCAGCAAAAACCATATTCCATGCAAGATGATCCAATATGACACCTTCAGCAACTCTTGACAGGTTATTTCTCCTAGCAAGTGCCAAAGCCGTCTCACCTCTATGATTTACTAGACAACAGTCAAATCCTCTGAGAAGTAGAATTTTACAAGCATCTGCATGGCCCTCCCTTGCAGCAAGAATCAGAGGAGTGTAACCATCCTCATTAAGGGCATTGACTGCACAATCTCTTTTCAAAAGTTTCCTTAGTGCCTCTACATTTCCTCTCCGAGCTGCATAGTGGAGGGCTTTAAACTCCTCTTCCTTCAATTGATTTGCTAGAACAGCTTCCAGTAGAACCCTCTCAATAACGTCTTTGCATCCGTGGGCTTCTGAGAGGACTATGGCCGTTTCACCCTTTTTATTGGTCAAGCTCAAATCAGCTCCAGCAAAAACAAGAACTTTGAAAACCTCAATATGGCCCTCTATTGCAGCAATCATGGCAGCAGAATACCCATACCTATCCTGCTCATTCAGATATATGTCAGACTGCTGTAGAAGTTTCTGAAGAACTACTTTATCACCAAATCTGGCCACAAAATGAAGAGGAGAGAACACTTGGAGATCACTTGAATTTATTTTCTGTCCTGCCTTTAGTGTATCCAAAAGAATTTGATGGATAGAAGAAGCAAAACCACTTTCTTCTGCTATGCTTACTACATTCTGTCCTGCCATATTTACAAGCCCAAGATCAGCCCCTGCAACTAGTAGCTCCATGAAACATTCTTGATGATTAGCCTTTGCACATAGCATCAATGCAGTTTCACCTGTTTTTGTTCTTGCATTTAGCTCACAATTTTGTTCTATGAACTGCTTTATAATAATATGACAGCCCATTCTAGCAGCCATGTGAAGAGGGTGGAATTCTTGTCTGTTCTTTGTCCTTAGACAAAACTCAGCATTCGCACCAGCATCTAAAAGTGCACCAACTGCCCTTGAGTTGCGGCAAAGAACTGCATGACAAATAAGTGTTCTCCCTCGATGCTCACTATCAAGGCATGTGTATTCAAGCAACATCTTCAGAATTTCTCCGTTTGCTTCATAGTACTCAACAACACACCATGCTTCATTATATGGCTCTGCTAGGCATGCCCCAACACGCAACTCTTCACTAGAGTCTGTATCCCATGACCAAGCTCCAAGGCTAACTTTACAATCTGTCTTAGCACCTGCCTTCTTTTTGCAATAAAAAATCTATTAGGTAGATGAAAGCAAGAGATGTTCAGGTTTGCATGAGGCATCTGATTACTTTGAATCAGGATCAGATAACAACACAGCATTTTTTATTTCTGGAGAAAAGAGACATGCGATGTTATTAAGATTGTAAATCCTAAGATCTTGAAAATTCATAATATCTCAAGTTCTAATAAGAATATATTGATAGTGGCATTGCTATTAAAATTCAACCCTGTAGTGACAAAGTAATCACCTTCAGCAAATACTTGACAACGGGAGCTTGCTGGCTCACAATAGCAGCAATCAGGGGTGTGCAGTCCACATTTGCATGTAAAGCTGGCTTCACAGAACACAGCAGTGCCCTATCCCATGAATTTACATCCACTACATTCTGAAAACAGGAAACAACAATAGAATAGGATGTCAAATATCCAAAATCCAATAACATAATAAAAAGTATCTGATCACTGTAATGTTGTTTTGTTAGCCATGCATTTGTCTCAAATTTAAAACGTCTGTTTCCATTGCATAATGTGATTTGGTTAACTTCCGCATAAAACTTAAACCACACCGCATAATTACATAGAACAGTGAAGGCCTCCCTATATAGATAATGTTTGCTTTGTGAAGATGTAGGCATTTATAAAAGAGTAGAAAATTTCTTGAAAATTGAGCATGCCTTGATTAAAATAGAAACAATCTCCACAAAACCTCGGCAGCTGGCATACACCAATGCATGTGCAGCTACTTCATGCCTGATCATTTCTGAGCTAATTAATAATTCAACAGCTTTGTCCTAGCCATAGCGACATGCTTCCAGTAGAGCATCCTCACGGGCTGGTTGAGATGCCCCTGCTTTCAGGAGGAGGCCTAATAACTGATGATGGCCTTCTTGGGCAGCAACAGTTGTTGCGTAACCTCGAAACAACTTCTGGTTGACATCTGCACCAGCTGACTGCAAGAAAAGTCAAGCGTTGAGATCCATTGTTTTCAACTTCAAACATTTCCACAATATTCTATGCTTATTTCAAATCCAATGCTAATATAATAGACTAAGACCTTCAAACATGTAGAGAGTCTGTGGATGAAGTGTATTTTCCCAGCTTGGTTCTCATGAAACATTTATAATATCGTTTTACTTTTTAGTTTTTAACTTGAATCATTTCATTCCCTGAAATTTCTGTCTTGTAACTGGCACGATATATGTCCCTTTTTGAATATTACTGCAAGGAATAGAAAGTAAATTTTGTCACCATTATCTATATTTTGGTTGCTATATGTGCATGAAAGGAGAATTTCACTCTCATTGTTGCATACTTATCACATGAAATAACTTGTATTATATTATGTTTTTATGGTTCCATTGTTCTACTATTCGATAGAAGTGGTCTATAAGTTAGTCCATTCTTCAAATAATGAAAATTTGTTTCCAGCATTTAGCTACAGAAAAGGTTCTCACACCCATTGCACACCATATGTTTGATGAAATTCCTGAGAGAGAAAACCCTCACTATTGTTTATTGATACTATCGGTACTCTTTGAATCTTTGTTATTTATATAAAAATAATGTATTGTCTTATTTTTAAGGGGCGGTCCTTTGTTTCTATGGATGATGATGTATGTAAATCTGTAGGAGTGGTCACGCACTTAGCCAGATCACATTGTTTCGGCCTCTTTTGAAGCCTCCAAATTGAAGTTCTACGCTAACTAATGTTGATGTTTTGTATAGAAGCATAAATTCAACGCACTTGGCTCTGTGTGAAACCCATTTCCTGTAGGAAAAGTGATTTGCTTTAACTCGTATATTGAATCAAAAGTGCCAAGGGTCCTAATTCAGTTCCCATTTATTTTCTTGTATTTGCAGCTCAAAGGAATTTCAATGATATACAGAGAAATACAGAACATGCTTGGTATAGATGGCAGGGCTGTGTAAAAGGAAAACAACAATGAAAATGTTGTATATTTCTCTATACCTGGGATGAAGTGAAGTTCTGATTGACACAGATTTATGAAACCAAAACCATGTAGCAAACTAGCTCAAATTATTGCAGACAATAGCTTGCACTTGCTTAGGTTTAGAGTATAGACATTGAAACCGGTTTGCCCAAGAGGTTGTGATCACACTGATTCCTGGATTTTACAGCACATTTACTATAGATATGTTTTTGAAAAAATAATTTCAACAAGATTTTGGCACCTATGGTGGTAGTTAGCAAAGCATGGCACTAGATTTTGAGCTTTATAACATGAAATCTCCCTTCATTTTATCTCTTACAAGAATGAAGTGAAGATTTTGCTGTACCAACATTACTTTAACTAGTGGGTAGTACAACCCAACCAATATGGGGTCTGTCTTTTGTGTGGCCGCAAGGCCACAGGAGTTGCCACTGTACAATGATAGATGACCACTTGGTTGGCGGGAATCACATTGGCAGAAAAATGGGGGTTTCTCACCTTCAATTCACCCTCATTGGGACAATAAGTTACAGGCAGAAGATGATGTGGGAACTACCAGTTCTGTGCAATTTCAGAGGGCTCTCTCATCAAACAATAGAGGGAACAGAGTCCCAAGTTCTCGTTTTTTGAATCATCATAGAACTGTATCGAAAAATGTTCCAAATGAAGGAAGCCCTTTAGATAGCTTTCAAGCACCTAAGTGGTTAAATTCACCTATTCGTGTGAGAGATACTAGAGATTTTGTCCGTGCACCTCCAGGTAACATCTTGGATTGGCAGTTACCTTGATTTTTTTCATTTCTTAGCAGTCACAAATAGTTTTTTCAGGTTGTATGTCATAGAAACGTCTGTAAAATTGTGTGTTTTTATTTGATTATTTAACCATTGGGGAAGGTTATTGAAATTCTGTCTCATGACATGGGAAATGCTTATGAACTATAATGTTTGTTTTATGCCTGCAAGAAATATTGCAAGTGAGGAGGTATATAAAATGGTCATTTGGAATTTCAAATTAGATATTACTCCTAAAGATATTTTGCTTTTCTTAACCTTTTCTAAGAACACGATTGGCAGTTTCACAAATCATCTTTGTTCAGGATAGTGTCTATTTTCTATTTTTTCAAGTAGGCAATGGTCTGGGGGCTTAGCAGTCATTAGAGGAGAAGCTGCTCTTCAGGTTCTGAAACTGTAGGAAATTATAATAGTCGTATGTGAAGTATACCTTACATTGTCCGAAATTGTAGACAAGAAATAGATGTAAAAAGTGAATGTAAATGATCAAACTTTTTCTTTTTGTATCCATCTTCAGAAAGATATTTTTAACTCTAAATTCAAGATCATTACAATTGAAGGCGTAATTACTTTAATGGCCTTTCAGCTTCATTCCCCATTTACACAATTGTAGAGCTAATTCTTACTTCAATCTTAACATAAAAGATGTCACTTATCACATGTGCAAGTGAAGTGTGCCCTATTGTTTTTGTGCTAGATATTACATCAATCCTGAGTCCTAACATGTAAGAAACTGCCTGTCTCTTGCCCAAGTGAAGTGCACTCTATTGTTTCTGTGCTATTTGTATGTGCTTGGAGTAGGCAATTCCGGCAATTTGCCAAAGAATCATTAGACTTTAGAAGGATGAATGCTATATATTATAAGTAAATGATTGCAATGGATGTTCAACTAGGTTTCAACCTTGGTTAACGGTTTTCTAGATGATTTGTGACATGTAAGGTGTCTTTGTAATCTACCTATTGTTTTTTTATTTTAATGTAATTTAGAATATAAAGACTCTTCTAGTCATATGTTTCATCCTCAAAGCATATCCGGGATGGATCATATGATGCAAGTATTTTTTTTAGACCTTAACATGACGAGCATATATTTACACGGCCATAATTATGAATCCTTTAACAGTGGTAATTTTTTTTGTTTTTTGTTTTGGCAGAAATGGTTATAGATTTGTATTATAAAAGTGTTGCAGCCTCATTGGTCAGCGTAATATTACAGACAAAAGAAGGGAAAATTTCCAATCTTATCCTAAAAAGTTGTCCAATTTTTTTTTTGTAAAACTACTCAAAAACCTTTTCTGTCCTTCACAGAGGATTAACTATCTTTTGTTTGTTTAAAGCCTGTAAAAAACTCCCAATACTAAATATATTTTGCATTACATAACAATTGAAAGTTTGTTTTAAAAAATATGCCTACCATATGCTTCATCTTGCTCTTGAGGAGAGGGCTGGGCTTCCGGGTTGCTTCCGATCATGTCCACATCCACTAGAGCTTGATGGACAGAGTCTCCTTCTTTGTTCTCTTTGATCATTGAATCCACAGACATTCTTGCATTTGAAGCTACGGATTGAGAATTCTTGGACATGTTGGCAAACATCTGATGCAGAGCCATGCATTCAGCTTCTAGCATATCAATTTTCCTTTTTGTTGCAAGGGATTATCCATTATAACTGCTTGTTCTATGCTATGGTGTTCATCCTGGGAGTAAATTTTGCTAGTGGCTGAGAAGATGAAGGTTCTGTGGTCTGCCATTAGACCCTTATGTCTATGAAGAAATTTTTGAATGTCTAGAATTTCACAACAGGGGCAATTACCAGGGTTTCTATCGCTATCCATAATACTTAGAAAAACACAAATTTGGTGCCAGGTTTTTGTTGTTGTTGGAAAAGTGGTGAAATCCCCCTGACTAGCAGGGTTTCCATTGGCTAAGAAACCACGAACCAGGGGCATCTAAGCCATCAAAATCACCCGGGATTATTAAAGGGATTATTAAAAGAAGGCACAAGCACTCAAAATACTCCATCGTTACTTTCACCTTGGGTAGTTGCTCTATTGAAATCTGTTTCACTTTCTATCCAAAAGAAGGTAAGAGTATTTGTTTTTTGAATTTTCGATTTCTGTAAGTTTCCACCATTTGAAAATGCTTTGTAGAGGTGATGATGACTTTTGCGAATGTGGATCCTGGAGGAGAAGGAGATAGAGGGATTGGATTACTTGTCCAATGTATGTACCATTTTTTATAAACTTTTTGTTATTTCAGAGACCCCTGATATTGTGATTTGATTTTTAGTTTTTCTAGAATGAAAATATGCAACATGAGCCATAATGTGTATAGAGAGAATACATTTTAGTAAAATTCTCCTAAAAGATATCAAAAAATTAAACCTATGTATATTTCATCCTACATGTTAACATTTTGAGACAATTGGATTGCTCATTATCATGTTTAAATGCAATAATTTGGCCTTTAAATGAGAGAAACGTATTTGATATGTTTGATGTTATTTGAAAATATAGTTTCAATTAAAACCAAATTCTTGATATTATTTACAGTGCCAAGGCACTACCCCTTTGTACATATTTTCCAAGTCAGACATACACAACTTTTCATAAGAAACATCAATGCAAGTTTGAAAGTGTATTGATGTAATGGGTGTTTGATCTAAAATATTTGATGTTCTTTTAAGTATCATAGATTGTTATATGCAGTTGTTACATGATATAATTTTAAACTTCGTATGAGTTTAGGAGAAGAAATTAATCAACAGATTTCGATTTCCTCCTCATAATTATTTATCAAATTAAGAGTGGTGTCGTAGTCATTTTGTTATGCAGACAAACTGAAAATTGTCTTTTGTGTTGGATACTTAGATCGAAACTGAGAAGCTTCTGGAAAAAATAGTTGAAAGAGCTAGGGAAGAGGAACGTTCAATGTTCTCTCTTACCTTGTACAATACTTCTTAAAGTGGCATACTATGATGAATTAAGTCGGATTCCATTTATTGTTTAGGAGCTTGAGCGTACTATGCCTTCAATTTTATAGTTTCTTTTGTTGAACTAAATAAGTCTATATATAATCTAACAATGTTATATTATTGTATGATATTCTAGCAAATGTATCCTCATCTTAACGAGTGTGCTGTTTTACAGGAGGCTGGGAATTACACAGCTAATAAATTGGATATCATATGCCATTTTTTGGGTCATCAATCCCGTGGCTCTTTACCATCTAATTTCGATTGCAACTAAACATTTGTAAGTGTAGTCTACCATTGTAGTTACACATGCCATTCAAATGTGTTTTTAATATAGTGACCTAATAAACTTAGAATCTAATCAAAAGCTTCAGAGTGATGTGTACCTTGAACAAATTGATGTTGTTTTCTTGGCAGACTCTCGATCAATTAACATTCTTTCTTGTAATGCATGAGCTGAATGGTTACATGGCCACTGTCACAAACCAAATTTATCCAGTTTCCAAGTGGAGGTGTGGGGCAGTTCCATTCACTGTATGGTATGTTACACTATCTTTCAAATTAGACACAATAATCTTTCCTTATATATAGACTGCTCTTTGTTAGCATAGTCCTGAAATAGACTTGCCTCCTTCAAAGTTTTCTTTCAAGAACTAATATATTTTTGCTATGGTTGTTCAATTGCCTTAGTCTATGCTTGTTTTGGTGCATATAGTCCATGATGACTCTTGGCAAGTGATCTAAAGGCTGCAATGCTGTTATAAATGGAGAGCTTGCTATCCATTCAGAAAAAGGTGAATCTTAAGGGGAATCCAATTAGGTAATTGTCCCACTCACAAGCCTTCTATCCTTTGTTTTGGAAAATTACATTTGAAATTTCACTACTAAACAATAAAAATGCAGATAAAAAATGATACATCATGAAGCCTTTTTTAACTTCAGTTTTGGGGTCAAAAAATTCAATATTAACTGGCCGTTGCACTTTTAAACTTTTCAAATTATTAATGTCATTTTGACTTTTCTAAAATCTTAGATATATTTGTACTTGCCTTGTAATAGTTGGTGTCCAGACTTCTTATGGTGCAATGTTGTTCACCAATGATTGGCAGACTCTCAGAAACTTGATTCCAGGTTTCAGGTATATGTCATATTTGTTTATAGGTTGCACACATGTACAAATGAATGCCAAAGAGAAGAAAAAATGAGAAGATACACTTTTATTATTGAAAACTTTTCTCTTACAAATATAACATCTTGATTCACACATTTATAGCATGGTGGTTTAGCCACCTAGCCTTTAAATTTTCATTTGGTCACATGTCATAACATTAACGTTAAACACATTTGTGTGTTGTTAATATTGCAATATGCCATTTTTTCAAAGAAAAAAATCTCCATTTCTATTCCCCATGAAAATTGAAATCACATTTATGAGGTGTTTTCTGTACTTTTCTTAAAGTTGTCAAAAAATGACTCCAGAGTCCAGTCTATTAGTCTATACTCTATAGTGTCCAGAGTATGCCCTTGGGCCTTATTGATTCCTGTTATCTAATAGCTTTGTACTTTGTTCCAGACCTGTTCCCTAAGAGCCTCTTTGCATCTAAGCATATCTTCCGTATTCTTCAAAAGAGGAATTAGATTCCATGAGTACTCCCAAAATTTTCTAATTATGTACTTCAAATTTTGAAGGCATGTTATTAAATTAGATATTTCTCCTTGACAATATTATTACAGATAGTCAAGTATACATTTTGATTTCATCATTTTTATGTGAGTTTTGAATTTTCCTATTTGCTTTTACATTTTAATGGCCATGCATGAATTGATCTTGTGCTGCAGACATGTTTAAGTTTAACTGTCTAAATCTTAACAAATGTCAAGCATGTTTGCATAATTGGCTTCATATTTCATTACAGTACAAGAAGAGTTTGCTTTGACAGTGCCTTAGTTTTACTCAAATGGCCTAGTTTTACTCAGATGATTGAAATTTTATGCTTATCTGATAATGTCTATAAAATATGCTGACCCTGCAGGCACAAGAGAATGCAAAGATGCACTACGCAAATGCCTAAAGTCAGTGATGCTAATGATGTGTCTGAAGGGATTTTGGAGAAGTTCCCAAAGCACCTGAATGCTGTTCCTCCTAGAGTCCTCAGTGGTTCATTATTAGGTGTTACTGCTGAGACATATAATGCTGATACACAGTTGTGGAGAAAGCACGTGAAAGGCTACAAAAGAATGAACAAATATATTGGGGAGAGTAGATATCGCAATGTTATGGACATGAATGCAGGTCTTGGTGGCTTTGTAGTAGCACTTACATCCGACAAAGTTTGGGTTATGAATGTTGTCCAAACCATTGCAAAAAAGAATACACTTGGTGTGATATATGAAAGAGACCTTATTGGAATTTATCATGACTAGTATGGTTACCCTTCATTTCTCTTTTAATTTTTGTTATAGAAATATAACCTATAGTTGGAGGACCACAATTCACAACAATATACATGCATAGGTAGAAGACTAGGTTTCCACTCTCATCCCATTTTGGGAAAAGGATTATAGGAACAAACTGCATCTAATATGTAATATAACATGTAAAAACTCTGGTTTTTGTATCCTGATACCTTTTTAATGCCCCTAGTGAAGCACAGTAGATTGACAGACAAGATGCTCACCCAATTGAAATCATGCCATGTGTCTACTACACGATGCGCCAATAGATTCCATTCTCTTTTAAAATGAGAGGATCCCTCCTCGCCATATAACATAAAAATCATGGTTTTCATAAACTGATATGGGTATCTCAAGTATTGTGTAGAATACATCCAATTATTCTTTTCTAAGAAGGCCTTATATTCAGTCCACCAATCTTTCAATTTTTTTACTAGATTGAATTCCTTGGCTCTGTACTCATCTAGAAATGTTTTTTTCAATAGCACTTGAATTTTCTTCAGCTTGAATATTATTTTGAATGAATAGGGTTGTAAATAAGCTATGGAAACCCTACCTTCACTTATGACTGATCTCATTCCAATATTAATGTGTCTGAGTATCGATTTGACAACATCATTATATGGTAATATTATTGGTTTGGCGGCAATCAAGTAAAGGATGTGCTTTCTGATATTTCAAAAAACCTCTAAGTCATCATGGTCCTTATGGAAGTCTTCATTGACGAACATTATATACATGTATTTGGGCACTCAAGGTCATCTTGGAATCCAATTAAATGATTTGTATCCGTGAACAACATTGGATCTGCATCTTTCCAAGGGTTGGGACTTTCTTCAACTTCCCATTTTAAGGTAGCTTCTCTATTCCTTGTGCTTTTGACATTTTAAATAATAAATATCCTACAATAAAAAATGAAAATACAAATATTAAATCTTGTAGACATAATTATGTCAATATGTGAGTTATGAACATAAATCAAGTCTACCTCAAGTTTCGAGCTAAAACAAATGGACTTTGCGAAACAAGATAGCAGGTGAACAAACTTGGCTTCTCTAGCAAGTTTACAAAGGATAATGGTGAATATTAATTGTGAAATACCTCCCTGAGCTGGTTAAGATTATTAATGACAACTATATATATGCACGGGTGGCAAAGTTTGGTGATAAGTCCTATATTTTATTTTTGCAATGATTTATGGAGTTTGATGATATTCCCTTATCTGAAATCCTTATGGCATGCTTAGGTGGCAAGCTGGGGTGCATAACTTTTGAAGAGAAATGTTTTGACCATGTCATTTGCACCAAGGGATTCACATGAAGCCCAAGTGCAGTTTTCTTTGGAGCAAGGCGTGCCTGCTGTGATTGGTGTAATGGAGACACAATAGCTTCCTTACCCTTCCCATAGTAGGGATCAAAATGTCTAGATTTGCGAAATCATCCAACGCAGCTCCTTCTTATTTACAATTCTCCACTGCGTAAATGACTACTTTCATAAATACTAGTTACTGGTAAGTTGTAATAGTAATAATTATATAGTTTGTAGATTGATATCTATCATAAATTTGTTTGAATATCATCATTGTCAAGCAATAACAACTTCTTAAAGGGTTCTAGCTCAATGGTAGAGCGCCTACCTAATTATAGGCAGGAGGTTGGTGGTTCGATTCCTTCGTGCCCTATCATAAATTTGTGACTACAAAAACGACTAAATTCACATATATATGACTATTAGTAGCTAATTTCTCATATCTTAGTCGTATTTAGCTTGGTCATTAATATGTTAACATTTAGTAGTTTATTTAGTCATAAATTTGATCATTAATGGTTGCAATCAGTGACTAAATCAGCGACTAAATCAATGATTAACTCAGTGACTAAATCAATGAATAAATCTGTGACTAAATCTGTGACTAAATCAATGAATAAATCATTAACTATTAATGACTAAAACAATGACTAAATCATTGACTATAAATGACTAAAGCATTGTCTATCAATGACCAAATCAATGACTAAATCAGTGACTACTAAGTCAAGCTATTAATGACTAGTAAAATATGACTAGCTATAAGATAGTGGTAATTTGCTGCTATTAGTCACCGACTCAAAAATAGTCATTTATAGCCTAATTTTAGTCATTTTTTTAGTCATTAATTTATCATTTTCTACTAGTGAACAGTTGAAGCTTTGCACGACCAGATGGCGGGTGCCTCAGAACATCCAATGCAATCTACCGACGAAGTCTCACATACAATTGGAGCTCGACCATACCACGGTCTGGTATATGCAGGTCGAAGACCCTAAGGCCACCACCCTTGACTACTACCCGACTGCCGAGAAAATATTCCGGGAGTTGACTCGACAGGCGAAGACCAACATACCAGTGCCAGAGGCAGCCAAACGGGTCGACTTCTTAGTACAGGAGCCACTGACCGACCAGGAGAAAGAGGAGGACTACGAGCTAAACCTGTACATAAGTACATTTGTGTCAGAGGATACCCTAGTCGAGCCCCCTAGTTGGGTACAAATAACCATCAAACCTCCAACCAGAGTCGACCCACAGCCAACGGAACCACAACCACAATAGCAAGCAAACCCTCTGGCTCCAGCAAGTGTCGCCCCAACTCAGGTACCGACGAATGGAGTTGAGCAAGATAACCCTGAATATGCTTTGTCAAAAGGCATCATCAAGAAATTGGCCACCGAGATAGCTGCCGCTAGAAGGAAATTCAGAGCACAAAAAGTACAGTAGGGCAAAGGTAAGTGCAAGCTTATTGTAGCTGAGTCGTCTGACGATGAGGAAGAGCTAGTAGCTGCGACCATTGACATTGTAGAGGATGCCGCTACAAACAAAGTCCCAGTTGAAACTCAGTTTCAATGGTTTCTTGAAGTAGGATCCCCTGAGGGTCAACCAAAGAAGCCCAAAACAATAACGACATCGAAAGACGTCGTCGATCTTGTGTCGACTCCTCCACCCCCATCACTGACACCAGTAGTCAAGGAGCAAGAACCGTCACAGCAGTCGATCAGTCCCCTCTACTTATACAAAATTAGGATATCGGAGTCCGTGAAAGAAAAAGTTGACATCATCTTCCCACAGATGAAACATCTTATCAATGCAGCAGAAGAGCAGAATCAGTCCTTGGTCCCCAACATGGAGAATATCGTGCAAGTCCCCTTATCAGAGAAGATGTCTGTCCTGTCCAACTTAAATATGTTAACTATCGACATCCAGAAAGATTTGCAAAGTTGGACATATTTTCAGCATCAACTTGCTATCATAGCCCTGGCCATTGTTGAGATTTGCGTCCAGAAAAGGCCAACCATTTGTCTGCACAGCCCTCCACAATAGCATTTTGGACGAGTTCGACAGGGACATATTTTTGTACCTCCCTGTTTTCTTCGGGACGAAGAAATGTTTTGTTCATGGGGGAGATGTAGGAAGGAGCAAGTTGACATAAGTCGACTGGAACGAAGACCAACTTAGTCGATCAGCCGACTAAGTCGGTCGGTCGACTAAACTAGAAGATTAAGTCGGCTAACTAAAAGTCGTGTCGGTTCATCGAACCGACATGTAGTTATTCTGTAACTTTTTGTAAATTGTATATATTAGGCTGTTGAGCCAAACAAGAACTCAGTTCAGTTCTCTGCCTTGTATGAACTCATTGCAATAATATAATATGTTTTCCTATATGTTCTTGTCTCCTGTATCTTATTTATAGATATATATGTTTTAGCATGTATTATTGGTAACCTTATGTGATCTGTGACATTACAAAAATCCTCCAATATTATTCACATATTCCCTAGTATGTCTTTTTAGATCATTGACTACTTCATTATCGACAGAATACAGATGCTCTTTAGCCTTCTCTTCAGGAATTGGATTGGGAAACAAACTGCTTTCAGAACTATCACTGGTGGAATAATCTCGAAAAAATAAATTTCCTCGGCCAGCCATGCACTAGCTGCCCTCCTTCTAGCACCAAAAACTGTTGAGGCATGGAAAATCGCAGGTAAAAACAACTAGGGATTCTCCCCAGTAAACGTTCCCAACTAGCCCATTACTATTTGGTATCGGGAATCCATCTGGTTTACGGTCCAGCTACTAAAGGTCAAGTAACAAAAATAAATGGTTTTACCGGTTATAGCATGGTCCACTGTGTATGTTTTTAGTTTTTGTATTTAAGTATGAGATGCAAGTGCCTATCTAAAAATGCAGATTGATAGAGAATATGAGGAGTGGTCACAATGTGATGCGTAGGTTCTTACCTCTCATCTTAACTCTCTAGCATCTAAACCACACACAGCAAGAAAAACTAAAACTAACTATATAACCTATCCCTAGGGAACAAGATTATCATTTATCAATGAGTAGTGTATTTTGCACATGCATTGAGAAAAATCACAGATAGCTGCTACCCCTTTCACAGCACATGAACATTTATAGATATATCAACAACCAGATAGCTAATTGTTTATGAACAACATTCATTACTCATAGTGGAAATTTCATAGAATAAACTAGTACGCATTCATAACAAGAACATAGGTTCAAAGAGTTAGAACGATCTCACAGTTAATGGATAACTGCTGAAAATGAAATAGTTCACATTCAACAAATCCATTGCACAACATTTGAAACCTTCTACAAAGCTTTCTCCAATAGAAAACTTGTAATTTATTTATGCAAAAGGAAATAGTTCTTCTTACATTATACTCTCACAAATCTATCTAGGAAAAAGTGCTATACTACATCTAACTCTCCTATACTTATACAAATAAGAAAAACTTTTGGGCTGCCCCCAAATGACTCTTGGGATTCCCCAACGTTTCAATTCCCAAAATTCGTCCTATAGTGAGTGCTCATACATTAGGCAATATATTACATTTAAAACAAAAATTTAATAGAGCACTTTATGAAGAGGGCCCCGCTTGATCATTAACGAACTTTTTCCATGCTTGGGCCTCTGCTGCTATGCTTTCGAAATTTGAAGGTTCAAGAAAATGGATGTTGATCTCATATTTTGCAGCCTGATTCTTAACCACCTCAATTCTTGCTAGACTCAAACGTAACTGATATTCAAGTAAATGGATGTTGATTGCTGAATGAGATACTACATTCTTCAGGATCTTCTCATCTAAATCTTTGACTTGTTGTACCTTCTGTTCATCCTCCTGGTACCTGCTCTGTAGCTATTCTATGAATAGTTCATGTTCAGGAAGTGCATCCAATATTTGTTCTGTAGCAACTTGGCATATGTTGTAGGTGACCAGCACCCTTCTGTAGTATTAAGTACAGGCTCCTCTCATTTTCTTCATAGTCTTCTTGAATTCCTTCGCAATATTTATTTCAAATTCTAATAAGTCGTAGTCCTGCTTCAAACTATGTCGATCCTTAGCTGGTAGCTCTACAGAGATTTCTTCACTTGTTTCTAACCAAACTATTCTTCCTGTTAGGAATTCCAAAATATATTGAGACCCATCTACAGAATATGAAGCAGTGTCCAAGATTTCTTCCAACCTACTATCTATCTGTAAGATCTTACACCTTTCTTATTCAATAGACATTTGCAATTGAAGCATTCTTCTTCGTTGGGCTAGGACAGGCTCCTTTAAAGGCTAGATATCAGTTTTCTGTTCACTGGAATCCCTCAGTGATTCTATTAATGAAGCAATCTATCCCTCAAAACTTGCTTCCTGCACTTGGTATTTTTTTTCCCTTTATTCTATGGTGGCCCTCTGTGCCTCCAACTCAACAACTTTTCTCTGCAGCTGGTCCTTTTCTGCACTCAAAGTTTCATATGATACTTTGAGTTCATTGTTCTCTATCTTAAAACCTTGATACTCTAGCTATAACTTTTATAGTTCTGCTAGACTATTCTGATCATCCCTTTCATTTTTCTCTACTGAGACTTCTAAGGCCATCTTGCTTGCCTGCAGAGTTTGGAATTCTATCTCTGAAGCCCTTACTTCATTATGCATATCTTCAAATTTTCTCTTTAAGTTGTTACCTTCATCCCTTTCCTTTTTTAGAGTGTCCTCTAATTGAACTGCATTTTTCCTTGATTGCTCAAGGTCTGTCATAAGTCTATCCACATTGTCTTCAGTGGGCTGGGTTAATGCTAGCCCATCCCTAGCTATCAGTCATGGATCTGCATCTGTCCCATGCACCAAAATTTTATTAGTAATCATCATACCTGATTGTCCCCCTCTTTTGACTTTGTTCTTTGTTCTCTTGACAATCCTCTTCTTGTCCTTGTCATAAAAGATGGTGCTGAAATCAGGGACCTCTTCTCCTTCTTTTTTGCAAAAAAGGTATCAGATTCAATCCAGGAAAAACAACTTGTTCTTGGGTGCTTCCAGAAGTTGCAGTAGACTCTTGAGGGTTAGGATTGTCTTGTCCATGCCCTTGATTGGTATGCTCTTGTGCTTCTTGTGTATCTATTGTGTCAGTAGTTTGTTGGTCTTTCTTAGCTCCTGCTAATCTTAGACCTTCACTTTCCTTTTGTTTTTTCTTTATCTCATCATCTCCCTTCTTCTTTCTTTCTTCCTCTTTCTGCTTTTCTGATTCCTCTACAACTTTCTTTCTTTCTTCTTCTTCATTCTTTAACCAACTCTCACCTCTTGTGCTAGCCTCCTAGCATCCTCTTCCCTCTTTTTGGATTCCTCTTTTTCAGCTTTCTTTTGTGTGGTTTTTCCCTTACCACCCACAATGGTGATCTTTTGCTTAAATCTTTTCTTCAATGCAGTCATGTTCTTTGCATTTCTGAAGATTTTTTCATCCTTGTCCCAAAAATTTGTATATTTAAAATGAAAATTTTCTTCTTTACAATGCTCTGCAACCTTATTTTGGGAGTCATTCCTGTGGAAGTTCATCTCCCCAAAGCAAAAATTCTCCAACTCTTGTACAAACTCAGCAGTTAGTTTGACCTTTGAAAATTTGTAACTTCCCAGGTGAAAGGGTATGGCAGGATAGGCTGCCTTCTTATGTTCAAACATGAAGCTTCCTACACCATCTAGATAAACATTCCTAACTGCTTCTTTATGTACCACATAATCAGTGGCATACTTAGGGAGTAAAGAAGGTTCCCTAGAGAAACCATACATTCTAATGTACATCCCCTCTTCAGTCAAATAATATCTCCCATGTTCCTCAATGACTTTGAATGCCTCCTCAGACATACAATTGCATTCTGTCTGAAAAATTAAAGTGTACAAAGGCATAATGAAATGTTCATAAATCTCCTTATAGTGGCTATAATATTTGTGTGCCACAAATAGCTTGTATGCAGTGTACACAGGGGTTCTGTCCCTGTCCTAATTGCACCTTAAGGTTGGAAATGACTGGGTACACAAGATACAGTCCACTAAGATGGAGCTCATATAGAAATCATACTTCTTCTAGGACACCCCTCTCAAAGCTGAAGATATACAGGCTGAGAGGCTGTTAGACACTATGTTTGCCGAGTTGAATATGGTCCCCTGAGTGGCCACATAAAAAATAATGGGTATCCATCCCAACTTGAAACTTTTACCATGAGCTCTCCTAAACACTCTATTCATCATTAGTGCTATAAACATGTAAAGAGTCCGGAGAGTGGCTGTATCATACTCTCCTGATGGCCTGGTTCGAAATTTCTTCCCAGGTATCATCATTCTCTTAACTGTTTCAACCAAGTCCAAATTTATTTCTTTCAGCCAACTTTCAGTTAAATATACTTGAGCAGGAGGTAGGTGATATACCAGTGAAACATAACAAGGACTATATGCAGCATAGGCCTATTTGGTAGTATTTTCTAAGATCATCATGGTCACATCTGCCCTAGGCAGGATCCAGCCTATCTCCTTAGAGTATGGGAACATCTCTAGTCTAGTGGCTACCTTCATCAGAGCAAATTTTCCGATATTGGCATATATGGTCAGTTCTTCGAATTCTGCATTAGGCACATCGTGATTTGAGATCATACGATATATCCCACCCCATTTGTAGTCTGGCTCTACCCTGGTGGTAGCTCTAGTGTCTTCATAGATATATTCCACCTTGGTAATGATCTGCACATCTGGTTCTCCCTCAGCAACATGAGCCTTCTTCTTTTTTCTTTTATACATATCTCCTTTGAAGAAGTTTCCCTGTCATAGACGAAATATGCTCTTAGGCTATTGGAGCTTTCAATCAGTGTTCTAAGAAACAATAAAAACTGTATAAAAACATTTACCTCTTCGATATGCATTTTCAACAGATAAACTATCAGAAAATTAATGCATAATAGAAAATAACCAGCAAGAAGAACTTCTGCAATCTAGGTCTAAAATTCTAGGTTTGTTCTGTAACTAAACATGACCCTGATAGAAATATGCATAAATTAAATCAAAAATCATTCTAACTCTTCACCAAAACGAAAAACCCAGATCAGTGATGCTAGTCATTGAAAGTGTGGCCCTATCTAGAACACGCGAGAATCCCAATCTGACTGCAAATCAAACCTTTCGATGTTTGAAACAAAAAAAGGGTAAATGCCTACGACAAAAAGAGAACTAAAAACTCCCTCCCTGGATAGCCATAAGCAATCCCACAAAAACCGGTGCAGACAACATAACGCTTGTCTGCACTAGCTTCCTAAACCTTCGAACCGTGTTCGAGCTTTCATAATGGCTTGAAATCAAGATCAAGAAACCAAACCCCCCCACCGTAAATGTTGTGAAACTGACCAATACTTCACACCATAATCATACTTAGATGGCCAACTACTAAATGACGAGAAAAAACCAAACAGGGGAAAACCCTAGTTCCCAAAACAACCAGTAAACTCAAGAGAAATGAGCAACCATGGTTGGCCTACCTAGAAAGCAAACTGCAATTGAAGGGATGGTTTGAAATATCCACGAGAGCACTCCAAACGAATGAAATCCTGACAGCTAAGCACGGATGCACAATTTGACAAGGATATAGCAAGCACAAGTTCACAAGGATAACAATAAAATAATGACCAACCCCAATATATAGACCTCAGGTGAAAAAATGTCAGCAAGAAGAAACTTCCACCAGCGAGTGGAATAACTAAGGATCCAGAGATTAGTTCAACAAGGAGCCGCAACGGCAGGAGCCATACAGCCTAAGGGTTCTGCAGCAAAATACAACGTTGATGAAATAAAAAACTAACAACTGCAGCATCATACATTGAAACGACTACATCATCAAAAAATTAGTTCAGTAAAGAGCTGCAATGGTGGAAGTCACATGGACTAAGGGTACTGCAGAAATTGAAAACATCGGCGAAGATCAGAACAAATCATCGGTTAAAGGAACAACTATACGTCGGATGGTTATTCTGCTAAGGAGCCACAACGGAGGAAGACATAAGGACTATGGCTTCCGATCAAAGTCATAAACCGTTCTGAGAGCGAAAAACAAAAATATTGCAAATTCAAAAGTTAAACAATAAAACCATGACATCGGAAAACATAAGAGCTAACCATCAGAACATTCATCGTTTAGCTTCTGCAACGGCGGCTGCGTAGAGAACTATGGCCCCGTTTCATTGTTCAAATGACTTTCGACAATATAAAAGGAAATTATCGACAAACCAAAACTTCAAGTTTAAGTTAATCAAGAGATATTCATTCACTTCCAAAAATGGTAAACAATTTATTCAATTCAACCTCAAACGATCCAAATTTGTAATAGAAGACAACAAAGTTTATCAATCCCAAACAAATCCAGGCAAGATAAAATAAAAAGGAGGGTCCAAAATTTTAAAAAAATTGGGAAATAGTTGCAACTGCAATAGGGAGATAATTAGTCTTGATTTTGTTACTGGACTGCCTAAAAACTAGAATTTAAATGATTCTATAATTGTAGTAGTTGAAAAATTAAGTAAAGCAACCCATTTTATACATGTAAAAACTACGTATAAAGCTGCAAACATAGTTGATATATTTTTAAAGAAAATTTTTCGACTGCATGGAATACCAAAAGTTATAATCTCAGATCGAGACCCTACATTTACAGGTAACTTTTGGAAATATCTGTTTAAAGGATTAAATACTACACTAAATTTTAGTACCTCGTTCCATCCTCATAATGATGGACAGACTAAAAGAGTAAATCAAGTACTAGAAGATTTACTAAGAATGTATGTAAAGGATCAGCTGGGTAAATGGGAAGATTATTTACATCTGGTAGAATTTGCTTACAATAATAATTATCAAGCTTCAGCCAGATTTAGTCCTTTTGAAATTTTGTATGGAATGAAATGTAATACTCCTATTTCTTGGAGTAATCTGGTGGATAGGTTAGTATTGGGTCCTAAACTATTGAAATAAATGGAAGAAATTGTAAAGAAGGTACAAGGTAATCTGAAAATTGCGCAAGATTGACAGAAAAGTCAAGTAGACCTTAAAACACCTCCAAAAGAGTTTTAGGTAGGTGAACATGTGTTCATCAAGGTGAGACCCAAAAAGAGCTCTCCGAGGTTGGGTAGTTGTGCAAAACTAGCACCTCACTACTGTGGTCCTTTTGAAATACTGTCCAGGATTGGACAGGTATCCTATCAATTATCCTTACCACCGAATTTAAAAGTTCATAATGTTTTTCACATTTATGTATTAAATAAATATGTTCATGATGCTACTCATGTTGTTAGCTGGAATGATGTACAGGTGGAACCAAAAGGATATTTTTTGGTGGAACCGGACTGTATCCTCGAGTGGAGGGAGATCACACTTTGGAACCGCACCATTGGTTAGGTGAAGGTTCGATGGAAGCACCTTAGTCCAGAGGAAGCCACCTGGGAATTGGAAAGTCATATGCGGGATGCATATCCAATTCTATTCTAGGGGAATTCTGAGGACAAGGAATAAATAAAATTGAGGACGATGTTATAATTTAAGGGGGTGTGTATGTCACATGCCCCAATTTTGCAAAAACAATTTTATATTATTTGAGGAACATTATGTTAAATTTTATGCTAAGTTCTAATTAATGACCAGTGGGGTCAAGAATATTTATTGTAAATTCAAGATATTTTGTTTATAAATAAATAAATGAGGAGACAACAACTTAGAAGAGCTGTTAAAAGAGTGTTTACTGGTCAAATTGGTGGAGGAGACTAGGGGAGAGCACACTGACACATGGCAGCATCCTCAAACCACTTCCAACTATTGCAGGTGGCAACCTCCCTATATTTGTGGTCATGATTCCCCAAGAAAGTGGAATCAGAGCAGGTGACTCAATTAATGAAAACTAACCTAGAAGACCTAGGCATCTTTATAAGAATTCCCATTCAAGAGAGCTGAGGCTACTCATTCTAGAGAAGTGATCATTCAAGGTGAATGAATATACTTCAAGGAAATTCAATGGAAGGGAAATCTGGAAATTGTTTGAGGGGATAACTACTGGTTGATCTAGTTGCATATTTTAAGATAAAGATCATATTGCTCAGAGCATAGTGTTTTACTGAGGTATTGAACTAGTCAGTTGACAAAGGGTTCTACAGTTGCATTCTCCGCCCAGTTCTCAGCAAAAAAGACCAGGAACAGGCTCCGAGGTCCTAAGGAAGCGTTGTTTGAGCTCTCTCCAGGAGATTGGTAGGGAGGAACGGCCTCCTAAATCTTTTGTCATCTTGTCCTCAACAGGTTCTATGTTATTTTATTTTACTGTCTTAGTTAAATGAATCTTAGTTTATCTGCTACATGAATGTTAATAGTTTTGAGTTTGTGAAATGTTTGATTTAGTATTTTTATTGGACTATTTATGGAATGAAAATGATTTAAGAAAATAATGAAATAGAAAGGAAATAAATTTCTAAGCTGTGTTTTTCCACACCTGGTTACAGGCCGTACTCTAGCACAGTTAGATTTTTTAAGGTAAATAAAATAATTTTTCTAATGAAATGAGAATATTAAATATGAATCTAAATGTAAATGAAAATAGACTGTACTTCAATGTTTAGAATGAAATGAGAAAGTAGTGTTGTAGTTGTTTTTATTTATTGTTTTAATTTAGTATATGTAGATGAAAACACAGGTGAAAGAAATAGTATTATACACTAGTACCACAATATTTGTTTACTGTTAAGAGATATAAGTCTATAGGAGATAATAACTAATATGTATTATGGACTAATAGTATAAAACTTATGAAACTTTACATTATGATTGTTCCACAGTATTCATATTAACACTATTTACTTATAAATGTTATCATTAACAGTAAATTACTTCACTGACAGTTGAAGAAGAAAAACATATTTTATAGTATTGTCATTTAAAAGATTGATTTAAACAAACTGGAGAATCGAAATAGGAGTCATTTAAAAACCATAAGTGTAGGAATAAAACCCGTTTATCTTAAACCAGAGTATGATATTATCAAGCTATAAGGCTGTAATCACTTTTACAAATCAAAGAAACTACATACAAGTCATGGCTTAAGAGCCGAAGCTACCCAGCATCACGCAAGGATTTTTAAAAAACAAAACTAAGTAATAACAAAAATTAAACATTTAAACTTTGAAGGAACCAAAGCCATGCTTCCCTTCGAACTGTAACTCCTTCCAATAACCATTGCAAGCAGGGAGATTCCATGACAAATCAGGGCCTACTTGTTATGGCCACAAAGTTAACCAATGTGGGAGGAGCTTCCTTCAATCTTGAAGCCGTAACTGTAATTTAAAAAAACAAGATCGAATGCAATAGTTAGAAGTTGTATTTCCTTGTTTTAAAATTGTAACAAGAAATTTAGTGAAGAGATAAGAGCAGGGTAAGATGATTATATGTGAATAATGATTCTGGAGCTGAGGAGGAGACTGAACCAGTTCGACGAACTGCACCTTGAAGAAACAAAACCCTCGGGCTAATCCTGTGACAGAGACAATGAGGTTCATATGCCATATTTTCACCGACAATGGAGCAAGTAACGAGAAAAAGCAAGGGTAATGCTATGGCTAGTACTCTAAACTACTGATAGAGTAAAACCCACTCTCACAGCATTACAATACTTCCAGAAAGAAACCAAGTTACAAACTGTGAATCCCTTAACTTTTTCACAAATGATACAACACTATTCTACACCCAATTGGAGCTGTCAAACGTTAACCAACAAGCCTCTCATGGACGCAAAGAACCCCTCACAGTGCAGAGAAAAACACTTGAAGAGAAAATAAAGAGCTTAGGGTTCCATTTGCATTTTTATTCAACCACTGCATGGTGGAGACACATCCACGTGGTCTTTGAAAATCTTAATCAAAAGTGGGTCGATCCATATAGTCAACCTACACTGTCAGGTGAACATATATCATTGCCAATGATTTATATTATGCAACAATGATAATGTTTGTTTTAAGTTAATTCGTATCATTGCATTTGATAAACATTACAATCAAGCAGTAGTAAAATCATTTGCATATATCGTTAACATTTGCAATTTGAAAACCTTGAAATGAAACATTTGTAAAAATATTTATGTGGAGATCAATATTGGAGTTTATTCCTTTGACCTTTAGTCAATAGCACTCCTAATGATTCTTCATACAAACCTTGTGTTAAAGGATTAATGCTATGTTTAGAATTAGTGTTATGTAAAATCAAAGCTGGTAAGGTGATTTATTTATAGTTTAACTTTATGTAAGTAAATGTTAGGTAGTATTTCCACCCTAGTATAACTCTTACACTTGAATAAAGTCTACAGTGCTATGGTTTGAAAACTTCTTGAAGTTATTGTTCTTTTGGTTTCTATAAACAACCAAACTCATAATAAATAAAACCAATACTTAGACTACACCTTGGTAATTACAAGGTAGTAAGACTACCTAGGGTTAAAGGTAAAATCACTTAGTAATTTTATTAAGCAATATAGTAATGTAATATTACAATAATACATATGACATGGTGAAACTTGGAAGATCGAAATTAGAACTTGATGACTAGCAGTGCAAGTAGATAATTATAACTATATACAAATAAACAGGCTGATAATTCTTCACTACTAGAGCAGAATTAAAAGTAGAGCTATGTGATCTATTGTAAACTTTTTCCTTGAAGGTCTTAGAATTATATTCATGCTTATAAAGAAGCACATTGAATATTAGACATAGCAATATCAGTAAATTCATGCTTCAATGAAAGTGTTTCCATGTTAAAATTATGAGTCCTATGCTCGTCTGTAGAATTTGTAAATAACTTGGCATATAACCTTAGAAAGAAACTTAGGTAGAACTCATGCTGGTAAAAGACATTAGTATGTTAAGGATATTGGTCTTTACGACTAACTTAAAATACTGACATAGATTTAAAAACAACAAAGAAAGTTACTTTACCTCATCGTAGCCTTGATCTCTATTAATCAATTTATGCTCTAGAATTTTTATTATGCTAAAGAAGTACTTCTTAACTTAACGCAAAAACAAACTCCTACTTGTTCAAAAATTTACCTGGTGAACCTATAAGAACCAGAAATCCAGTTGAGTTAGCAATTGCTAATTAAGCCCCAGTTAGAATATAGATTCTCACCTACTTGACAAAAGAAAATCATCAGTACACCTAGAAGCAACTGAATGCAGGTCATATTTATAACATATCAAAAGTAAAGTGGTATTAGTTTTTATGTGTTTGAAGTTAATCACAACATATTGTTAACTGTTTCATTTTCCGCTAGCCGCTAGCAGTTATTAAACTGTGGCTTTAGACATTTTATATTACATGAAAAAATTTAATTTTTTGTGAAATTTCGGGGTTATGATAAATACCTTCCACCATTTCTTCTTTGTGGAATGTTTGGAGATATCTGTAATTCATGTGGCCAAACCTCTCATGCCATAGTTTGGAAACCTCATTGGCATGTGAGTGAAGTGCTTGATCACTGGAAGTAGGGAGGAAATTAGAGAATTTTTACATTCTCTCATGATGATCAACATACCCAATTGCAACAACTTGGTCTATTGAGATTTCAGAAATCTCTACAGAGTCGAGAGTAAATATTACTCTCTTTGGATCTCCTGTATGGGTCATCTAGTAGACTGGTAGAAAATTTTTTGCAAGGTCCGATACATACATCACATCACTGAATAACCCATGGTCTAAACCAATTATCTCAGTCCCTTTGGTCTGGAGTTCAGAATCATCTCCCATTCGAACTGCTGGGCCAACATTCAAACTCATGGAGGAGAAGAATTCTCTCCTAGATACCATATGCCTAGAAGCACCTGAGTCAATAATAAAGGTTGAGGAATTAGAATTACCTACCACCAATGCATGATATTTCTCCTTGCCTTCACATGAACTGGAGTTGCTATCTTTCTTCCTTGCATTGTCAGGAACTTGAATGTTGTTCTTCTCCAGCAGATCTGCCATGGTGTCTATGGTTTTCTTCATGCATGAGCTTTCTAGATGCCATCCCTTGTGGCAATAAGTGAATATGGCCTTCTCTTTTCCTTTCTTCTCCTTTTATTTTGGTGGACTCATAGCTCCCTCACTGGGTTTGGGTTTTTTCACTTTCTTCTTGTCTGACAACTTTGATTTCTTAGACTCAGTCTTTCCCTTTGCTGAATTCGAAACCCCCACTACTAGTGCTTGATCTTTGGTCTTGATTGAACCCAGTTGGACCAATTTGTCCTACTCCTGAGTGAGTGAGTCCATGAAATTTTCCAAACTTGGGATTTTCCATTTTTGAAGGGTGATTTTGCCCGAGTGAAATGTTCTCACAAAGATTGAGAACTTTGGCCCCAACTTCGAAAGTATAGACAATATCAGTTGATCTTCCTTCTTGTCAATCCCACATTGTTTTAACTGCAATACAAGTGATTTGAGCTTGGTGAATAATTCCTATATTGTATCATAGTGCGCTAGGCTTAAGCTTATCAACTCATTCTCAAGCTGGTGACCACGTAGCTCATCAGTTTTGCCAAATAGAGACTCAAGCTTCTCCCAAACCTCCTTTGGTGATGTCAAACTGTCAAGGTGGAACACCAACTCTCTTGAGATGCTCAGACACAACAAACCATATGCTTCATCCAAATTGTTAAAATACTTGGCTTTTTCTATAGCAAAATTTGGCTCCACTTCAGTGCCCATGGTAACTCTGAAAAGCCCCTTGGCTCTCAATTGAATCACCATCTCTTCCTTCCATTCAAATAAGTTGAAAGGTGTTAGCATGATGTGGGTATCCTTCATTACTTCCTGCGCTTATGGTGGTGAAATTGCAAACTAGTTTACACACAACAATTTGATTTTATCTGGAATTCACTAACAAAGCAACTCAAATCCACTAAGAATTTGGTCTCCAACTCAAAAATCTCCAAACAAATATGATACCATGTCAAAAATTCAAACTAGAAAGTGATTAATTCAAACCAAAGGAGAATTTAGGAGCATTAGTGAGGTTCACAAATCAAATTTGGGTTCAAGATTCAACAAAAACCATCAAATTACAGATAAAATACACACAATGATAGCTGGAAACAAGATGATTTTGGAATGGATAACTATGCAATTGTTATTAACAGGTTTAATGATTTTGGAATGGAAATGCATATACTTCATTCAAGCATATATGAGTTCCTGTACATAAGCACTTTTTAAATAAAGTAACGGAACCTTGAGGTTACATGCATTTCACACAAATAGGCATAGCCATTGGGGTTCCTCCATGGAACTTGTGTTCACACCTCTTATGATATATGTCGACACCCTTTGGTGTCATGTGTCATCATCCAATTCACTGTCAATATGATTTCATCATAGCTCTCGAGCTCCTTGAGACTTAGCTGATTTTTCGTTTCCTCTTTGCTCGAACCTCCTCCTACTCCATGTGGTGGAATTCGATTTTATTGATCAATACTAAATACACATTAAATATTGATCAATACTCTTGCCTTCATACCAACTTCAATGCTAGTCATTCCCTTAATAATTCATGTACAATATAGCTTCCTTTAATAATTATGCCCCCGCCACGCCAGAGGGATATATATGATTCGATCAAGTGTATTAATCTCCATCATTTTGAATTTTTTTTGAATTTAGGTGAAGGTTTTTCTATAGTATAGGACAAATTTTATTTAGTATTTTTTTAATTATTGATTTTTTAAAATTGTCATTGGTTCTCTAAAGGTGACATTTGCTTGGATTACAGTGCCCCAAGACCCGGCAGCTAAGTGATGTCAGCAATTATTTAAATACATGTCATTTCTTCTTATAATGTTGTTTATTTGGTTTGTCAGACGGTTGCGCAATAGGGTATGGCTCCTCATTAAAGAATTACCAAATCAATACTGTAAGCTCCTTGCATGCAGCCTCAAGTTTCTTGTCATCACCAACCTTATGATGCCTTCTACCTTGTATACATTGCTCTTCTTATTCGACCTCGAAATGAAACCCTGCAGCCTCATATTAATTTTTCTGTTGAACTTGGAAATCTTGCTCTCGCTCTGTTTCGAACTGAATCTTTCCAACCTCCTATTATTCTTTTCTTAAATTATTTCTCTCGCTCTGTTTAGAATTCAAGCCCTGCAACTTAGTATTATTATTTTCTTGGAATTAGAGAATATTGTTGAAGCTCGGTTTCTCATGAAAACCCTGCAGCTTCTTATTTTTTTTTTCGACTAACTTGCAAAATTTTGTTTACTGTGTAATTAATATGCATTTTGGAACACTATATTTGGTTGGTACTTATTATCATTTTAATGATTTCATTTAAGAATATATATGTCAAGGATACAAAGGAACAAATCCATTGTTTGAGAATGTTTTAATGTAGCCGTCTGTAGGTTCAAGCCACACTTGCACTTATGTTGTCTTCAACAACAACTTTCTTATATGGCGGTCCCAAGTGTTCATTTTGCGTGGACCTATTTTGGTTGTTGGCTTTTGTTCTCGCAAGTGTGGCTATCAAGAATCTTTCCTTGTAGAGGGCCTATACAATTCCCAAATGTTGCTTGCTTATGTTCCTTCCATGAACATGGTTGTGTACTATTTTTCTATATGGTTAAATATAGAAAAATTCCATGGTTAATAAGATATATTGATGCGCCACATATTAGGTTCAGAAATTCCATATTGGCTTGTAATGTGCCTACAACTGTTGTGTATGATTACGTATCCTCCATTGCCATAGTAGTGGTTTTAAGAAACAAAATTTCCCCATGGTTGTTTGCTTGTTATCCTTCTCAATCCAGGAGGAATTCAGATAACCACATAACATCGTCCAGTATTGTTTTCTGGGTTCATATATACTAGTCGGTGTAGACCCATTTCCATGCCAAGTCTAGGTGGATACTGGTGTTATCCCAACCAAAGTAGGTCCATTTCTTTTCCATTTCCAGGTGGATACTAGTGTTTCCTTTTCAGGTCTTCGTATGGTTTAAATTATTTTTTTGGTTGGATCAAATGCATTCTTGGAGCAGGGTCTATATATATAATATATATTCACCTTCATGGCATAACTGCCCAAACAATGGCATAGTAGATATATGTTTATTTTGGGCACCAATGATAGGAAACCCAAGTAATTGCTCTCTGAGTAAACAACTTTTGTCAAATTGCATGCTGATGTCGAGAGGAAACAAAAAAGGAGCCTGGTTTAGCTTTCATACTCTTTTCCAACTGGGCGTGGATACACATTTGTATATCCAGGGCATGCCAGACGATCGATGGGATGAGATTCCAAGCTATGACAAGTCGCAGTTAGAATTAAATTATGTAACAAGAGTGTAACCTTTAGTTGTGAAAACCTGTATGCTTCCAAGTTAATGCTATGTTAGTACATTGAAGACTTTATTTTGGAAATTATTGTTGCATTATGATATTCTATAGGTATTTATTGTATTTTTAGGACTGCCAACGAATTGAGTAATGGATGTTTCATTGGTTGATGGATGGAGTTGAACGTATACTCATGAATGCTATCACTTTAGTGATATGATTTATAAACTGTAAACTTTACCTACAAGATTCGAATGGAATTCAAGAGCATCTAGAGTGAATGGAATGCAACGAATTGAGTAATGGATGTTTCATTGGTTGATGGATGGAGTTGAACTTATACTCATGAATATCATCACTTTAGAGATATGATTAATACACTATCAACTTTACCTTTGAGAATCGAATGTAATTCAAGAGCATTTAGAGTGAATGGAATGCAACAACAATATTATATTTTATTGGGATATCTAAAAGGAAATATTTATGTGATGGGAAATTAATAAATCTGGTTTGATTATAATATTTATTCTTAATGATTGGAAAAAATATTTAAATGATAAATAAATAAATAAATTTACAGTGATAGTTTTCTAAAGATTATATGTAGTGCAGGTGTATGAAAAGATAGTTAAAGTGTGCTTTATTTGTGCAGTTTAACATGTTATGTGAGTCATTTAGAGATGGTTTTAGACCATAGTAGCATAATTCATTGTTATTTTTTATTCATGTATGGAAATTCAGAACAATTGGGAATTCATTCAAATATTCTATTTAGGTGCAATACGAATAGGGTTTCTATTAGTGAAAAATTAAATTTTGAAAGTCAAATTGAAATACTAAATTTTATTTATTTATTCACTATAAAATGTAAAGAACATTTAGTTTCAAACTTTCTTATAAAAATAATTATTAATAACTAGTTTGTTATCTCTCACAGTCGTCGTGTGTCCCTTTCATTGAAATTTTATATTTTTGTTTTTAAATAGCATTTTTGATGGTAAATAAAATGTCTAGAAATAAAGGAATGATTTTTAATGTACATTTACGTTACTTTCTTATATATTTGATTATAAT
The DNA here is from genome assembly GCA_001517045.1 of Pseudotsuga menziesii. Classification (NCBI taxonomy): domain Eukaryota; kingdom Viridiplantae; phylum Streptophyta; class Pinopsida; order Pinales; family Pinaceae; genus Pseudotsuga; species Pseudotsuga menziesii. Next base: position 617,943 of record LPNX010829343.1, on the reverse strand, counting down.
TATTATTTATATAATAAGTTTACTTTAGTACTTTATCTGTACTTGATTTTTTAGTTATATATTTTTCCTTATCGAAACCATAAGGATAACCATCATTTATTCTATGAACAAAAGTTTTAAGTTTCTTCATAAATGCCTCTCAAGTATGCATAAATAAGCTTTTGGTTGTGTATAAAATTTCTTCAAGATGGAACACCAAAGGTATGTGTATAATAAGTTCTCCAATAATGAGACTACATTTATAATAATTAAATTAAAATGGGTCTCCTTTAAATATTTCCTACCCAACTTTGATATGGTATGTATACATGCCATCACATGGACATGGCTAAGTTCCTTTTTTATTTGATAAGTCAAACTCTCTTCTTTATGTCTATCACATATTCTTCGATTATACTTCACAAATATATGGTCAATAAGAATATGACAATTTTTATGCAATATCATTGCTATGTGAACATTTTCCATCCATATCTATTTGATATATCCTCTATTATAATAAAATTACATTTATCCATTAAAATTGAGATTTTTTCTTTTAAAACAAACAATTTTATGCTCCAATACAAAAGGGTCACCTTTCATAATAATGCAAATGTGTTTGGTGCTTTATTCACCCCTCAACATGTTTGTATGTGCATATATTCCACCCTTTTCCAAGCCCTTAGCTTCCCAATTACCTATATGGATTAAGGTCGAATTTCATAGGTGATTCATGTTATGGATTTATGATTCTTTATTTTCCATGAACCAAAGTTAATATCCATAAGAGATAGCACCCTTTGGATTTATTGAATTAAGATGGGTATATTATAGTAGTTCATTTTCACTCATCTTATCTTTGGATAGTAGGTGGATTTTAATGGAATCTTTGAGCACTAAAAGAGTTTTTCTCTTTTAAAAAAGAAATTCTGAGGAGACTCCGCAAGTTGTTAATATTGCGAAACGAGAGTCTACTCACCTTCAATACCAAGATGGAAGTGATCTAAGTTGAACATGACTCATGCATCATTGAAATAAAATTGATATTTAATGTATTAATCTCTAAATACATTTGTTTCAATCTTGATGATAAAATTCAATGAGAATTACCCATGTTTACCTCTTCTTATTGATCATATGAGAAATAAGATAATACACCTTACAATAGAAAATACATTTTGTGTTAGCGTTAACTCTCATATTTAGATTGATTTGTCTTATAGTAACAACTATTAGCATTGGCGGGGACATTGCCACCTCGTGGCTCTTGTTTATGTACGAAATACCTTTCCAACTGAAGTGAGTGGTAGAAGAATCAACATTACTCTATTTGATCCGATCTTAATGGGCGATCCTCAAGCCATGTAACCAGGGTATCTTGTTTTCATTTATATAGGGTTGGAGAGTTGATATTGGTATAATACAAATTTCTATATTGGTATAATATTATTATTACTATTAATAATAGTAATACTAAAAAAATAAATAGATATTGAAAAAAATAAAATAAAATAAAAAATGTGTATTTTAATGTTGAAAAGAAGTAAAATTTGTCTATCATCTCACTTTTTTAATTGCATTTGTTAAAAGTAATAATTATATTAGTACTGAATTCACTAGCCATTTTGTGATTTCCAAGTCAAATATAGGTGAAAGGCTGGACTTTAGGATAGTAAACAATTTGAAATAAGTGGCTTACAATTGAATGTAGGTGATTATATGGTCACATTGAAATTCATTGTTAGTTCCTTATGGAGACATAATTTTGGGTTACCTTGGATAGGAACATTCAAGACTTACATCTTAAATGCCAAAAACAATTTTCTAACATATTCCTATAAAAAAGAAGAAAATCAAATTGGAGGACGTTGCAATGAAGAGAGATTCAGAATCTCCATAGGACAATCATAACTTAAAAAAAAAGAACAAAAAAGAAGTTGAAAAGGTTATCGCTAGTATGAATGAATAAATTACCCATTTGAAAAGAAATAATCACACATATCAAGAAATTTAAAAAAAAAAATTACAAGAAGAAGTACAAAAGAAATTCCACAAAAATGAAGTAGATCTCCAAAAATAATTCAATAAGAATGTATCATTAAAAGATGAAGAAAAATATCATTTAAACAATATCAATAAGGAGCTAACTAGGGTACCCTTGTAAGGTCAAGCTCTACCATTCTAATCATGCCACTTCTAAAACAACAAGAAGGTTCCATGACAAGATAGAATGGGTTTGTACCTAAGGTTATAATGAAATGGTCATAAGGTCACACAAAATGAAAACAGAGGTGAAACCTAACCTATATGACAGTTTAAACATCATACCTAAAATTGGCACGAACGGGTCAAAACAATGGTCGAAACGACGCTCAAAACGGTCTCCTACATCATATATTAGTCAAAAATGGTCCAGAAGGGTTAGAACGGTCCAAAACTATAGAAAAGGGGGTAAAAATTTCTATAAATAGTAAAAAATTCAAAAGATTATATAACATTTGAAATTTTTACCCAATTGAGCTCAGAACTTCAAACGCAAATTCCGGGAGATCCAGCCGGCGGAATCCGACACCGTTTTTTCCAAGTAACTTTCCACGCCCTGCTCTTTCATTTACATGTAAAATTTTCAATTTTCCATGGTCTAATTTGATTTCTAGGACATCCTAAATCATGTTCCTCAGCCCACACGAAAATCAAGGATTTTTCTACATATAGGGCTGGATATACATAGAAAAATGCCCCAAAGTCACGTACATACATGCCTATTTAGCAAACAGTCGTGTATGCGGCCGCGTTCAAGTTTTTTAAAGACATATACTGACCCAAACTTGAATTAAATGTGTAGGATGGTTCTAAAATGGAGGAAACATGAGCACGAGGATGTAGAAGAAGCAGTACAGGGTGATCTAATGGCACAATAGGCTCTTCGTGCATGTAGGCTCTACAAGTTTTGGTGTCTTGGTGGCTTTAGGGCCGAACCAATACTGCTGCATGTGCTAGTAGACTATTGGGATCCTGACTCAGAGTCTTTCCAAGTCGATGAGATGTACCTCACCATAGAAGTGGAGGACATATACCTCATTACTGGATTGTCCTGATGGGTGGAAGTGATGAAACTACGTTCTCGCGGGCCCGGAGGTGGCCTCACCATAGATGAGTACATAGCAGTATATTATTATCTAGACATGGAGAAGGTCAGGAGTCAAATCCCAACTAACTCCATACAGGTGCTAGGCCTAAACGCCATTCTGCTAACACTGGGTAGGATAGTAGGGCTAGCCTCACTCCACCAGGCCTCGCGCCCCCTGATGTTCTATGTAGTGGAGTGCATGAGACCCATGGTTTATGACTAGAGCATTGCACTATTGAGAAACGTGAAACACCAGCTCAGTGAGTGCAAGATGGGAAAAGTATGAAACTTCAGCTTCAGCAGCATACTGAGCACATTTTTCTTTGAGTGTGTTCCAGGATTGAGCCCTAGAGTTGACATTCCTCTTCATGGGGTTCGAGATCCAGCCCAACGACATTGGGCAGATGTGATGCACAGACTAGGTGGAGGTAGGGTGTCCGACCCCTATCCAGCTGATTTATTTCCATGGTGGTGGCAGTAGATAGTTTCCATCGATGATTACCCCTATGCGGGGATAGATTTTCAGGGAGACCCCAACATGACGCTACCACCAGGATCGGCATATGGTGACATTGGTAACGAATCCCAACCCTCTTTTTAAGTTTTGTGAATTATTTAATTTTTTTGTGTTTTTTGATATATATAGACTCAAAAGACATGTTTTTGCGTGACAACACATAGTGACATCCTTTCATATGTATGTAGATGTAGGACCACGGCGGCCTGAAGGCTTCCCTCATCATAGACGGAGGGGAAGAGGAGATGAGATTATGGGTGTGGATGTGGATCAGATGCTCCAAAGCTTTCATAACAACTTCGTGCGGCTAACACATAGGGGACCCATGGCACAGGTCGAGGACCTTCCTGAGGCCATGCAGTGTCAGGTGGTGGGTGTGCCACAAGCATGGGTGAGGTTGTTTCGACGACTAGCTTGAGCCGTGGTGACATTCCATGATCAGAACCCCCCTCCTCCTCCCCAGGCTTAGATACCTGGGAGTGATACATTTTGTACTACCGTGTATTTATATTTTGGTGGCTTGGAAGCCCCATTTTTGTATTATGATACTTATGTATTATCACATTTTGGATTTTTAATGAAAAACTTTTATGATGATTGGTTTATTTATTTACATGTGTAAAAATGTATGTTTGTGATGAGCTTATTGTCTATGAAACAAATTCCAATCTAATACATAGTTAGCATATGAGTTAGCAACTTGATTATAAATTCTTGGAACATGTATGTATGTTATGTTGTCAAATTGTCGTTCTAACAATATCACATGTAAGAATCTTCGTAATAATGTTGGATCCCTAACATGATACAAGCCATTAAGTTGTGACACTACTAACTCCAAATCAAGACGTACCTCAAGAGATAGAAAACCATGTAAAATGGCATCCCGTATAAGCTCGATAATGGCACTATATTCAGCAACATTGTTTGAAGAGGGTCGTAAACATATGCCTCCTGAAGACAATACCTGACCCGTAGGAGTATAAATCACCCAAGCACTAGAGGCTGAGTGTTGAGTGTGGTGGCTATCACCATCCACGGATCCTATATAGATGGAAGACTCCATTGACATATGTCATAAGAAATGAAAGCTAATCAACAAACCCGATCACCATAAGAAAAACCTAACTATGCAAAATACTGTACAATAATATACAATAGTCAGCCCTGGCTGAGAATCATGCATAGTAATTTTTAATATAGAGCCCATTTCTAGGCTCTGCCAAGGCTATCCCTTCATAATCTACTAACTCATATGCACCCTTCTCTAACACACGTTTAACAACATAAGGACCATGCCACATGGGGTTAAATTTTCTTGCCCCCAAGGGTTCTTTAACTTGATCCCGCAAAAGGACCAAATCTCCTTCACTAAACTTTCTTGGATGGACATATTTATCATATAGGACCTTAATGCAATGCTTATTCACTTCTAGAGCCACTAAAGCATCTTGGAACTGCTCATCAAGCTGCTCTAAATGGACCAAATGTTCCTCCAATGGGGAAGTGTCTAGTAAGAGATCTATGACTAGCTTCAAAGAAGGGATTTCGCACTCAACCGGTAATATAGACTCCACTCCATGTACAAGCTGATATGGATAAAAACCAGTGGTAGTCTTAACCGCGGTCCTATAAGCCCACAAAGTAGGATAAAACATGATATGCCAATTGGTATTGCTTTGTGTGATGGTTCGTTGGAGAATGGACATGAGTGATTTGTTCACTGCTTCAACCTGTCCATTCGCTTAAGGGTAATAATAAGAAGAATACTCTTGCTTATACCCTAACTTCGAGGCCAACTATTCCATCATCCAATTCTAAAAGTTCCTACCATGGTCAGTGACAAGCTCTTTCGGAATACTGAACCGAGTAATGATCTGGTTGAAAACAAAATGTGTGACTCTCTCACCGTCAGATTTAATCATGGGAATAGCCTCAGCCCAGTTCATGAAATAGTCAATAGCCATAATAATATGATGATGCCCCCCAATTGAAGCTGGGTTGTAATCCATGAAATCAAGCCCCCACTTAGTGAAGGGACCAGCGGTGATAATTGGATGTAATGGGGTAGGATGTGAGCACATATTGCGCGCAAACACCTGGCAAGGGTGGCAATTCTTGACCGCATTAACACAATCCTTAAAGATCAATGGATAGAGGAACCAAATATCCTTTCCTATATACAAGAGAAACCAAATATCTAACACTAAAGGATCTCGATTCATACCTTATTCCGGAAGGTTGATGTAGATCCCCATTGAGCTTTCCAACTCCAGCTTGAATTGATACATTGCTTCTTCAACATTCAATAAACAATACAAGCATGCTATATATAATCATGTTAGACCTACTCTAGCATATATAATCAATAACATATAAGCATTCAAAATCATCCATGGATCAAATATTCATTCAAATACACATTATTGGATAGGAAAAGATATTTCTATTCATATAAAATAGAGATTACAATAGAGACAACCTTTGTCGGCACGTCTGTGAATCAGAGAAACTGATTCCCCCAGTTGGGCCTCCACCACTTCAATCCTCCATCTCTCGATAGCAAGCTCACAAGCAAAAGGAAAGCTTGGGAAGAACACAAAATTGCTCCAAGGGACAAAGGGATGTAGACTCAAGTATAAGCTCTGGCAACAATGGACTATAGTTTTCTTGCTCTCAATTCCTCATGCCTTCAATGTATCCAAAGGGTTCCTTATATAGCTCTTCAATGGGGTAATGAAGGGTCGAATCCGAGTGATCTCAAGGCATATGGAAGGTTAGGAGACAATTGAGTCGGATCCACATCAAGGAAAACTCCAAAAGAATTTGGCCTTTTGCACACATCCCGATGTACGCGGTTTTAGGGGTCAAACCCATGTATATATGCGATAAAGGGTTTAAAAGTCATGTATCGCAATTTTTGCATGTTTTTAGGGATGATCTTGGAAACATCAAAGGTACAAAATTGGTCCATGTGGTCTAAGGAGTCTTCAAAGGGACAGGGAAGGCCATAAAAATGTGATTCACCATGTTTGGTAAAATCAGCTATAACATTATCAATAAGCATCTCATTACCCTCATTGAAGCTCATATTTTATTTAATGATATAGCAATATATGGAACTAAATAGTCATACACCAACAACACTTCTAATCATGAATCCAAATCATTATGGTAATTATGGCCTTTAGGGTCCAAATAACAGAAACCATGGAAAACTATGGACCAATTAAATACCTAATAAAATCAAAATTGAAAAAAAAACTAGTTAAAGAACTGATAAACTAAATTGGACACCCAAAGTGGAAGCCATGTAAAATTTGAATTTCCCAATCAAGGTCTTTAGAACCATGGACAATAATTTTCCATACAAGGACCAAGCCTCAAGCACAATTCGAACCTCACATGTTCTCTTGTTGCTAAAGAAAAACAATTACTTGAATCTACAATCATGGAAAGGCTGGGGTGATGAAACTTGTAATGTGTCCCTCCCTAATAGTGAAGAGCCCTAATATGCCCAAATATATGTTCATTGTACAAAGCTAAAGTAAACCCAAATTGAACACACATATATAGGGCTAGCCATAGAAACCTCGACATTCCAATTAGGGTATCTACAAACAAGGAAAACAATATGTCATAAAGCAATTAGGCCATTCCATATGCCATTTTGGGCTCTAAGTGGATGCTACAGTGGCATAGTGGAGGGTGCACCAACCAGATGTTTAATGAAAATACTATCATAAAATCTCAAATACAGAAATAATTAAAGACCTAATAAAACCAAATTACTAGCACGAGAATGGTTTTAAAAATCCCTAAAATTCCCTAATATTCCTTCATTGTGCACAACTCAAGTATGCTAACAAGAATTAGGGTCATTACAGTAAAATTTTGAACTAAAATTAGGATCAAATTAGTGTCAAATTCTTAAATACTAACTATCATTACTTACATTTTTTTACAAATTTCCAACCAAAAATTATATGTTAATAACCATAGAGGCTCATCACCCAGTAAAACTCACATTCATGAAAAGGTCACAGAACTTTCCAACTAGGAATTGATGTATTTATAAACATGGAGGCTCATCAGTTTGAAGGATAGGAATCCTACGAGGAAATAGAGCTTCTCCTTTGAAAATGCATCCAGCTCCATGAACAAAATCCACCTGCAAAAACCAACTAAGCTCAATGATTGAGATCCACTTCTAAGGAATAACCCACAATCATAATACAAAACAATAAAAAACTTACAAAAACCACATTCACTCTATGTTACTTAGTCTAGGTCTCTTCCAAACACTAGCCATTGGAAATGGAGGGTTGCTCAAATATTTAGGACTAATTGAATAAGAGAAACACCTAGTGAATGCAATACACTAGATGATAGAGCCAACCATATCGAATACACAAAACCAAGGTTCAAACCTTGCTCACAACACCATGGGCGAGGTAGGACTATGCATACAATAATGATAGATGAGGTATGAACTCCCTTGAAACACATAGAGGAACCTTGGTGCACCACTTCTAAGGGGATCAAACGACCACCCATTTAACCTAAACAAAAATACAATAAACTTAAAACCATCCAAAACCTCTACGTAAATGAATTTTTGATGCAGGAGCATCATGGAATGCCATCAATGTGATGAGTTGGTCACATGCTGTGACATATTTTTGTGTTTTTTATGAGTCATATTTTGTTAATACTGGTAGGAGTGATTGTGTATCATGACTCCCTGTGAGGAGATCAAGCCGTGATTTGTTTGTTTGAAACAGGTACGTTTTCATCATGTTTTGTAGTTATTTGTTTTCAGTGCAGGACCACTCATTGTAGGAGGTTACAGTTTAGCTTAAATAGTCAGATTAGAGAAGTAGAGGGGGTTCTGCTCTTCAGCATTAGAATTCCAAATTTGCAGAGAAAAGGATAGACATGCATCTGGTTCTCCTTGTAAATATTTTGAATAGACTGAATAAGAGAGTCGAGCCGTGTGTTTATGTGTTTGCAATGTGATTAGACTCTATGCATTTACTGTTTGAACTATGAATCTGTGAAGAGATGACTTCGGCGGTTTCCTAAAAATCTGTGTATTTCTATGAAATTATTGATTCAAGTGTTAGATTGTTGCTTGAATAGTTGAAATAGGTCATAGTTGCATGCATAGAAGTGTTAGGCTAATGAGTCTCGAAGGTTGAAGGCTGGATTTATCGATCCTTTGATCAATCAGTGCAGAATGCAGATTTTCTACCATTAACAAGTTTTACAGAGAATGAACGATGGGGATTGAGTCTGTGAACGAAGATCTGACGATCCAGGAGAGATATGCAACGTAATTTGTGAGGGTGATAACGGATCTACAAAAATATGTGAGATCTGCATCAAAGAGTAGATCGATGATTGTGGAGAAGGCCGCAAAGATTTGATGACTGAAAATAATTGCGGAGGAAAAGTTGCGAAAGGAAAGTTGCATGAAAGAAACTTTGGAAAGTTGACATCTCGCATGATGAAATCCAGTTGCAGAAACAGACTTGCAGAAACCCTCTTGCGGAAGCAAAATTGCGAGGAGGTATTTTTTTAGAAGAATTTTTCCGAGGGATAAATTTGGTAATCCTACTAAGTGTAGGAGCCACCAGATCCTAGAGGTGCTGGTTGGGTCAGATGTGGTTGATCCCCACCTGCACCAATTTTTGTGTCAGAGCGAGGATAAGCTCGTGTGAGAGAGAAGTGTAGAAGTAGAATCCTGGGAGGAGCAAAGAAGAGTGCTCAAGAGCTTCTAGATAGAGAACCAGCATTACCAAAAGACCAAGTACAAAGAAGGGGCTTGGTGAGGTAAGTTGTAGCAGTGTGAAAGAGAACTATTATTGCAGAGGCTTAGTGAAAGAGGATGGATGCACACGTAGGTGGACAAAGAGGTCGTGATAGAGGTTGACCAACGGTGAATGCATAAGTTATGGAGAAAATCAGGGAGCTACGATCACATCTAGAAGGCATGGAGACAGACAGATGAAGAGACCCAGAAGTAGGGGATGTAAGTGAACATGAGAATGAAGAGCAAAGAGAATAAGTTGCACCTATGTAGGAGACGCCTAAGCTAAGGTATTTCAGATCGCTTCTAGGAGAAACTTCAAGGCCAAAACTTGAGTTGTCTACCTATGATGGAAGTCTAATTGTTGAGTATCTCATTGACTGAATCAGTCAGTTGGATAAGTACTTTGAGTATGATGATATTGAAGAAGACAAGATAGTTATATTGGTTGTGACAAGGTTGAAAGTGCATTCATCCTTGTGGTGGTATAGTGTGCAAGAAGAAAGAAGGAGGAAGAATAAGTCATTGATAAAGAGCTTGTCACATCCCCGGTTTCGACCCCGTTTGCATGATGTATATATTGTAATTAATCGTGGTGAGGAGCTCAAGGAAAAAGCCCCACCATCGATTTGGCTGTGTATGTTCGGCAATGGGGATAATTGCTGATGGTATGTTGTGCTATTCGACACATTTTAATTTGGCATCATGTAAATCCGCACATCAATTAAAATAAACCACAACCAGCTACGACAGTGCAACGTTGAATGAAAAGGGCATGGATTCCAAAGGATAAGGGGTGGGGGATGTCAAACCTTGGTTATGGGGGAAAAACCCATGTTTTATTACCTTGTTGTTTTGTCACCTTTTCTTGTCTCATCCAACCTCTTTAATGCTCAGCTGGTGGTTGAGGAGTTATGGCTGAGGGCATTTATTGTTGAAGTGGTGGTGGTTGTGGGAGGCTGTCAGCCTTACCCAATTGCCCACTCCACCCAGGTCTGCCCATTCTTCACCCTCACGCACTCCTCCCTGGTCTGTTCACTCACTCACCACGATTTTGAGTCGGTTGGTTCCTCACGCACAGGTTTTGGACGAATTTGGTCTCACATGGGCGTTTTGTTCCTCTCCACGAGTGGCTGAGCACCCGCTGACTGCAAATTCGCGTCCTCTCCATTGCTGTGCATTCTCACGAAGAGGGATTGCTTCCCGTTTTTGTCTTCTCCACATTTTTGGTTGGCCGTAGTGCCCAATTCGTAGTGAGCCATTTTCCTACTGTGGTCTGTTCATCCTCACGCAGAGAAATCGGGTATGTATTTCCCGTGCATTTTGCTGTTGGGTGTAAGTTCTTCCTCAAGCACAGGGTGTTTGGGTCGTTTTCCCATGTTGTGAGAGCCGTTCTCACTGTCATGTTTTGGGGCTGTTGTTTCCCCACGTTTTGCTGGCTGTGGTTTTAACCCACGTATTGGGTTGCTGTTGATTTCGCCCATGTTCTGTATTTTGGGACTGTGCATAGTTGCCATTGTTTTACTTTGAAATTTGGCTGTTGTGTTGTTTCCCTGGTTTGGGATGTTGTGGTTGAGCTGTTTTGGCCACGTTAGGGCCAAAACCAACTCTGGGTTGTCCCTTGGACTTGAGCTGTGCTCCTCCATTGTTTGGGGCTGCCCCCTGTTGTTTATGACTTCTTCACAGAGCTGTGAAGGGATTGTTTGGCTGCTGGTATGCAGTGGTTGAACCTTGGACTGTGCTGGCTTGGCTTGTCTGTGGAAAGCCTGTGAAACCCAGCAGTGTTGGTTTGGCTGTTATGTGTCCCCTTGGCTATGTGTAAGCCTGCAATTGACCCTTATCCTGAAGGAATCATGCCCAGCTCGGGGGTGGCAGCGTTGCTGAGAGATTGATGAGCAAGCTGGCCTATGGTTGGGTGGAACGTTGCAGCGACGTAGCTGGTTGCGGGTGAATTCTTCATCAAGAGATAAGTGTTGCTGGTTATCCCATCTATGTAATCATATTGATGTTAAATGAACTAAATGAATTCTGTTGAATGCTGGAATGCTCATGTATGATTGCTTCCGCTGTATGAATAAAGAATTATGCATCCGAGTATGCTTGCAAGTTTAATTTCAGCATTTGAATTCTGTTTATGTTCATTGGGTTGTTTGCCCGGTCGTGTATGATATGGCCGTCACGTCCTCTTCGCCGGTTGAGGGACGGGGACATGACAGAGCTAGGATAGGATGGTAGAAAAGATGAGGGCTAAGTTCTTTCCCTAACATTACCAGTTAATTCTATATAGGCAGGTAAAAAATCTTAGACAAAGATTGTTAACATTGAGGGAGTACACTAAAGAGTTCTATAAAGTAAACCTAAGGGCAATATATGTGGAAGAGTCAGTAGAAAAGGCTGCTAGGTATGTTAATGGTATAAGGATGGATATCCAAGAAGAGATTAGCATGATATCAACTAGAACAATGGAGGAGGCATATCAATGTGCCTTAAGGGTAGAAGAAAAGATAGTGAGGAAGAAGAGCTTCGACAGAGGTCGAGGTTCGACTATAGGAAGAGGACAAGCAGCTAGAAGAGGAATATTTGGAGTCCAGAGAGGAGAGTCTATTAACTCTAACCAGTAAAAGCAGCATGGTAGAGGAGGTGACTCTAGCAGAAGAGGACCTTTCCAAGGAGGCAGAGGTAGAGGAACTATCTATAGGTTCTACAAATGCAATTAGTTGGGGCATAAATCATTTGAATGTCTAGGGAAGGAAGACATAGGATAGAGGGGAGCCTATGTAGCTCAAAATGAGTAGTAACAAGAATAGTCAACAGTGGAAGAAGTTTTTCCAAAGATAGGTGATTCTTTGATGATGAATAATTTCTTGTTGAAATGTGAGAAGGAGCAAGCAGAGCCTGCTCAAAGAAAATATTTATTTAGGACCATGTGTAAAGTCCAAGGGAAGTGCTGTAAGATGGTGATTGATAGTGGGAGAACTGACAATATTGTTTCCATAGAGATGGTGTAGAAGTTGAGTTTAAGGAGGACCAATAATCCTATTACATACAAAGTATCTTGGTTATATTAAGGACATCAAATCCTGGTAAGTGAGAAATGTGAATTTGAATTCCAAATAGGTCCATATAAGGATAAGATTATGTGTGATGTTATGCCCATGGATTTTTGTCATATACTATTAGGAAAACCGTGGCAATTTTATAAGAAAGTGATTCATGATGGTAGGAGTAACTTTCATAGTTTTGAGCATAATGGGATAAGACATGTACTTCACCCTTTACAAGAAGGTAGTACAATAGGACAATCAGCACCTAAATTCATGATGTTGTTAGGAAAATAATATTTGCAACAGATTAAGAAGGAAGAGTTGAAATATGTTGTGGTATGCAAACTGAGAGTGATGACAATGAAGACTAATGTGACAGATCTACCTGAGGAGATTCAAGAGATGCTGAGTGAGTTTAGTGACATCATGGTGGATGATTTACCCAATGAGTTACCACCAAGGAGAGATATAAGCCATCAAATTGATTTTATTCTAGGATCCAATTTACCAAACAAGGGAGCGAATAGGTTGACACCTCAAGAGAATGAAGAAGAGAGGAGGTAGGTCCAAGGATTGTTGGACAAAGGATTGGTCCAGAAGAGTCTAAGTCCATGTGCAGTACCAACAGTACTGACACCAAAGCAAGATGGTGAGTGGAGGATATGTACTGACTCGAGACCAAATAAAAATATTACTGCTAGATATAGGTTTCCACTGCCAAGGATGGATGACATGATGAATTTCCTAAGTGGGGCACGTGAATTTCAAAACTGGATTTGAAGAGTGGGTATCATTGGATCAGAATCAGAGAAGGAGATGAGTGGAAGACAACCTTTAAGACAAATGATGGGTTGTATGAGTCGTTGGTCATGCCATTTGGATTTTCCAACACACCAAGCACTTTTATGAGATTTATGAATGAAGACTTAAGAGATTTCATAGGAAAGTTTGTGATAGTTTACCTTAATGACATTTTGGTTTTCAGCCAAACATAAGAAGAGAATATGAAGAATCTAATATATGTTTTAGAGAGGCTGGAACTGGAAACGTTGCTAGTAAATGTGAAGAAGTGTACATTTATGAAGCCGGAGTTGTTATATTTAGGTTTTGTTATCTCAAGAGATGGGTTGAAGATGGATCGAGAAATTTTTTAAGCAATCATTGATTGGCCTTCACCTAGGAACATATTTGAGGGTGATTTGAGGTAAGAAGTTTTCATGAATTGGCAAGTTTTAATAGGAAATTTATGAAGAATTTCAGTTGTATTTGTGCATATATTGTCAAGAAAATTAAGAAGGATAGACAACCATTTCAATGGACAATAGAGGCTAAAAGGAGTTTTCAGTTCTTGAAGAAGAAGATCACTGAACAACCAGTATTGAAGTTACCAGACTTCAAACACCCTTTCCAAGTAAAGTGTGATGCCTGTGGAGTAGCAACCAGATCTGTACTCAGTCAGGAGGACATGCCTATAGCGTATTTCAGTGAGAAGTTCAATGATGCAAAGCAGAAGTATTCATCTTATGACAAGGAGTTTTATGCTATTTTTCAAGCAATGAAGCATTGGATACATTATTTGATGCCTAAAGAATTTGTCTTATATTATGATAACCATGAATTACACTACATTATGCAGAAACCTAAGTTGAACCTGAAACATGTCAAGTGGGTTGAGTTCTTACAGATATTTACCTTTGTGTTGAAGCACATAAGTGGAGGTTCAAACAAAGTAGTTGATGCCTTAAGTAGAAGACTATTGATCGTGCAAGAGAATCAGATCCAAGTCTTGGGATTTGAACATTTAAGGGATTTGTATGAGACTGACCTTGATTTCCAGGAGGATTACAGGGCTTGTAAGAATGAAGTGGAGCTAGACAGAGATCCATGGATGGAGTATACACTACAAGATGGTTTACTCTTTAGAAACAACAAACTGTGTATACCAAAGTGTTCCATGAGAGAGAACTTGATACAGGAAAAACACAATGGAGGTATGGCAGGTCACTTTGGAAGTGATAAAACATTTGGATAGTTAGGTCATTTCTATTTTTGGCCAAGGATGAGGTCTGAAGTGGATAATATTGTAAGAACATGTAGATTATGTCAGCATGCTAAAGGAAGAAGCCAGAACACAAGGTTGTATACACCATTTCCTATTCCAACTAGGCCTTGGGATTCTATGAGTATGGATTTCATTTTGGGTTTACCAAGGACTCAGAAGGAACATGAATCTATCTTCATAGTTAGTGATAGATTCACTAAGATGGCGAATTTCATTCCATGCTACAAGACTAGTGATGCTACACATATTGATAACTTGTTTTTCAATGAAGTTGTGAAGCTACATGGTTTACCCAGAAGCATTGTATCAGACAAAGATGTGAAGTTCACATGTAATTTCTGGAGGAACTTATGGAACAAGTTGGGTACTAGACTGAACTTTAGTTCAGTATATCACCCACAGTCTGATGGATAGACAAAGGTAGTTAATAGGAGTCTAGGGAACCTATTGAGAAGTATGATTGGAGAGAGTCTGAAACAATGGAATAGAGTATTAGGTCAAGCTGAGTTTGCCTATAATGATTCACCAAACAGAAGTACAAGGATGAGTCGATTTCAAATTCGATATGGAATGCATCTAAGAGGAGTGTGTGGACTTTGTGACTTAGGTCAATTGGAGAAAAGGAGTGCTAATGGAGAAGAGTTTGCAATGAGGATCAGTGAACTGCAGGAGAAAGTGAAATCAAGGTTACAACAGAGTAACACCAAGTACAAGACTAGAGCAAATTCCAAAAGGAAACATAAGAACTATGAAGTAGGAGATTTGGTCTTAGCATACCTAAAGCAAGATAGATTTCCAAAAGGAGAGTATGAACAAGCTAAAGATGAGGAAGATTGGACCCTATAGTATACTTAGAAAATTATGAGCAAATTCTTATGAATTAGAGATTCCTATTGTAGTGGGTATTTCAGCAGTCTTTAATGTTACAGATCTATATCTTTATGTAGCAGGTGATACTAAAAACCTTTGCAAAAGGTGAAGATCCTACTAAAGAACTACAATGGGTGGGGCAGATGCCTATTACACAACCATTGGAAGTTGTGGTCATTTTGGACAGTAAAGTGGTAAAGAGTACAAGGAAGAAGGACTATCTAGAGTATTTGTCAAATGGAAGAAGAGGTCAACAAAGGATTCTACTTGGATGAGCACTGCAAATTTGGAAGCCAAGGGTTTCACTGTAGTTGATCTAATGAAAAAAGGTTCAGAAATTTTCACCCTTGCGAGTCTGATGCAGGAGCATCATGGCATGCCAAAAATGTGATGAGTTGGTCACATGCTGTGGCATAGTTTTGTTGTTTTGATGAGTCATAGTTTGTTAGTACTGGTAGGAGTGATTACATATCATGACTCCCTACATGGAGATCAAGCCGCAGTTTGTTTGTTTGAGACAGGGACATTTTCATCATGCTTTGTAGTTGTTTGTTTTCAATGTACTTTCACTCAGTGTAGGAGGTTACAGTTTAGATTAAATAGGTAGATTAGAAAAGTAGAGGGGGTTCTTCTCCAAGGGTTTCACTATAGCTGATCTAATGAACAAGGGTTCATAAATTTTCACCCTTGCAATTCTGATGCAGGAGCATCGTGGCATGCCAAAAATGTGATGAGTTGGTCACATGATGTGGCATATTTTTGTTGTTTTGATGAGTCATAGTTTTTTAGTACTGGTAGGAGTGATTGCGTATCATGACTCCCTGCATGGAGATCAAGCTGCAGTTTGTTTATTTGAGACAGGGAAGTTTTCATCATGCTTTGTAGTTTTTTTTAGTGCAGTTTCACCCAGTACAGGAGGTTATAGTTTACCTTAAATAGGAAAATTAGAGAAGTAGAGGGGGTTCTTCTTTTCAGCATTAGAATTCTGAATTTGCAGAGAAAAGGACAGACCTGCATATAGTTCTGCTTGTAAATATTTTGAATAGCCTAAGGAAGAGAGTTGAGCTGTGTGTTTGTGTGTTTTCTTAATAGGAAGAGTAGCTGTGTGTTTGCAGTGTTATTAGCCTCTATGCATTTACTCTTTGAACTATGAATTTGTTAAGAGCTGACTTTGACAGTTTCTTGAACATCTGTGTATTTCTATGAAATTATTGATTCAAGTGTTATATTGTTTCTTGAATAGTTGAAATAGGTCGTAGATGCATGCATAGAAGTGTTTGGATAATGAATCTTGAATATTGAAGGTTGGATTGATCGATCCTTTGATCAATCAATGCAGGACGCATATTTTCTGCCATTAACAATTTTTGTAGAGAATGAATGGTGGGGATTGTTATAGCGGATTTCACCACACTAGGTGAATCACACATTGTATGGCCTTCCCCTGTCCCGCTGTAGACTCATTAGCCCCTATGGACCACTTTTTGTCTTTTGATGTATCATTGACCATCCCTAAAAACATTATAAAAATGATATACGCGGCATTTTCCCCGATAACCGCGTACATACGCGGATATTCCCTCTATAGTCGCATACATTGGGATGTGTACATAATCCAAAATTCTTTGGAGCATTCCTTGTCTTGGATCCGATTCATATGACTCCTGGCCTTCCATATTCCTTGAGATTGCATGGATTCGACCTTTCAGTATCACTTTGAAAATCTATATAAGGAACCCTTGAGACATTGAAAGCATAAGAGAGAATTGAGAGTACTGAAACTATAGTCCATTGTTGCCAGAACTTATGCTTGAGTCTACATCCCTTTGTCCCTTAGAGCACTATTGTGTTATTCCCAAGCTTGCCTTTTGCTAGTAAGCTTGCTATCGGATCGATGGAGGATTGAGGTGGTGGACGCCCAAGTGGGGGATTCAGTTTCTCCGGTTCGCAGACATGCCGTCAGAGGTTGTCACTTCTAATCTCTGATTCATATTAATAGAAATATATTTTCCTGTCCAGTAATGTGTATTTGAATGAATATTGTTTCCATTGGATTATGTCAAATGCTTTTACATTATTGATTATATATGCTAGAATAGATCTAACACCATGAAATATAGTATGCTTATATTGTTTACTTGTTGTTGAGGATGTGCTATAACAATTCAAGCTGAAGATTGGAAAGCTCAACGGGGATCTACTTCAACTGTCCGGAATAAGGTACAAGGTTCGATCCTTTAGTGTTAGATGTTTTTATTTCTATTGCATATTGGGAAAGATTGATTTATGGAGTCTAGCTGTCTGTTGTGGTACCCCAAGCCATAGGAATTTCTCTCCGTAACAGAATTGGCGACTCCACTGGGAAGTTCCTAGTAATTGTCCTTTGGGGGTTGATCTCTTGGCATTCAATGTAATTGAATTTCTCTCTCTCTCTTGTTTCTGGGTCGGGTATGGGGGCATGTATGCTTGGTAGAGCCTGATTGGTGTGAATTTAGTCTCAGCCTGTCTGTTTGCCTCGAATTTGTGCATCTTTTTCTTCCTGTACATGGGTTTGTCAATTACAGTCGCGTATACATGTGGTTTCCCCTGGGATTGCCGCGTATACACGCGGGTTCACTGTGCACAGTCGCGTATACTCTAGTTTTTACCTTTTGTGGAAGATAGTGGATTGCTGGGTGAATTCTATTAGTTGCTGAGTCTCCTTTGGCACTGCCTGCGTCTGTTAATACCTCTGTTTTTTACCAGAAACATTTTTTTTTTAGCCTAAATTTTTTCTTTTAGGAAAGTTCTTGTCATGGCATCTTTGATTTTTTGTTTGAGATTAGTGCATTATAGTCCTTTTGCCTTAGTGCTTTGCTGGAATGTTGTTTATGTGTGCTTGCAGAGTCTGGGGTGGTTAAAATCATTCTTTTGCTTTTTGTATCTCTTTATTTTCAAAAAATCCAAAAACATTTGCTTATCATCTTGCATTGCATTTTGCACCTTGCATTGTACTTGCATTAGATCTAGATTTGCTTTGGAGTAATAGTTAGGACTTCATATAGGGAAATTTGCATTCAGAATTTGAAGAAGAAATTGTGCATTCACGTAGTACGCATACCCTGTTTTCATGGACACAATGCATTTGCATTGATTGTTAGGTGTGCATTTTACTTCTTGTTGTGTCATAACACCATTAGTTGCATGACCATATCCTATTTTTGAGTAATAAATCCAAAATAAAATCAACGCTAATTAAAATGAATTACACTCTTTTCTTTTCTAGGGTGCACCAACAAGCTTAGGTTTTAGGATCTTGGAATAGTTCATTGTAAGTTAATTCTCCAAGATCACTAAACAACAACAACTAGGTGTCTGTCCAGGGAGTGTGTGAAATCCTTTATATAACCAGCGTTCTCAAGAAGCTCCTCTCAAAAGAGAGTCAAGCACTAGGTAGTGTGAGCAGTTGTTGATCGAGATAACCCCTGGTTGGTAACTGTGTAGCACCGGCGATATAGCCAGGATTGTATTCGTATCTGGGGGCTCTTTCAAGAGTTTCAGGCTTTGCTACCCTGCCCATACGGTCAATCCCGCCTACGACTGTCCACCTGAGCATTGATTATATTGAGGTGACCTTAGTGACCTTACCTAGTATATTGAGGGGGTACGTGTAGAGGTTATTCTGCATGTGTCCCGGCCAGGTTGGGGTCAGACAACACAGTCGCTTTACGCGTTGAAGCTGAGGGCCACAATAATTGGTTTCGAACCTTCGCTTGTGGTGACAAGGGCCTCTCAAGCCTCTCCTAGGTGAGACATACCGGCCAAATTGAGGAGCTCACTTATCTAGCCCTTGTTTTCTTGCTTTTGGCTTTATATTTTATAGTGATTGCTCTGTGCACGCTAGTTGGCCTAGGGTTGATGTAAATAGAGAGTCTTTGCTTTTTTGTTGAGTCACTGTGGAGTTGGGTGCGGTTCCGCGCTGTTCTCGTCGGTTAGCAGGACTTCTGCCTTCCACTTATCCTCCTCCTTTGGGAGAGGGGCCTAGATTGTCCAGGCGGACTATGTCACACACTGATTCACACACCATGGAGGATCATTCAGAGACTATTCTTGAGCCACCTCCTCCTATTCGTATTGACGATGGGGAACTTACTCCTACATATGATCCCTCACCTGACCTAGCTGAGATCGGTCCTGTGATTTCCCAGATAGGATTTTTTCATGATAGACCTACTCACACTAGGGTAGATTCCCCATTGACCCGTTACCGGTATGGAATGTCGGATGATGCCGAGACTCACTTTGACCCTCCTAGCACCAGCTACGGTAGTTATGTTACGACTGGTTTTCCTATACACGATTTGACATTTCATGTTGAATCCGACTTTGACCCTAACACTATGCCTGGGGGCATTCCCATGCCTTACCTTGCGGAGAGGTTTGGGAGTACTAGTCACATTGCACCTTCCATCCCAGCGGTGGAAGCTCCATCTTATATACCTCCTAGGTCTAGAGTTAGTGATCCGATAGGGATACCAGGTTCTAGATGAGTGACGATAGGCACTAGTACATTTCTTCTTACAGAGATTCCTTTGTCCTCGCTTCTGAGTTCTTCAAATGTAAACCCTCCACCTTACTCACGTGGTCCTTCGAGTCGCCACGTAGCTACGAGTCAAATCCATACTGCGGTTACTAGACCAATTGTGTCTCAATCCTACATACCACCCATGGTTTTGGGAGGTTATGTTCATGTATCTAGAGGTCAGATTGCTACTTCCACGACATATATCCCTACTTCCGGTATGTATATTCCTACTTCCGAAACGTATATCCCTACCTATGGAGTGTCTCATGGGGCATCGCAAGCGATGAACTATGGACGCTACTATGGGACGTAGTATGGACATGTCTCTCCACCTTATGGAGGCGGGTATTCACAACCTGCTTACTCTCCCAACTATGGCTTTGTAGATCCTACTAGTCAAGGTCCACCTCATTATGTGACTTCCACGCCACCCTATATGGGTCATACAGGAGGAGGTCACTATGGCCAAGGTCATGGTGGTAATCAATCCTATATGAACCAGGGAGCGGTCCCTAGACCTCATCATCCTAGGCTCCCTTTCCTCGCGACACTCAATCTACCTAACTTATCAAGACTTATGAATGATCCTGTTGCTCATGACCCGGCTTGGCCGGCTGTCCCTACCAAGCTTCCTTCGGACATACCTAAGTTCGAAGGAAAACCAGGAGAGGATCCGAGTGAACACGTTACGACATTCCACCTATGGTGCTCTTCCAATTCATTGCATCAGGACTCAGTCCGTTTGAGACTATTTCAACGCACCCTTATAGGGCCTGCGGCGAAATGGTATATAAAGTTACCTAGGGGTGCCTTTACTTTGTTCGATGACCTTGCGATGACTTTCCTTAATCACTTCTAGCTACCAGTGCGCTATGATGTTGGTACTGAACTCTTGTCAACATTTCGGCAAGATAAAGCCACCCATATTTCTGATCATATTCAAGAGTGGCGTAGACGAAAGAGATTAATCAAAGCCTTTATACCGTCGGAGTTCCTCTTTGAGTGGTTCCTCAAATATTTATTACCATATATCACGAAGGATGTTTCCACATCCAGAGTGCAGAATGAGGAACAAGCAATCTTTAGGGTGCGGGAACTAGACTTGATCTATGCTCAGTCTGGTTTGTTATATGAGATTATACCCAACACTCCTCATTCTAGTTACGATCCCAAGGTCAAACCTGGACCACATGCCGATGGCATTGTGGGTAGTGCAAGTAAGAAACCTGCATGTTCGGTTGTGAAACAAGTTGCTCAGTTGTCAATCAACCAATCTGCCTCGGGACAAGCTACGGCTTCGTCTCAGCTTTCCCAAGTGGCGAATGTACTTGCTATGCAATCGTCCGACCAGAAGGGTAACCAGCAACCCGGACAGAATAGAAAAAAGGGTAAAAACAATAATAAAAAGGGTGGGAATAAGAATGAGAATGCCAACAATAATGACAAGAACAATAAAAATGCTAGGGGGGACAAGCAGAATAAGTGTAAGGTTAAGTTTCCTTGCAAGCTATGTAAGGATGATCACCTCACTTACTTGTGCCCTAGGATGGATGAAGCTTCAAAGTTCATAGCACAGGGCCCAGCTGTGTTAACAAACCCTTTAACACATAACCAGAATATGAACTCGAAGTCTAATGATCAATCTAGTGATGAAGATCCACCTGAAACTAGTGGTCGTGGGTGCATTAATATGGTCCATGCCGTGAAAGTTGTGACGCATGCAAAATATTATACTTTGTCACAACCCAACCTAGGCAAAGAACCTGATCCACCAGGAACTCCTTTGTGCATTGAGAAACCTGTGGATAAACCTGAGGCTGCACCTCGCATTCCCAAGGGGGTACTTAAGCATTCGGGGCATAATCCAAATGCCCGAGCTGCCCAGAACTATTCAGTTGTCGAGGACTTGGGTCATACTCCTTGTGCGATGTCTGCATTGGAAGTGCTTCAGAGTTGTCTATTGCAAAGGAAGGCTTTGCTTTCCGCTCTTAGTGTGAATGGTGATGATTCTTCCTCAGTGATCAAATTTGAAACCGCAGGACATCAGCCTCGCTTTCCCTACTATGTGTCCCTTTTGGTGCATGTAGAATGTATTAATATGATCCTCAAGCGCACTGTGATTGAAGAGGGTGCTGCTGCTTCTATGATGTCTTTGTCTTGTTGGAAGGGTCTTGGTTCTCCTGAGTTGTCAAAATCTACGACCATGTTAACTGATTTTTATGGGAGATCATTTAGGCTGCACGGTATCCTTCCTTCTCTTAAAGTCCATTTGGGAGGGAAGACCATTGCGATAGAGGTCGAGGTGGTTGATGCGCCCCTTGACTACAATCTCTTATTGGGAAGGAACTGGATGCATAGTATGCAAGCCGTTGCGTCTTTCGTATTTCGCGTTGTATGCTTTCCTCATAATGGGAATATTGTAACGATTGACCAAATGGCATTCAAGAATCCGCCTGTTAGTGCATCTTCGGAAGCTTCGGTTCCGAAAGTTGAACATTCCCAGCTGGCAACTGGGAGTGTGGGTGTAGGTATGTATCTGTCCCTCATGGGAACCTTTAGTTGTCCTGCACCCGTCCTCATGATAGGAGATAGTTTCTATGGTGCTTCCACGTCTACAAGATCGGTGCTTTTTCGCACAAGTCATATGGGACATCCTTGCATTCTTCCTTCACCGAGTCCTTTGAGTGAGGCCATTGAGACGATTGTGTCGTTGCTTGCAGTCATGATTGCTTACCAAGCTAATCTTCAGTCTGCTGTAGAGCCTTGTTCTTCTTCTTCACGGACAGAGGAGGAAGACCCCTATGTGCTGCCGGCATGGGCAGTACAGTATTGTCATGCGCACAATTTCCTTGATACGGTTTTCCCTTCAGATGAAGTGATTATTGAGGCTATGTCCGGAGTTGAGCCACCATGGGAGGAACTTCATCATAGATCATATTTCCTTCCAGAGCTTGACCTTTTGGAGCATGAGGATTATAAGGAGATTCTTAGATAGAAAGTTGGTAGACCCATGATTCCATTAAGCTCTCTTAGTCAGATGGCTGATGGAAACATGGAAAACATATCGTCAACTATACCTATCAACATTTCTCGCAATCCTAGTACAATTGAGAATGTCTACATTGGGGTGGATTGTTCCCAAGATGAGATTCGCAAGTATACCGAGCTATTCAAGGAATTCCGTGATGTTTTTGCTTGGTCTTACGATGAGATGCCAAGGATTGACCCTCGGATTGTCGAACACGAGATTAAGACTTACCCCAATGCTAAGCCTGTTCGACGGCGTTTACGCACGGTAAATCCTAGGAAAGCACCCGCCATAAAGACAGAGATAGAGAAGTTATTGAAAGCTGGTTTCATCTATCCCATTCCCTTGACAGAGTGGGTTTCAAACCCCGTTCCGGTGGATAAGAAGCAGGGAGCGATTTGCATATGCACTGATTTCCATGATTTAAATCATGCCTGTTCTAAGGATAACTTCCCCACACCGTTTATAGATCAGATTTTGGATGAGTGTGTGGGTAGCGAGGTGTTCTCCTTTATGGACGGCTTTTCCGGGTATAATCAGATTCAAATTAAACCCGAGGACCAACACAAGACCGCATTTATTTGTCCTTGGGGAACATTTGCATATCGAAAAATGCCTTTCGGCCTTAAAAATGCCGGAGCTACATTTCAGCGGGCAATGACCTTGATTTTCCACGATCTCAAGTCCATTATTGAAGTATTTTTGGATGACCTCGCTGCTCATTCTCGTATGAGGATGCGTCATTCTTATCACTTGAGATTGGTGTTCGAAAGATGTCGGCACTATGCTGTTAGATTAAATCCTCATAAGTGCATCTTTTGCATTAAATTAGGTCAGTTGTTAGGATTTATTGTTTCAAAAGAGGGTATAAGAGTCAACCCCTTGAAGGTGGAGGCAATACTTCAGTTGTCTCCCCCGCGAAATATTCGTCATCTTCAGTGTTTGCAAGGCATGGCAAACTTCCTACGAAGATTTGTTGTCAATTTTGCCAATTTGACTAGAGGTTTCATGCATCTCCTGAAGAAGGATACTCCCTTTGAATGGGATGAGCGAGCCCAGGAGTCCTTCGATGCACTTAAGCGAGCCCTAGCA
Source organism: Pseudotsuga menziesii (assembly GCA_001517045.1). Classification (NCBI taxonomy): domain Eukaryota; kingdom Viridiplantae; phylum Streptophyta; class Pinopsida; order Pinales; family Pinaceae; genus Pseudotsuga; species Pseudotsuga menziesii. The sequence goes on along the minus strand of LPNX010829343.1, from coordinate 593,842 downwards.
TCGGCCCCGGTGATTAGTCCTCTGGATTATAGCTGTGATTTCCTATTATATGTGGCCGCATATTTAGAGATGATTGGGATGGTTTTGGTTCAGGAGGATGAGGAGCTCCAGGAGCATGTCATATATTATCTGAGCCGAAACCTTATTGACGAAGAGATTCAGTATTCTCATGTCGAGAAGCTTGCCTTAGCTACCGTACATGCGGTGCAGCGTTTGAGACATTATATTCTCCTTCGCCAAACCTTGGTTGTTTCCCATGTCAATCCATTTTAGTTTGTCCTCACATGTAGGATGATTGGGGGAAAGTATAATAAATGGATTGTCATCCTACAAGAGTTTGATCTCGAATTTGTTTCGGCAAAATCGAAGAAATCTTTAATCTTTGCAGAGCTCATATCGGATTTTCTGAGCGAAGCTGAGGAGTTGGTATGTGAAGATACGTTCATTGATGAACACATTTTCTTGATCTCAACGGCTGACCCATGGTGCGGTGATATCATAGTATATTTGCAAACGCAAAGGACCCCTACTCACCTCTCGTGAGATGAGTGACGTCAATTACGTCACGTTTCCAAGAACTACCTCATAGTGGACAATACTTTGTACCGCCATGGAGTAGATTCCCTTTTACGACGTTGTTTAACTCATGAGGAGGCTGAGGTAGTGCTTAATGATTGCCATGGAGGGGCATGTGGTGGTCATTTATCTGGGATTTCTACAGCTCAAAATATTTTGAGAGCAAGATATTTATGGCCGTCGATCTTCAAGGATTGTATTGAAGCAGTCAAGAGGTGCCACCCTTGCCAGGTGTTCACACGTAACATGCGCTCAAAGCCTACCCCGTTACACCCTATTATCACCGCCGGTCCCTTCACCAAGTGGGGTCTCGATTTTATGGATTGCAACCCAGCTTCAGCTGGGGGGCACCATCATATTATAGTGGCTATTGATTACTTCACGAAATGGGCTGAGGCAATGCCTACAGTAAAATCCGACGGTGAGACAGCCACTCACTTCGTATTCAACCAAATCATCTCTAGGTTCGGGATTCCGAGAGAGCTTGTCACTGACCATGGCTTGCACTTTCAGAACCGTATGATGGAAGAGTTGGCATCCAAGTTAGGGTATAAGCAAGAGCACTCCTCTTCTTATTATCCTCAATCGAATGGACAGGTTGAAGTAGTGAATAAATCACTTAAGTCCATTCTCCAATGAACCATCGCACAAAGCAAGACGAATTGGCATATTATGTTGTATCCTGCTTTGTGGGCATATCGAACCATGGTAAAGACTGCCACTGGTTTTTCTCCATATCAGCTTGTTCATGGAGTGGAGTCGATATTTCCAGTTGAATGCGAGATTCCTTCGTTGAAGTTAGCCATGGAACTCTTACCAGACACTTCACCTTTGGAGGAGTGTTTGGTTCACCTTGAGCAACTCGATGAGCAGCATAGAGATTCCTTGGTGACTCTAGAGGTTAATAAGCATCGCGTAAAGGCCTAATACGATAAGTCTGTCCATCCGAGAGTGTTTAGTGAGGGAGACTTGGTCCTTTTGTGGGATCAATCGAAAGAACCCTTGGGGGCAGGAAAGTTCAATCCTATGTGGCATGGTCCTTACATGGTCAAGCGTGTGTTAGAGAAGGGTGCCTACGAGTTAGTGGATCACGAAGGGACAGTCTTGGCGGAGCCTAGAAATGGGCTTTATCTCAAAAAATACTATGCATGATCTTTAGCCAAGGCTGTTTGTTGTATATTATTGTACATCTTTTTTGCATAGTTAGGTCTTGTTTATTGTGATCGGGTTTGTGATTAGTTTCCATTTCTTGTGGCAGATGTCAATGGAATCTTCCACCTACATAGGATTCGCGGATGGTGCAAGCCATCACACTCAACACTCAGCCTCAGCTACTTGGGTGATTTTTACTCCTATGGGTCATGTACTGTCTTCAGGAGGTGTATGTCTACGGCCATCTTCCAACAATGTTGCCGAATATAGTGTCTTTATTGAGCTTCTGCGGGATGCCATTTTGCATGGTGTTCTCTCTCTTGAGGTACGTCTTGATTCAGAGTTAGTAGTGTCACAGCTCAATGGTTTGTACCATGTTAGAGATCCGATGTTATTGAGGAGATTCTTACGTGTGAGATTGTTAGAACGAAAATTTGAGAACATAACATATATACACATTCCAAGAAATTTTAATCAAATTGCTGACTCATATGCTAACTATGTGTTAGATTGGCATTTGTTTCATTCGTTATAAATTAATCATAAACAGAATTTTTACACGTGTAAATAAATAAACCGAACACCATAAAACTTTTTTATATACATAAAAAATGTGGTAATACATAGTGTCATAATACAAAATTGGGGCTTTGAAAGCCACCATCATATACACGGTAGTACAAAATAGATACACTCCCAGGTGTCTAGTCCTGTGGAGGTGGATGAGGGTTGTGATCATGATATGTCACTACGACTCTAGCTAGCTACCGGAATAAACGCACCCATGCGCATGGTACACCCACCACCTGTCTCTGCATAGCCTCAGGAAAGTCCTCGACTTGCGCCATGGGAATCCTGTGATTCAGTCGCACGAAGTTGGTATGAATGCTTCGGAGCGTTCGCTCCACATCCACACCGGTGATATCGTCTCCTCTTCCCCTCCATTTATGACATGGGAAGCCCTCTAGTCGCCGTGGTCCCACATCTGCACATGAATGGTAGATGTCACTATGTATTGTCACCCAAAAACATGTCTTTTAGATTCCATATAATCAAGAAAACACAAAAAAATTAAATACTTCAAAAATTTTAAAAAGAGTAAGGGTCGAGATTCGTTACCTATGTCTCCATATGCTGATCCTGGTGGTAATGGCATGTTTGGGTCTCCCCAGAAATATATCCCTGCATAAGGGTAGTCCTCTATGGCAACAATCTATCGTCGCCACCATGGAAAAAAGTCTGTTGGATAAGGGTTGGCCACCCTACCGCCCCTCAGTCTGTGCATCGCATCTGCCCAACGTCGTTGGGCCGGATCTCGAACCCCATGGAGAGGAACATCCACTCTAGTGCTCAATCCTGGAACACGCTCGAAGAAAAACGTGCTCAAGATACTGCTGAACCCGAAGTTCCGTATCCTACCTGCCTTGCACTCGCTGAGCTGATGTTTCATGTTTCTCAGTAGGGAAGTGCTCCAGTCATAGATGGTCGGTGTCATGCACTCCACCGCATAGAACATCAGTGACCGAGAGGCCTGATGGAGTGATCCTAAGCCTGCTATCCTGCCCAGCGTCAGTAGTATGGCCTTTAGGCCCAGTACCTGTATAGCATTGGTGGGAACTTGGCTCCCCACCTTTTCTGTCTCTGGGTAGCAGTACACAGCTATGTACTCATCGATAGTCATCCCATGGCTTGGCCCTCCTCGGGCATGAAGGTTCACCATCTCACCTCACCGTGATAGACCTGTGATAAAGTAGATATCCTCCACCTCAATGGTGAGGGACATGCCATCTAGCCGAAAGGACTCTGAGTCTGGATCCCAATAGTCTACAAGCATCTGTAGTAGTCCTGGTTTGGCCCTCAAGCCTCCTAGGCACCAAAAATTGTAGAGTCCGCATCTTCTTAGAGCTTCTTGAGCCATTCTGTCAGCCCTTACTGCTTCCTGTACATCACCGTGCTCGCGTTCTCTCCACTCTAGCACCATCCTGCATGAGAGTTTGATCAAAATGTCCATTAGATTCTTGTAAATCCTTATGTGCGGCGTCATACGTGGCTGTTTTCAAAACAACCACGTATGTACGCGGTTTCTGGTCCCTTTTCCGCATATAGCCAGCCCTATATGCAGAAAAAGCCTCGATACCCGCGTGGGCCGTAGCGCTCGTGTAAGTTTGGCATTTAAAAATTCATTTGACCATGAAAAATTATAAAAATTGTATTGAAATGCAAGTAGAGAACATGAGTAAATACCTGGAAGAATCGGTTGTGAATTCCGCGGGCTGGATCTCCTGGAATTTGCAGTTGAATATCAGAGCTCCAATGGGTAAAAGTTTCAAATGATTTATATTTTTTACTATTTATAGAAAAAATTTCAAATATTTGAAAATTTTTACCCCCTTTCCTATAGTTTTGACCGTTTCTAACCATTTTGGACCATTTCTGACCTAATTTGTGATGTACAAGACCATTTTCAGCATCGTTTCAGCCTTTGGATTGACCCGTTCGTACTGATCTCAGGTATAACATCTACACTAGCATATAGGTTAGGTCCATCACCGTTTTCATTTTGCATGACCTTATGACCATGTCACTATATCTTTAGGTACGAACCCACTCTATTATGTCACGGAACCTTCTTGCTGCTATAGAAGTGGCATGATATGAGTGGTAGAGCCTCACCTTACATGGGTACCCTAGTTAGCGCCTTATTTGCATTTGGTGCCCATGCCGATGTTTTCCCCTTTAGTGTGTGGGAGTCCATTGTATAGTATTGCCATGACATTTAACAAGAGCCTCATACTCCTCTTGATCTTATGCTGGACTTTTTCCCTCTGGAATCCCCTTGTATCAAGTTGTGGATGCATTATCATGAGCTTTGCCTGTATTATTGAGCTTTATGCTGGCTCCCCTGACATTGCGTTTCAGCCATATAGCCTGAGCGTGTCTCATGTCTAGCCATGCAGAGCCTTTATTTCTATCTTTTGCAGCTTGATTCCCTTTTTACCAGGAGGGGATTTTCCCCCGAGTGTCGATATCCTACACATGTATCCTTGCATTGAGCATAGGTATGTTCCACTGCTTGGAACTAATTTGTTTGTCCTAAATGACACTCGTCTCCTCCTAGTTTGTAACTATAAAGCTAGTTTATTCTTTTTTCAAGCTTTTCAAATAACTGAAAAAGACCAAAAAAAATTAAAAAAAACCAAAAATCCTGACAAGAAAAGATATTATCTTTGGCAGCTGTCAAGTCGTGTTGCCTTCGAACAGAGCACTGTATATCACATCCATTGGTTGGGTTATAGTTTGACTTTAGGAGATGTACTCGTTTATCTGAGTTTTATCTCCACCGACTGGTTAAGATTCCAGTCCCTATGGAGCCTCTATTGATGCCTCCTGCGTCATAGAGATGTCCCAGTTTGCATATCGAGTCTATGCTGCCTTCTTTCAGTCACCATATGCCGTTATGATCTTGTTCAAAGGAAGTTGAAACCTGAGTCGGCCATTCCTCAGTTATCTTGACTTTGCATGTCGGTCATTCCCGATACAGTTACTGGTTCATGCATCTTATGATCGAGTCCTTCCACATTATATAGCTTTGCTGAGTACCTCGTGTTGGATGATGGGGGATGCCCTAATGCCCTCCTTCCATCGGATTTCATCCCATCGACTTCAGATCATTTATTTTGGGATTGGAATCTAGAGTCATTTTGAGTGCCTTGAGACTTGCAGTCATCAGTGGCAGGTTCTCTCGCCATCGACAGTTTTGGGAATACATCAATGTCCCCTGATCGAGGGATTCTCTCAAGTGTCCGACCTCAACACATTTATTCACACTTGTTAGTTTGCACTCTATTACCTTGATTCCCATTTTCATTATTGGTGGGTGATCTCACGTCTGTTAATGGTATACATCAATGACCGGTAATCAGATGATGGACTACTATGTTCGACCTCGACACCTCTATTCGCATAGTAGGACATGTACTCGTAGCGGTGTGTGTAGAAGACCTTCCAGATTGGTGGCATCCACTATATGCTACCTCCTTGATCGTGCCAGTGTTCATGAGATTTCATCTCTCGTGACTTGTTCCAGTATATGTCAAACATTTCTAGCCACCATGGAGATCTTGATCTGCTATATATCTTCAGCCCTTGTGGAGATCATGGTCCTTTGTATATCTTCATCATGGAGATTCTGATCTATGTATATTGTATGTGGTGATGACCATATATGTGTTATCATATTTCATGCCTATTCATTGCCATTGTACTCTTATGTATCCGGGACTGCTATATGTATTCGCAGTTATATGCAGAGTTGTATTATGGTATTATGCTGATTGGGTGGCTGGTCTTCCATTTGGGTACCTTCATCACTTCACTTCTGGGATGGACTTATAATGTATTTCGACCATCGTATAACCCCTCTTATCTCATACATTAGGGGGCATCTGTTATAGCAGATTTCACCACACTAGGTGAATCACACATTGTATGGCCTTCCCCTGTCCCGCTGCAGACTCATTAGTCCCTATGGACCACTTTTTGTCTTTTGATGTATCATTGACCATCCCTAAAAACATTAGAAAAATGATATATGCGGCATTTTCCTCGATAACCACGTACATACGCGGATATTCCTTCTATAGTCACGTACATCGGGATGTGTACATAATCCAAAATCCTTTGGAGCATTCCTTGTCTTGGGTCAGATTCATATGACTCCTGGCCTTCCATATTCCTTGAGATCGCACGGATTCGACCTTTCAGTATCACTTTGAAAATCTATATAAGGAACCCTTGAGACATTGAAAGCATAAGAGAGAATTGAGAGTACCGAAACTATAGTCCATTGTTGCCAGAACTTATGCTTGAGTCTACATCCCTTTGTCCCTTGGAGCACTGTTGTGTTCTTCCCAAGCTTACCTTTTGCTAGTAAGCTTGCTATTGGAGTGATGGAGGATTGAGGTGGTGGAGGCCCAAGTGGGGGATTTAGTTTCTTCGGTTCGCAGACGTACCATCAGAGGTTGTCACTTGTAATCTCTGATTCATATTAATAGAAATATCTTTTCATGTCCAGTAATGTGTATTTGAATGAATATTGTTTCCATTGGAATATGTCAAATGCTTTTACATTATTGATTATATATGCTAGAATAGATCTAAAACCATGAAATATAGTATGCTTGTATTGTTTACTTGTTGTTGAGGCCGTGCTATAACAATTCAAGATGAACATTGGAAAGCTCAATGGGGATCTACTTCAACCGTCCGGAATAAGGTACAAGGTTCGATCCTTTAGTGTTAGATGTTTTTATTTCTATTGCATATTGGGAAAGATTGATTTCTGGAGTCTAGCTGTCTGTTGTGGTACCCCAAGCCATAGGAATTTCTCTCCGTAACAGGGATTGAGTCTACAGATGAAGATCTGATGGTATAGGATATATCCATAACAAAAGTTGCAAGGGTGATAACAGATCTACATAGATCTGTGAGATCTGCATCAAATATTAGATTGACGGTTGTGGAGAAGGCCGCAAAGATCTGGCAGCTGAAAATAATTGTGGAAGAAAAGTTGGGGAAGGGAAGTTGCGAGGGAGAAACTTTGGAAAGTTGACATCCTGCATCCTACAAACCGCATTTGGAAATCCTGTTGTGGAAACTGACATGCGGAAACTCTATTGCAAAATTTTTTTTGCAGAAGCAGAATTGCAGGGAGGTAGTTTTAGATCATAATTTGGATGAGGGATAAATTTGGTAATCTTTCTAAGTGTAGGAGCCACCAGATCCTGGAGGTTCTGGTTGGGCCGACCATGGTTGATCCCCACCTACACCAATTTTTAATTCATTTGGCTATATGTTAGATTTAATGCCAACCACCCGCACATGGAAGGACTTCCAATGGTACCCTATCATACACCATGTTGGTCTCTAGGTGGATGCCATTATGTCATCTGGGAGGGCGCACCACTATTATCCCATCCTTCTCCTAATCACTTTTTCTACCATGACCGTTTCTCTTCATGGACTTCGAACTATCTAATTTCTCATGTGAATCAATCAAGTATTTTTGTGCTATCACACCCATATATCCTAACTACACATGTTCGAACCATATTCCACAAAAAACAATGTTTAATTGTTCCCTTCCTTGTTGGTTTACCTCTGGGCAGACCCGGGTTTACTTGTTATGTACCAACAACACCCCTAGCTCACTGGCCCTTTTGGCAATAGACCGCAGAATGGCCTGAAGTCTCACCCGAAGTGATCTTATGGGTTGGCTAAAGACTCAAGTGTCCTCAACCAGGTTCTGTGGCATCCTAGTGGTTCTTTACCTCATCTTAACCCGTGCGATCTCTCCGCGAGGCGATATTCTCTCTTAGTCACTGACTCTGATAGGAGAAAGAATCTATCGCATCGCAGCCTCGCAGACGATGCACAACCTTCCCGTCTACTTGCCTTCTCTCCTGCGATATCTCACACTGTCCTCTGACGGTGCGATATCGCCTTTCTGTACTTGCGATATCTCCTATAGTAGGGATTAATATGACTCTCGAGGCCTAAGGGCCTTCTCCCTTAGGTACACTAGCTGAGTTAAACAACCTCACTTAGACTTCTATGGTCTAATCTACTTAACATCGACTATGTGCAATCTTCTGAACTTGTATACATAAATCACTTAACACTGTAACTGTTACTATCATGAATCAAGCACTGGTAAACTTATACATAAGATACTTAATTCATTCAACTTGTATGTAAACCTCTATGCTACTTATTACTAAAATATAGCATACATACATTAACTGTAAGCAAGTTCATGTACTGAATGACAGATAGCAATAAGTAGACACAATCACATGAATCAATCACACAACACACTGATTTTACATGGTTCACTTCCAGGGTAGAAGCTACGTCCACGGGAACTGGTTTATATATTATAACTTGGGAGAGTAAACACAGTTCCGCTGCAACCTCATATGCTGCTGAGATCTTCTGGGTAACTCTGCACACACTGTTGGGAGCCCTTCTCTCTTAGATCTCTTCTCTTCTTATATTGCTTCTCTTACAATATACTCTTCCTCTCTCTCTCTCTCTCTCCCTCTCAATCCCTGTGGATTGTTACATACATACTCTAGGAGTCAGCTACTGGTTATAGTAAGATACTACAGACTAAATAACAGAACCAGAGCTCAGCTCTTCTATAATACAAAATTTCTATGAGCTAGCAGATCATCGACTAACTAGCTAAATGTCTGAATAGCTAACAGACTGTCCGACTAGCTAACCTTTCACTATACAAAATACATGTTTATATAGGCAGCCTGAAGGTCTCACCATTACAACACTGTGGGCCTGTCCCAATAGTAACTCAAACCCTAACTATGACAGTTGGTCTATCTGTACTCGAAATGTCGCTTTTCGTCACACCACAGCTCTCTGCATTCTTCTACGCTTCTCAGTGCTGATTGTGGGTACAGGTGCCGCTTCCTTGGTTGCTTCCCTTCTATACTTCGTCTTCAATACCTTGGCCCATTGCTCCTTTTCTATTTATGAGGGTAGCTGAGCCCTCCTGTCTACGCTGTTGCCTTAAGTGCAGTGGTTGAGCTCTCTCTTCTCAGCCACTCAAGTATTGTTACCTTTGACTTTCTTGTTCCAAAACAACATCATTTCCTATAGTTGCGGGACCCTGCTCCAACAGTCCCCTAACACTTACTTATTGCTCGCCCCTAAGCCACTAACAACTGGTTTCTCTTGCTGTAGTTTCTCCTTGGCTTCCTGCGAAGTCCTTGTAAATCTCTGTCAAAGTCCTGTGACTTCTTTCTCCATAGTTTCGACACACTCTTGTGTCGTTTTAAGCATAGCTTAACTGATGCTTGAGTCTTCCATAAATCTAGTTCGTAGGTCTCTCTTAGCTTTCCTTCCCTCATTGTCATGCTCTCGATCTCGTCACTTGCGAGACCTAATATACTCCAAAGTTGCCTATAGGTTTTTTTTTCTTTTTCTTGGGTTAGCAACCCTTGGAAGAATCTTAAGCTTTTGAGAAGCCTTCCACAGATATCCTTTCCTCTCTATCTGTGTTAGAACTTTTATCACAAAGGAAATAGAAATCTGTATCTTCCATCCTTCTCAACAGTTCATTCAGTCTGGCTCCTTCCGTACAAAACTATAGAGGCCATGAATTCCATTCTGAGAACAAGCCTTTGTCTACGTGTTGAATTTCTGCTTCGTTCCTTTCCCAGTTCCTTTTGTTTTTTTGGGTCTCGGATGCCTGTTTCTTGGTTCTTTTTTCTTTCCGTGAGATCTTATAGGAAACTCCACATGCACAACCATCCGAGTTGTTCTTCTGTTTCTGTTTCTCACTTTTACTTTCCTCTTTTTCCTTTTTCTCTGTTCTAAGCTGGACTCTTCTACTGTCTGAACTTGACTCCTCATCCTTAGCATATGTCTGACCTGTGATGTTCCTATTTTCACACCCTTGGGTGGCATTGTCATAGAAGACATGAGGCCACCACTCTGGAATTGTTTGACAATGTCTTCTAAAGGTTCCGTCTCGGACAGAAACCACTCGGTGCAGTACTCTGGACTGGCAATGGCTGCAAAATTGGGGAACACCTGCACTCTATAACTGGAATATCTCTGCAGAGGGAAAGCTCTTCAAATTGCTCTGTAACTCTTAGAAATTGCAAAAGTAACCCTTCTGTATGAATGATCTCTGTATTTATAACAAAGGCGATAATCTCTGAAGCAACGGTCATTTAGACTTGACCCATCGGTAGCATTAATTGCATGGACAAGACAACAACCGTCATTTTGATCCTCATTAATTCCTGAAATCTGATCAAATTTCCCTCTAAGCGTGTGTGCAGGCACCAGTCTTATCGAATATTTTACCATATCTGGAAAAATCATTCTACTGTTGCCAAATATAGGGCAACGGATACCTGTCGTATCCGGATTAACTGCTTGTCAGAAGGCGAAGTGACTAGCCTTCTGTCCCTTTTCAAAAGTGTCAATGTGGCACGGGGAAACATCGCATTGCTACGATGCCTCACCGCATCATCGGAACCAATTGCTAGCGTGAACCTCCTCAACGTTCAAAACTTCGCAAGCATCCTACAACTTGCGTAACATAAAATTTATACTTAAATTTTTTAATTTTTTTTTTTTTATCTGCCGGTGTAGACTCATTACCAGTGCGATGCCTCCTTTCAACTACACTGGGCATCTGCACTTTCATACACTGTCTGGGTTAGGGCTGAGAGGTGGAGTGGCTATCACTATAGAGCTTAAGCCTACTGCCATTAATCAAAGTGGGAAGAAGCTCCCCGTTCAGTTTGCTGAGTTGAACGACACCTCCTTCTGTAACTTACTGTATCTGATATGGCCCCAACAAATGCGTTTTGAACTTTACTGGAAACTTAATAAACTTACTGTCATAGAGGAGCACTAGGTATCCTATCTGAAAAGTCTTACTCTTAATGTGCCTGTCATGCCAAGCTTTTTCTCGTGCCTTTTGCACTTTCTGATTGAATCCTGCGATGAATCTGTCTTCCTCTAAGGTAAGCAGCTGCGCTAGTCTTTCATTCATTGTGTCTGTATCAGCCATTCCAGTTATTTGAGCAACTCTTAAACTGGGAATAATATATTCCATAGGCATAAAAGCCTCTTGTCCATACACTAAGCTGAAAGGTGTGTGCCCTGTAAGTTTTTTGCATGTAGTCCTCTAAGCCCATAATACAGTGTTAACCCTGAGGTCCCAATCATTTCTTTGGCTGTTAAAGATCTTAGTAAGAGCATTTTCGAGAATCTTGTTAAAGGCCTCCACCGTACCATTAGATTGTGGGTGGTAGGGAGTGCTCTTATGGTGCTGTATCTGGAATTCCTCCATCAAGGCTTCAATAGTGTGGTTCAAAAAATGTGTGCCTTAATCACTCATCAAAATTACTGGACATACAAATCTACTGATGATGTTTTCAAAAATGAACTATGCAGCTGTAGCAGCATCACAATTCCTTACTACTTTCGCCTTTTCCCATCTGGTGAAGTATTCTATTCCTATGATGATGTATCTCGCAGCAGTTCGTTTTCCTGGTGGGTTGATAGGACCCACAAAATCTGTAGCCCATTTGTCGAATGCACGCAGCATAATCTGTGGTTGCAGCAGCATCTCATCTCTTTGCAAAGGTTTTCCTACCCTCTGGTAGATATCATAGCATCTGCAAAACTGCTTAGTATCCTTATGCAAAGTAGGCCACCATAATCCTGCAGTCAGAATTTTCTGCATAGTCGAATTTCCTGCAAAATGGCCTCCTGTGGTACCTGAATGTGCTTCCCTGATAATGGCCTCTTTCTCATGCGGCATAACGCATCTGTGCAGGACTTCATCTGTACCTAACTTGTATAATTGTCCTGCGATCAAAGTGAAGTCGGCTGCTTTAACAACTAACTGCTTCTTTTGCTGCTTATTAAACTCAACAGGTGCCCACCCTGTAGTGAAAAAGTGAATGATATCAGCGTAGTACTCATCTGCGATCTGAATAGAAAACAATTGCACATCTGGAAAATTGTCCTCTAGGTTACTTGGTTCTTCTCCCAAGTCTATCCGCGATAGATGATCAGGTTCGGCATTCAATCTTCCTGGCTTTACAATGATTTCAAAATCATACTCCTGAAACAAGAGTAACCATCTATAGATTCTTCCCCCTAACACTGGCTTATTGACCAAATGCTTTAAAGCAGAATGGTCAGTAAACATCTTGAATGAGGCACCCAATAGGTAGTGACTAAACTTCTATAGAGCATACACCATAGCTAATCCTTCTCTCTCTATAGTGGTGTAGTTATTTTTTGCAGTGGATATCTTTCTGCTTGAGTATGTGATAGGTTGATCGATACCCCCTTCTCCTAGTTGAGTTAAGATGATCCCTAGTGTGATGCCAGATGCATCCACGTGGACATGAAATGGCTTGGACCAATCTGGAAATACTAAAATGGGTTCTATAACCATATTTTCTTTGAGAGTGCCTAGACTTTTCTGGCATTCCTCATTCCATAGGAATTTCACGTCTTTCTTTAACAGCTTTTCCATCGGTGCTGTGATCTTTGCATACCCTTTGATGAATTTTCTATAGTACCCGGTGTGACCAAGTACTGTCCTCAATTGCTTGACTGAGTTGGGAACTAGAAGATTTACAATGATGGCAATCTTTGCAGGATCTACCATCAAGCCTTGTATGCAAATGATATGACCCAACAAAATACCAAATGGCACACAAAATATACATTTTTTCAAGTTTAGAGAAATCTGGTACTGCCTACATTTCTCTAACATCAGTATTAAATATCCTATATGCTTGTCGATTAATCCAAATACAGTCCAGTCATCAAAATAAACTTCTAAGAACTTATGGATGTATTCCTTACATACAGCAACTACTACTCTTGAAAAGATAGCTGGTGCATTTTTAAGACCAAAGGGCATTACCGTATACTGGAATGAGCCCCATTCTGTCGCAAAAGTGGTCTTAGATCGATCCTCTTGATGGATTCTAATCTAGTGATAGCCTGAAAAAACATCAGTGAAGGAGTAGACCTCCTATCCTCCCACATTGTCTAACAATTCATCAGTAAAAGGTGTTGAAAATGGGTCATGAAGTGATGCATCATTGAGTTTGCACAAATCGACACAAATTCTGATTTCTCCTTTGGTTTTCTTTTCTTGCACGACCATGGGACTAACCCATTTGCTTTCCTCCATGGGCTCAATGATGCCTACCGCTAGCATCTTATCGATCTCATCCTTAACTTTTTCTTTATAGAGAGGACTTAATCTGTATGGGCACTTCTTAACTGGCCTAGCATCCTCTTTCAATGGTATCCTCATTACTCCCAGATCTCCTACGATTCCTTTCATCTCTGTGAACTTAGTGGGGAATAAGTCTTGATAGTTGTGTAACAAATCTGCAATGTGTGCTATCGTTTCATCATCCCAATAGTCTCCAATAGAGGCAAACTTTGTTCCGTGTCTGTGATGATATTGATCTTTTTAATCTTGATGGGCTCCGTGATAGCTGGAATCTGTAGCTTCGGTCCATCAACATCGCAAGTTCCTTCTGACTCCGGAATGTTGATACTACGAGGATTCTCATCCTCATCCTCTGGTTCTACTACGAAGTTATAACACTTAAGCGCATATTCTAACTGGATGGCCCACTCGGGTTGGGTATGAACTGATAGGGTACATTCCTCAAATATCTTAGTCTTTATGACGTCTAGGGCCTGATCAATACTTGGATACTTAGATTCAAAAGAGAAAGTGAGTTCAAAGATGTCTATCATGAGTGGCCATGTACTGGTTCCTCTGCGCAACTCGATTTTTGTGTACTAGTTCTTTGGAATTTGATCTAAAGTATGAATGAATAGGTGAACCCATTCATCCTCGGGAATGTCTAACCAATTATGTTCACACATCTTAATATGTGATCTGGGATCACTTTCTCCTGTGTACCTCTGCTGTAGACACTCCTTGTCATTAGAAAACCTGATCGCCATCAATCTCTTGAAGTCATCCCATGATGTGATATGTTCTCTATGTGCATGCCACCATCTTGCAGGTGTGGCTCTTACTGCAAGGTCAATGACTGACATCCTCTGCTCCTGAGGAATTTCCTGTTCAAACTGCTCTAGAAAGTCATTGACGTCTACTAAGCCATCAAACGATGGAGTATCCTTAATCTCTATGCCAATCCATCGCAATGACTTAGTCATAAACGCACATCTGCGAGCTGAGACTTCGTAAAGTCTGTTCTGCCAGTTCTCTAGACCAACATCCGAGTCTAATGTGCATGAGCTGTCGCATCACCAACTAATGTTTCCTTCTATGGCCGGGTTGATGTAATCACTCTGATTGGTGGTCATCTGATAGAGGCTCTCCATATTACGTGCCTCATCCTCTGCTCGGATAGGTTCAATATATCTAGGACCCTGAAAAGGATCCAATGGTGCGATGACCCGAATTTGATTGTCCTTGAAGGTCATCTGTCTTTTCTTTAAATTGATAATAGCCATGTTACCAATTTCCCAATCAATAGCTAGTAGCACTGGATATGGTCTACTATCACCAATGATTTCTATAACTTCAAAGTCCACAAAGCTGCGAACTCCGTCAATGTCAACTGGCACCTGCGGTAATCGACCTAATGGAGATACCCGTTGCTGATTGGCTAGTCTCAGATGGATAGGTGATCTAGCTAACTTAGGTTTACCCATTTGTTCTCATGTCTACTTAGTCAGAATGTTTATCTCTGATCCTAAATCTAGGATTACCTCATCCATTTTGAATTCTCCGACTTGTGTTGCGAGCCTCATCTCTCTTCCTATTCTTGTATGTCCCATTATATTATGAATAGCACGTTGCGCACTATTCACGGAAGAAGACGAATGACACTGATCTATGATGTGCTAAAGCTCTCTGATAGCTTTCTCATTTCTCACGATTTTTAAGCAACTCTGCAGGAAGGATTGTACACTTCTTGTTGACTCATCCTCGTCGCACCTTCCCGATGTGGGATCCTGCGGTATCTGTACAGGGATAACGCCACATGGTGTTTGCTGTGGTACACCCCTAGATGGCAGTACCTATGATCCTGATGGTGTGGGGTCATTAAAGAAAGTTTTAGCTTCTTGAAATGTTTCTTTATTTTTCTGCAGGTCAAGTGGTGTTGATTTATTAGTAGTTTTGCGCACCCACCCTGGACCTATATTCTTCTCGTCATCCTGCGATGTTCTACTAGTAGAAGCACCGCTGCAATTCACAATGTTGACTCTTGGTTCTAGTTCTTTCTGCTCAGTAGCAATAAACTGAATGTTCTGGTTTACTACTGGCTTAGGTTCCCTGATCGTGGATAACAAGATCAGACACTCTTCTATAGGATGTTCGTAGGACTTGCAATAATTACATGTTGTAGTAGGGCTCTAGAAATCCCTAGCATAACGTCCTACAAATCCGTAGTTGTAACAAGTAATTGGTCCATGGCCACAGCCAAATCCTTCACCACGGCCAAAGCCTACTCCACAGCCTCGTCCTCTAAATCCTCCTCCACAGCTAATATAAGCCGGTTCATGCTGTGGTCCTGCTACTGGACCTGGTGTCTCTGATTGGACTCTGTACAAGTCATGTTTTCTCTCAACCATGAGATCGTAAGCTCAACAATTATGTTCATCGTGTCCTACTGACTTACAGAAGTTACAGTATAATTTCTTAGGGGTCTGTACATACTTCTGAAGTAAAGGGAATTCTTGTGGTCTATGTCCTCAGGTTCTACAGAGTTCACACCATGGCCCTTGGGTCTGTGCTAAGGGGTTAGGAGCCCCACTTGCTAGATATTCAACAAATGCTGGACAGTTATCTTTCGTATGGCCCTGTCCTTTACACTTTGTGCACCATAGTTCCTGTGCAATCTCTTTTCCTTTCTTAATCTCATGCATCTGTAAGGTGAGATTAGCTAACTAGTTTTGCAGGTTTGTCATACCTGTACTAGTCTCAGCTAGAGTGGAAGCCTCTAGTTTCATTTCCATCTCCAACACGGCATCCTGTGTCTGGAGTTTCTGCTGCATCAGTGGCAGTCTGATATGGGGGAGCAGTGCTGCAATAAACCATTCCTTATGCTGCTCCGGTGCAAAATCAAAGTTGACTTGGTCTATCAGGGATTTGAATTTCTGATCAAAGTCCCATACTGACTATGAAGGTAGCTATTTAATGTCTTTGAGCTCTGTAATGCACTGTGACTCAGACTTAGGTTTCTTAAATTCTTTGATCATGGCGGTCCTAACCTATACGAGCGTTCTGGGTAGCACTAAGGTATACTTCATATACCATGTTAAGGCTCATTCCCTAAGTGTGGTGACCAACTGTACAAGTTTAATATTATCATCTAGGATCCCCTTAATGGTCCACACTGCTTCACATAGAAACCAATGTTGTTCCAGGTCTTCTGCCCCTGTACCCTTAAAGGTAGGTAGCTTCATGTCATCCCCCATTCTACTTCTATGTGGTGGATGTTGATTTCCTGTGTGACTACCACTCGGTGGTTTAGATGTAGGTGATGTAGAGTAGTATGTACTGTATGTGAGCTACTAGATGGAGTTCCTGCAGGATTATTCTGAGTCCCGGTTGATTTCTGTGGGGTATAAGGGTGGTAAGGGATACCCCCTTCTATTCTTTCTGTATTACTATGACTCTGTTCTCTAGTATGGTCTGAACTATTTTCAAATACAGAAGATCTGAAATCTACTTTGTATTTCTTTCCACTACGTGTATGTCCAAGTTCATCAAAATCACTCTCAAACTCTTGTGACATTACACTTACTGAACTTATTCATCTGAATATATATCGAGTACTCCTTTTTCATGTAATAGCATCTTAATGGACAAATTTAAAGAGTTCGGGTACTTACCACGATATCCTTTGAATAAGTACTGCTCAGCTTCACTGAAGCGTTTTCTTTGATCAACTGCAAACTCTGTGATGAAGCCTTCTAGCACACTCGCAAGCTAGAAGTCTACTGCTCGTGAAGTGGGATTATTGATGCTCCTGGCAGTCTGAATGAGCTACGGTGTCCAGACAATGTTTCTTTTCTTCTTGAATACGTGTTTATCAGTCAACTTTGATAACCAGTCGTACAACTCATTTCCAAATCGCAAAAAATATCATATGTATGTCGGTGAAGATATGTTTTTGTAACCAGTCCTCTGTACTCAGTCTAGGACTCTTGTTTTCTATCGCAGCAAATTCTTTTTCTGTAGACCCAACCCACTGGTTGAGTTCTTCTTTAGTAGGATGCCAACAGAACATTAGCTCGTCAGTTTGTTCAAAACCAGCAATGAAACCATTTGTTGGTTTACCTCTGGGAAAACCTAGGTTTACTTCTTATGTACCAACAACACCCCTAGCTCATTGGACCTTTCAGCAACATACCACAGAACGGCCTGAAGTCTCACCCAAAGTGATCTTATGGGTTGGCCAAAGACTCAATTGTCCTCAACCAGGTTTTGTGGCATCCTGGTGGTTCTTTACCTCGTCTTAACCCATGGGATCTCTCCACGAGGCGATATTATCTCTTAGTCACTGACTCTGATAGGAGAAAGACTCTATCGCATCGCATCCTTGTAGATGATGCGCAACCTTCCCATATACTTGCCTTCTCTCCTGCGATATCTCACACCGCAACTCCTCCGACGGTGTGATATTGCCTTTATGTACTTGCGATATCTCCTATATTAGGGCTTAGTATGACTCTCGAGGCCTAATGGCCTTCTCCCTTAGGTACACTAGCCGAGTTAAACAGCCTCACTTAGACTTCTATGGTCTAATCTGCTTAACATCGACTATGCGCAATCTTGCTAAACTTGTATACATAAATCACTTAACACTATAATTGTTACTATCATGAATCAAGCACTGGTAAACTCATACACAGGATACTTAATTCATTCAACTTGTACGTAAACCTCTATGCTACTTGTAACTGAAAGATAGCATACATACATTAACTGTAAGCAAGTTCATGTAATGAATGACAGATAGCAATAAGTAGACACAATCACATGAATCAATTACACAACACACTGATTTTACGTGGTTCACTTCCACGGTAAAATCTACGTCCATGAGAAATGGTTTATATATTATAACTTGGGAGAGTAAATACAGTTCCGCTACAACCTCATATGTAGTTGAGATCTTATGGGTAACTCTGTGCACACCGCCGGGAGCCCTTCTCTCTTAGATCTCTTCTCTTCTTATATTACTTCTCTTAAAATATACTCTTCCTCTCTCTCTCTATCAATCGCTGTGGATTGTTACATACATACTCTAGGAGTTAGCTACTGGTTACAGTAAGATACTACAGACTAAATAATAGAACCAGAGCTCGGCTCTTCTATAATACAAAATGTCTATGAGCTAGCAGATCATCGACTGACTAGATAAATGTCTAAATAGCTAACAGACTATCCGACTAGCTAACCTTTCACTATACAAAATACATGCTTATATAGGCGGCCCGAAGGTCTCACCATTACAACACTGTGGGCCTGTCCCAACAGTAACCCAAACCCTAACTGTGACAGTCAGTCTATCTGTACTCGAACTGCCGCTTTTCGTCACACCACAGCTCTCTGCAGTCTTCCATGCTTCCCGGTGCTAATCGTGGGTACAGGCATTGCTTCCTCAGTTGCTTCCCTTCTGTACTTCGTCTTCAATACCTTGGCTCATTGCTCCTTTTCTATTTATGAGGGTAGCTGAGCCCTCTTGTCTACACTGCTGCCTTAAGTGCAGTGGTTGAGCTCTCTCTTCTCGGTCGCTCAAGTACTATTGCCTTTGACTTTCTCGTTCCAAAACAATAGCTTTTCCTGTAGCTGTGGGACCCTGCTCCAACATTCCTTATCATGCCCTGTGTCTAGAGAGAGAGAAGTACTCTCGAGCCTATCGCTCTTGATGAACAGGAAGAGGGGGATATCCCTTCTTTTGGATTTTTTTTCTCTGCAATTCTTTGAATATCCTCTCTTACAGTAGGACTACTTCTTATTTCTTTTGAGATAGGGATCTCAATCTTTCTCTTGCTCAAATTTCCTTTCTTAGTTTCTTAGTAGATTAGATAGCAATGACTTCTTCTAGTCGATGAACTTGACTTTGAAGATATCAATGCACAACCTCATCTTCTAGAGTAGTGGATATCTTATATGTGCACTCTGACTCCTACTTCTCAAGAGGCTTATCCTTCTCTCCCCTATTTTTGAAGAACTTTGTCCTTCTGTGATGCCATGTGAAATCAGAAACATGGGTACACAACACATTGTTATTCGTTACTTTATAACACACTTAAAGTGTCAATCTTAATACTCACATAGAGCTAACAACTTCTTGAGTAGACTAATACTAGTAGGAGTAATTACCACCCTTCAATAAAATAAAATTACCTAGCCTTAGATTTCCCTATTGAAGTCACATGCAAATAATTGCCTATGTTCTAGCTATTTAGCAATTACAATATCTTTCTTTATATCATTCATATAATAACAAATTTAGTTTTGATGGATATGCACAATTTAAACAATAAATCTGTGGAGTAAAATTGGTTTATCAAATAATAATAGGTTTACCCATTGAAAACACATGCCAAGAATGGCATACATACCAACTATATAGCAATTACAATGTTTTGGTTTATATCATTGACATAATTACTAAACTTGGAATTCTAGGTTATTAAATCACAAGCTTGTGTACAAAAGTATTACTAAAGGTTTTTTTTTTTAAAGAATTCATTTGAATTTTGGCTTTCACATATGCTCAACAATATACACAATACATAATAGTGGATTGTGATTAAATTAACATACATCTATTGGGATTTACCAAAAGCTAAGAGGTATCAAATCTCTTGAGGAGCAAACCTCTTTTTAGAATGTAAATGTGGATGAAGCCTTTTAATTTATCTAATTTGTGTATTTTTCGACATATTCCTTTGTAAATGTTTTAAATATAATTTGAGTCAACATGTTATTTTTTATAATAATTATACATATGCCTTTGTAAATATTTTAAATATAATTTGAGCCAACATGTTTTTTTTTATAATATTTTATTATCTTTTAAAAAGGACACCTTTCAACTCTAGAATGAACACTTAAGCAATTACACATACTCCTACTGGGATGTACAATGGGTCTCTTCTGCGAATTATTTCAACTTTGGTTCTCAAATGTTGAGAGGGGTCAAATTTCTTTAGGTGAAAGCCTTTCCTCAAGTTTAGGACTTTAAAAGAGGTTTTAACTGTCAGGATTTGATCAAGAGTTAAGATGGATCTATGATGGTTTAACTCTTACTTTTGGTATTAAAAAAACTAACTCTTTATCAACTAGTATTGTAAAAAACATTCCATTTCTAATCAAATTGACTATTGTGAACAAAATTCTCTTATGTATTTGTTGGTTTTCTGTTCGGGCTTAGTTTCACATATTGAACCAGCTTTGAGTTTCTACTTGTGTGCCAAGTAAAAACTCAAAAGCTGCAAACTCCTGGGTTTACATGGTTATATATTTAACATGCCTTTATACCAAGAGTTAGTTGTGGATTCCAAATATTCTGATTTTTAACATTGTTTATAATTTGAAAACTTGAATGCAAATATGTTATGAAAATGAAGTTGGATCTTCATTTATATTTATCAATTATAAAAAAATATTTCCTTGTTAATTAATCCGAATATGGAGTTGAAAGATGATAATTAAAATTGTATTCTTAATTAATCCGAATATGGATTTCAATTTAGATGATAATTAAATTTTATTAATAATTTTCTTTCTTTGAAGACAATAGTATTTAGGTATCCTCCCGCTTGTAATGTGTATATTGGGAACTTGCATGCTGTAATGGTCAGACTAACCCGTCAACAAATTATTTATTCATAAACAGCATGCCTCCCAATATTTGGGTTTTACAGAAAAAATGTATACATAGGGATTGTCTACCTGTACAGTTTTACACAGGAAGTACATGAAGATATATGATATGTCTTCCTATATTCATTTTTTTATATAAATATGTTATTGAAAATGAAGTTACATCTTCATCTACATTTCATAAATATGTCATAAAAAGAAGATATATGATATGTCGTTGTTTATTAATTCAAATGTGGAGGAGTTCATGTCCGATGATTATTAAAATTTTATTATTTATTTTGTTTCTTGGAAGACTATGATATAAATACCATTGTATATATCCTCTCACGAATGTAATGCATGTATTGGGTACTTGTATGCTAGAATGGTCAGACTAATCCTGTAGAAGATTATTTATTTATAAAAAACATGCCTCGTGATATTTACTTTCCGAAGAGGATTTGTGTAACATCCCGGTTTTGACTCCGTTTGCATTAAATACACATGATACATATATTGTAAATAATCATGGTGCGGAGCTAAAGGCAAAGGGCCCACCATTTATTTGGTTATGTTATGTTTTGGATAGAAATTGTCATTGATGGTATATTGGGACATGCGGCGTATATATTAAGTTGTGGCATCATGTAACTATACATCTTTAATTAAATAACCCCAACCAGCTATGTTCACTACAACCAAATTGAGAAGGGGCATGATTCATAAGGATAAGGAGGGGGAATGCTAAACCTTGAACCATGGGGGGGGGGGGGGAATTCATGTGTCACCACTCTTTTGCTCACCTTCCTTTGTCTCCTCTAGCCACCACCTTTGTTGTTCTGTTGTTAATTGGGGCAGCTATTTGGCTGGCAGGAAAACCACTACTACGCCCATGCCTGCACTCTCTCCATGACACGCCTTTTCGGTTGCAGATGGTCTGTCCACTATGGGGATCATGAGTCTGTTCATTTTCCCGCGTGCTAAGTGGAGTTAAAAGGGGGCCACAATTCATTGATTGGGGTTAATTCGTTCTCCTCTACCTCATAGAGTGCTGGCTTGCGGGTTGGTTCTTCCTTCTCTCACAAAGTTGTTAGTCTACGGTGGTGTTCATCCTCATGTTCACGCAAAGATCCTATGTCTTTTCCACCATTGTCAGACTGTGTAACATTCTATTTTTCCATCATTGAATCATG
The DNA here is from genome assembly GCA_001517045.1 of Pseudotsuga menziesii. Taxonomy (NCBI): domain Eukaryota; kingdom Viridiplantae; phylum Streptophyta; class Pinopsida; order Pinales; family Pinaceae; genus Pseudotsuga; species Pseudotsuga menziesii. The sequence goes on along the minus strand of LPNX010829343.1, from coordinate 571,474 downwards.
GTTGTGATTTTCATCTACAGTTCTGTGGGTTGCATAATTTTCCCTCACGTTTAGATTGGGAGCCTGTTCCTTTCCCATTTTGGTCGGTGTAAGTTCTCCAGTGATTGCATTGGGGATTGTGTGCTGTGGGTTCATGGATGTTTGTGGGATGTTGTTTGCCATGATTGCTGGAATTTGTTTTTGCCGTGTGATGCTGTAGGTTGTTGTGGAATCGTTTTGGCCACGATAGGGCCAATAACAATTTAGGGAGTTGTTTTCCTCTGTTAAAGCTTGAATAGCTGTTTTGCTGCATGCATACAGTGGCTTTGTCTTCGGACTGCATTGGAGTGGTGAATGGGGGCCTGATGTGCTTGATAAACCTAGTGGTTTGGGAACCACACAAATAGAGCTAATGGGCTGGATTTCTTCTACACAATCCCTGAATAGCACTAGAAAGGAGATCAAGGTCTAAGGGACTGCATTGCAGAGAAAGGATTGATTTCCTTGTGTTGGGTGTGTGTGGGTGTCCTAGAATCCAGGTTGGTTCTGGTGTAGGTGTCCTTATCTCTTCAATGAGCTCACCAGCTTAGAATGTAGCCTTTCCTAGCTCCTGGATGGCCTGATAAACCCAATTTTCTTGGCTTGGATGATTTTTTGTTCACCTGATAAACCCAACTGTGTTGGCTTGGCTAAACTATGTACCCTTGTGGTGTTGTTATCCTCGGCTATGTGTAAGCCTGTTAGTTCCTTATTCCTTGGGGAATCATGCCTAACTCGGGGGTGGCAGCGTTGCTGAGAGATTAAGGAGCACGTGGGCCTATGATTGGGTGGAACATTGCAGCGACGTAGCTGGTTGCAGGACAAGTCCTTATTAAGATCAGTATTCTTTCCTGACTTGTGTCTACAATCGTATTTACCATTGATGAATGATAATGTATAGAATGAATGCTGAATTGTATATGAATGCATGTTGTTTTGCTTCCACTATGTATATGAATGATTAATGCATTGTAGTATGTTTTATGTTTTAAGTAATCTTGTTACAGTATTATATGTATGTATATTCATGTTCATGGGGCTAGATGCCTGGATGATTGATGTATGGTAGCGTCCTCTTCACCAGTCGAAGGGTTGGGGACGTTACAATGTGGTATCAGATCCCTGGTTGCAACATGGGCCTGAATGGGCCATGAAGATGCAGTGACAGAGCGTATGTTACAGCATTTGGGCCTCAGAGGGCCATGAAAGAATAGTTAACAGAGGTAGGTTGCTTACTGCCCAGAAGAAACCAAGATAAACTGGGTGATGACAAGAAAATTCACAAAAAATTTCTAAGTGCGAGAATTGTCGACTCATTGAAAAAATTAGTGACAAGTTCTTTCAATGCAGTGGAACCCTTAGTGGGAAGGCCACCCGACGGATGGTAATTAGAAGGAAATTGAGGAAAGGTTGCATTTGTCAGTTGTCGGCACATCAGAGGACTAAGTGAGAAGGTCCTCCAACACCACGAAAGTGTTAGTCTAAAGCTCACCTGGCGCAGGGAGAAATTTCAAAATTTTACGAAGTAATGGAATCATCGGTGATTGGCGATGATTAGTTAATCGCATTGCCAATGCCTAGATGATCCAGTTGCCGACGCAGAGAAAAGGTTGGTGACTACATCGAAAGAGGATAAAGCCTCCGACCATTGATGATGAACCACCGTTGCGGCTGCTGAGTGAACTATTCTGCTGATGCATTAGTCCTTCCACTCACTAATGCCAAGGTGTTTAGTGAATAGTAGTTTTGGGTTCCGATTCATAACTACGGTGGCGACAAATAGTTGATTTGATTGGTGGAAGATGGAGCTGACGGAGTCAGTGGAAGATAAAGGAAGCTTTTGCCGACAGATAGTTAAATCGATCGGTAGAGAATAAGAGATGGTTGAGCCGATGAAGGGGCGGAAAAGAAGACTAAAGAGAAAAAAATTATGAAAATTTTTCTAAGTCGTAGAATCATCGGCCGTCGATGATGGTTAGTTGATCACATTGCCAATGCTTAGATGATTTAGTTTCCAATGAGCTATGTCAGATAAAGTTAGTTCATCGAACATCCATCGTTGCGGTTGATGAATAGAATATTCCTCTAATGGATAGTAGTTCCGACCGCTAACAGGCCCGTGGCTGCGGAAGACATAGAAAGATCGTGGGCCGTTGTTGCGGAAACCAAAAGGATTAACCGCCTGACGTCTAGTGTGCCCGACCGTCAATGCAGTGGATTAGTTGGTTTCCCCGCTGATAAATTTTGAACTGTTAGACCATTATGGACCCAATATGGTGAACGAAGTTAATCAAGCGAATCGCCGATAAAACTCAGAATAGAAGACCACTACAGGCCCGATACGGCGGAAGGAAATAGACAAGAAACCAACCGATACAGCGGAGAAAATTAGAGGTTTCATCCATCGAAACACCGAAAGGTTAGTAAGGGGAAGACCCGATGAGCAGTCATTGACATCGTCGATACAGATCGGAAGTTTAGTCGATTTTCCCGCCAAAACACCGAAGAGTTAGCAGGGAAGAGACCTGATTAGAGGAAAATTTTGAAGATTTGGTTTGAGTATAAAGCCATCAGAAAATGATTAAGGATCAGGCCACCGATCGGAAGGAATCAAAGGATTGTAAATCCACTGTAGCGGCAGTCCAAAGCACTATCCACCCGATGGATAGTAGGTACGATAGCTAATAGATGTCCGTGGAAAACCTCAGCTGATGAAACGACTGATGGAGAGACCTTGGCATCACCGTTACAGTTCGGAGGATTAGATCACTATGGGTCAACACAATGGAAAGAGATAAGAAAACAGACTGCCGATGAGCTAGATGTTTTGACCACCGAAGTGTCAAAAAGATAGTTAGGAGGAGGCCCGATTGGGCCAAAGGAGATTTGGGTTCTCAAGAGAAATTCTCAGTGATTTTTCAAACAGTTTTAAACTATCTTTCAGTAGGCTTTCAGCAAATTATCAGTGGTCATAGGGATGAAAAGGGAGAGAGGAAATTTTGTGTTTTAAGCAAAACAAAATTTGTTGTTTTATGAATTTCCAAAAGAGGAAGGTAAGTAGTTTTGAATTATATTAATGGTATGTATCTAACATTTTGCTACTAACACATTTGTAGAATTATAGACACCTCCAAGAGCAGTACTACATAAAGAATAGTGTGGTAAAGCAAGAGGTAATTCAGTCATGAGAACCCATGATGGATATGATGCTCGGGATTCTTACGAGCATGCAGGAGATGCCATGGGAGAAAATGTTTGTAATGAAAATGATGACATAGAGTCTAATGGAAGGAGATTCTAGGAGACACAGTCCGAGGTTGCGGCCACCATGAGAATCTTGATTAAAGCCCAGGAAGAGTAGTATTAGCTGAATGCTACCATGTTGCAGGGTTTGACAGACATGTAGAGAAAGATAGATTCTGGATGAGGTACATCAAGGTCAGAAGGCAATAAGAGCAGCACTAGGAGGAGGAGAAGGAATTCTAGTGGATCATCTGACTCTGAAGAATCCAGTGGAGATACAAGTTCATCTTCTCATAAAAGGAAAATAAGAATACACCATAGGGATCGCTCTTGGGATGAATTTAAGAAATCTAAGCCTCCTACATTTGACGATGAGATAAAGACTAGACAAGAGGCTGAAGCTTGGCTTCTTGGGATAAAGAAGTACTTCCAAGTGCAGGATTATTTCGGAAACATGAAGGAAAGAGTTGCCATATTCAATCTGAATGGAAGAGCATCCATTTGGTGGGAACACTTCAAGCAAGTAAAGAAGATCAATGAAAGGAGACTGAAGTGGAAACAGTTCAAGAAGTATTTCAGGCAGAAATGCCTCTCTGACAGGTATTATGATGACAAGGTTAAAGAGTTCCATGAGATGATATTAGGACAAGACACCATGGATGAATATGAAAATAAATTCTTGGAATTGTTGAGGTATGTCCGGTACATCAGAGATGAAAAAGTGAAGATCCAGTGGTTTTTGAGTGGGCTGCCTCATTCTTACAAAGATAGAATTGAGTTTTATGAACCTAGGACTCTTGAAGAAGCAATAAGGAAGGCTAAGTATTGCTATGAACAAAGAAAAGGTAAACCTGATTACCATAAGGCATGCAAGGACAAGAAGAACGAGAATTTTGACCAAAGAAGGAAAGATTTCAAACCTTCTAGATTCAGGAATTAGCAGAAGTAGCCATCCCAAGCTGTGAGTAATCCAGTTGGAGTGACAGGTGGAAATCCTAAAGAGCCACCACAGAATAAAGGTCCACTCAAATGTTGGAAATGTGAAGCACCCCACTTGTGTAGATACTGTCCACTCAAGAATGGAAGTGAAAGGCCAGCTTATAACATTCAGGAAGCAAAAACAGTGGGTCAGGTAGCAACAGCAGTCCCTAGAATTTATGCAGCACTAGAGGACCGCCAGGAAGATCAACAGTCAACTGTGGTTGAAGTTGCAGGTAAGATTGTTGAACAATCTGTTTCTATTTTGACTGACCCTAGTTCTACTCATAGTTACATTAATCCTAGAGTGGTGGATATTTGTGCTTTTAAGAAGGTAAAGCATAGAATATATTGGTTAGTTCAGCTAGCCACTGGAACTAAGAGAAAAGTCAGTGAAGTAGTGGAGAAATGTCCATTGATTATGAATGGATTGATCACTTGTGTAGATCTGAATGTTCTACCACTTGGTTCCTATGATGTTCTCATTGGAATGGATTGGTTAGAAGCTCAGAGAGTAAAGATTGATTGTTATAACAAGACTTTTGAATGCACGGATGAAGAAGGAAACCCAATAGTTGTGAAGGGTATTCCAAAGGTAATTTCAGCAAGACAGGTTTTAGCAATGCAGTTGAAGAAGTTCTATAGGAAAGGTTGCCAGTTGTATGTAGCTCATATTCTGGAACCAAGAGGAGATGAAACTCCTAGGTTGGAGGACTATCAGGTTCTACAAGAATTCAAGGATGTGTTTCCTAACGAGATTCCATGGCTTCCTCCAAAGAGGGACATTTATTTCACCATTGAAATTGTGCTAGGAGCAGCACCAGTGTCTAAGACACCCTACAGGATAAGTACACTAGAGATGCTAGAGCTAAAGATGCAACTGCAAGAGTTGTTGGAAAATAAGTATATCCGACCGAGTGTGTCTCCTTGGGGACCACCGGTTCTATTTGTAAATAAGAAAGATCATACACTCAGGTTATGTATTGATTATAGACAGTTGAACAAAGTTACTGTGAAGAATAAATATCCTTTGCTTAGGATTGATGACCTCTTTGATCAAATGAGAGGAGAAAAGGTATTTTCCAAGATTGACTTGAGATCTGGTTACCATCAGGTGAGAATCAAGGATGAAGACATTCATAAGACAACCTTCATTACAAGGTATAGACATTATGAGTTTGTAGTGGTACCATTTGGTCTCACAAATGCACCAGCTACATTTATGTGCCTTATGAACAGTGTCTTCAACCAGTATTTGGACAAGTTTGTTCTTGTTTTCCTTGATGACATTCTTGTTTATTCTAAGAATGAGGAAGAACATGAAGAGCATTTGAGGTTGACATTGCAATTGCTCAGGAAGCATCAATTGTATGCAAAGCTGAGCAAGAGTGAATTCTATAGAGACAGAATTTAGTATTTGGGTCAGATTATCTCAGAAGAGGGTATATCTGTGGACCCTAAAAAGATTGAAGCCATTATGAATTGGCCTACTCCAAGAAATGTGACAGATGTAAGATCTTTTATGGGACTTGCAGGATACTACAGAAGATTCATTGAGGGATTCTCCAAGGTTGCACATGCCATCACTTCTTTGCAAAAGAAGGGGATAAAGTTCGAATGGACTTCGAAGTGTGAAGAAAGCTTCCAGCAGTTGAAGAATCTTCTCACCAGTGCACCAGTATTGAAGGTTGCAGATCCAGAGAAATACTTTGTTGTGTGTACCGATGCATGCGGACAAGGGCTTGGAGGAGTCCTTATGCAGGACAACCACGTGATATGTTATGATTCAAGGAAGCTGAAAGAACATGAGAGGCACTATGCCACTCATGATTTATATCTTGCAGCCATCGTGCATGCTCTCAATATGTGGATACATTACTTGATGGGTAGAATATTTGAGCTCAGGATAGACCATTGTGGTCTGAAGTATTTGTTTGATCAGCCTACTCTGAATGCTAGGCAAGTGAGATGGCTGGAATTTTTATGTGAGTTTGATTTTGAAATCAAGTAGATAAAGGGAAAGGAGAATAAGTTAATTGATGCACTCAGTAGGAAGGTACAGGAAATGCATGTGGCATCTCTTAGTATTTGCCAATCAGATTTGAGGCAGTAGATTATTAATCACGTTGCCAGAGATGAATTGTATGAGCAGGTAAAAGAAAAAATGCAGCAGCAAGGTCTTGAGAAGAGGTATGAGGGATATAAATTGGAAGAAGATGGACTTCTTATTTATAAAGGTAGAATTTATATTCCAGATGTAGCAGATTAGAGGAGAGTTGTTATGGATGAAATCCATCAAACTCCATATTCTGGTCACCCAGAGTACCAAAAGACAATTGCTAAAGCTAGAAAGTAGTAGTTTTGGCTAGGAATGAAAAAGGACATAGCTTAATACATTTCAAGGTGCATGAAATGTCAACATATAAAGGTTGAGCATCAACATCTAGCAATCTTGTTGCACCCTTTTCCAGTTTCGGAATGGAAATGGGAATTTATTTCCACGGATTTTATTATGGGATTGCCGATGACTTGGAGACAACATGATTCCATCATGGTTGTGGTAGACAAGTTGACAAAAGCAACACATTTTATACCGGTAAAGTCTACGCACAAGACTGATGACATTGCAAATATCTTCATAAAGGATATTTTCAAATTGCATGGATTGCCAAAGGCAATAGTATCTAACAGAGATGAAAATTGGAAGGGATTATTTGCATACTTGGGTACAAAGCTAAACTTCAGCACTGCATACTATCCTCAGATAAATGGGCAGACAGAGAGAGTTAATTAGGTGCTTGAAGATATGCTTTGCATGTATGTGATGGACAAACCAACCAAGTGGGAAGATTACTTACACTTGGTAGAGTTTTCTTATAACAATGGAAATCAGGCATCCTTGGGGATGATTCCGTATGAAGCTTTATATGGAAGAAGGTGTAGGACACCAGTGACTTGGGATAACACAGTGAACAGGATTGTGCTTGGACCAAAATTGCTCAAGGAAATGGGGCAAGAGGTTGTAAAGATCAGACAAAATATGAAAGTAGCACAGGACAGGCAAAAAAGCTTTGCAGATAAGCATAGGATGAACAGAGAGCTCAGTGTTGGGGATCATGTTTACCTTAGAGTAAAAGCAAGGAAGAGTTCCTTGAAGCTTGGAAGTTGTGCCAAACTGTCACCTAGATATTTTGGGTCATTTGAAGTGCTTGAAAGAATAGGGCCTGTTGCATACAGACTTGCATCGCCTGCTAGTACTAGAGCTCATAATCTTTTTCATGTTTCTTTGCTTAAGAAATATGTACATGATCCTAACCATGTGATAAATTAGGATGTGATTCAGGTGGAACCCAAGGGAGAGTTCCAAATTGAGCCAATGCACATCCTTGACAGGAAGGTCACAATGCTTCGGAACCGAGCCATAGGGCAGGTAAAGGTGGAATGGGAGCACTACGGACTTGAAGAGGCTACGTGGGAGTTGGAGGATGCCATGCAATTGTCACATCCATTTTTGTTCAATTCTGTAGAACACTTGGGTGGTACCAGTGTAGCATTTTGTTCAAATTTTGTAAAGCACTGAGGGCAGTGCTATTGAAGGGGGAGGGGAATGTAACACCCTAGTTTTGACCCTGTTTGCATTAAATATACATGATACATATAATATAAATAATCATGGTGCGGAGCTAAAGGAAAAGACCCCATCATCGATTTGGTTATGTTATGTTTCAGATAGAAATAGTCACCGATGGTATATCAGGACATGCGGAATACATATTAAGTTGTGGCATCATGTAACTATATATATTTAATTAAATAACCCCAACTAGCTATGTTCGCTGCAACCAAATTGAGAAGGGGAATGATTCCTAAGGATAAGGAGGGGGAATGCTGAACCTTGAGCCATGGGGGGGAAAAGCCATGTTTCACCACTCTTTTGCTCACCTTCCTTTGTCTCCTCCAACCACCACCTTTGTTATTCTGTTGTTAGTTGGGGAAGCTATTTGGATGGTAAGAAAACCACTACTACACCCATACCTGCACTCTCTCCATGACGCGCCTTTTGGGTTGTGGATGGTCTCTCCACTATGGGGATCGTGAGTCTGTTCATTTTCCTGTGCACTGAGCGGAGTTAAAAGGGGGATGAAATTAATTGATTGGGGTTGGTTCATTCTTTTCTGCCTCACAGAGTGCTGACATCTGGATTGGTTCTTCCTTCTCTCACGAAGTTGTTAGTCTGCGGTGGTGTTCATCCTCATGTTCACGCAAAGAGCCTGTGTCTTTCCCACCATTTTTAGACTCTGTAACATTCTGTTTTTCCATCGTTGAATTGTGGCTGTGATTTTCATCTGCAGTTCTATGGGTTGCATCATTTTACCTCACGTTTATATTGGGATCCTGTTCCTTTCCCATTTCGGTTGGTGTAAGTTCTTTAGCGATTGCATTGGGGATTGTGTGATGTCGGTTCATCGATGTTCGTGGGCTGTTGTTTGCCATGATTGTTGGACTAGTTTTTCCCATGTGATGCTATAGGTTTCTATGGAATCGTTTTGGCCACAATAGGGCCAAGAACGATTCAAGGAGTTGTTTTCCCCTATTAAAGCTTGAATAGCTGTTTTGCTGCATGCGCGCAGTGGCTTTGTCTTTGGACTGCATTGGAGTGGTGAATGAGGGCCTGATGTGCTTGATAAATCTAGTGGTTTGGGAACCACACAAAAAGAGCTAGTGGGTTGGATTTCTTCTCCACAACCCCTAAATACCACTGGAAGGGAGACCAGGGTCTAAGGGACTGCGTTGCAGAGAAAGGATTGATTTCCTTGTCTTGGGTGTCTATGGGTGTCCTAGAATCCAGAATGGTTCTGGTGTAGGTGTCCTTAGCTCTTCAATGAACTCACTATCTTAGCATTTAGCCTTTACCATCTCCTCGATGGCCTGATAAACCCAACTTTGTTGGCTTGGCTGATCTGTTGTTCACCTGATAAACCTAACTATGTTGGCTTGGCTGAATTGTGTACCCTTGTGGTGTTGTTATCCTTCGCTATGTGTAAGCCTGTTAGTTCCTTATTCCTTGGGGAATCATGCCCAGCTCGAGGGTGGTAGTGTTGTTGAGAGATTAAGGAGCACGTGGGCCTATGGTTGGGTGGAACATTGTAGCGACGTAGCTGGTTGCGGGACAATTCCTTTGTAATGTCCTCTTCCTCTTAGGCCTTGAGGCCCAAAACCGCTAACCTATGTGATTCCTATGGGTTCGAGCGGTTACTGATAGCTAGGGAATCAGATCAGGACTGATGCCATCCATAGAAGATCTAGGGCATCCTCACTTGGTCAAGAAGGGCCACCTGGGCCAAAGGCCACCTTCATGCATGCCATCCGAAGCATTATCTAATGATGCATGCACCTTTTAGGTCTCCATCCGCATGCATGCAAGTCAACGACAAATTAGAAGATAAAGTGACCTAATTAGGTCAAATATTAGGTTTTGCTTAGTTGAACTTTATAAATAGAGGATAAAGCAAGAGGAGACCTCACTTTTGATTATGATTATTTTGGGAAGCTCTTGGATAGCAGCACAGCGTGCAGCACAGCAGTTGGGGTTGGAGATGGAGTCTTCAGCTAACAGGATTTCGGGAGTGAAACATCTGTCCTAGTCTTATTCCGGGTAAGCCATACTAGTTCTCCACTTGTTCTTCATTCATTCATCAGTTATATAGCACAGGGTATAGATTGTTGCAGGGGCACGGTGCAGCCGTAAGGGGGGGGGTTTCAGCCAGAAATCCCTAATCATCTGTGGGGCCTCCAGATCTCAGTTTCCTTCCGAAACTTAGGCACCAGTCTTATCATTAGCTACATACTCCGGTACTCCATGATTATCAGCTCCATCTGAGCTCATCCGAAGCCGTTATCAGCATTTCTGGACTCTTAGGGGCGTGAGCAGTTGCCTCACTGAACCTAGATGCTATCTTGCTTAGAGGTGTTAGAATTTTAGCATACTCCAGCCAATCTCTCCGTCACAGCAAGGCTACCAGCCCTGCAAAATGATGGATCCATCGGACACCTCCTTCCTTGAGGGCGTCACCTTTTTCTCTGAATGGGCATCTTGCTGCTGGGGCATTCACCGGAGGCAGGAGAGATCAGTTCCTCTCCGATCCAGTTCTCAATACTTGCAGCCTTTTATCTGAAGCAGTCCAGCCAGCTATCAGTGGTAAGTGTGCATTCTATATCACAAACCCTAACCCTAATTTTTCCTATAAAATAGGGAGTTTTGGATGGCAGTTTGCATGCCCAGTTGTATCAACATAATTGTTTAGAAATAGAAAATATTAGGATTTGGGATATTACAGTGGTATCAGAGCTATTTTCTTAGCCAGCTGTGGGCTTAAGAGATGAAAAGTAGATGAATATAGAAGGAGATCCTTTTGTAACCTATAGGAGGAGGAAGAGTAGATACACAGAAGAATTTGAAGATATCCAGCTAGAGGATACCAGTTCAGACATGGAACAGACAGGTATTCATTCGGATAGGGGAAAAGGAACGGGAGAAGAGGAGGATCGGATGGAGTTTCGCAGCTTGGTCTCTACATTGCAAGACTTAGCCAAAGGAAAAAAAGAAGTCCTCAATGCAATCAACAGACTGTCAACGAAACTGGAACCAGGTATCAGTAGTACACCCCCCTCACCGGTAGAGCGGGGATCTTCCAGCGGCAGTGGAAAGATGGTGTACACCAACATCCAGAACACTCCCCACATATACAGGAGACCTACTATCAGGCCTACCATGCCTCACTTCTTGGCAGATACAGTAGGGGGCCCGGTCATGCAGGTAGAGCCCAGCAAGCCTTTTGGGGCTTATTTGCAGGAGTACAGGGACTTAGGGGATGCGTTTCATGCTGCTATGTCTTTCTCAGACTTCTGCAATATGAAGAGGAGGAACAGGCCCAGGAATTTCAACAAGGATTTCAATCACAACTATGAGTTGCAGAAAACCTTGGGCAGGTTAACCATCCCAAACTTTGATGGGAATCATGGAGGATCAATGAGAACATGGGTCCAAAATTTGGATACCTATTTTCAACTCAACCCCATGACAGAGACAGATGCCATTAATTTGGATACACTTCACTTAGATGGAGAGGCTCACGAATGGTGGTACCACGGACTGGTGACATTGGGTCACAACCCCATACATTCTTACGGTGAGTTCACTCAGAAACTCATGGAGAGGTTCGATAGGAAAGATCCAGAGATCCATTTCAGGGAGTTGGCTTAACTCAAGCAGACTGGTAGCACAGAATCATTCATTTCAGAGTTTCAGAGGCTAGCCGTTATGGCAACAGATGTGTCAGAGAGCAGATTGACTATGTTATTCACTGAGGCCCTCATAGAGCCACTACGGGGATGGGTGAAACCCTACAAACCCCTCACTCTGCAGGATGCTATTAGCTGGGAAAGGGATCTTCAGGATTCAGTCCCTAAAAACAAATTCCCTCTGAAAACCAATTTTCCTATTAGGGACAAGGACAGAAAACCTTTCCAGCAGGATGTGCCCAAGAAAACCTGGTTAGATGAGGACACCAGGAAAGATTTGAGAAGAAAGAAGCTATGCTTCACCTGCCAGGAACCATGGGTACCAGGACACAGGTGCGCAGGGAACGCGAAGGCACACTACATTGAGGTGTATTCAGACAGTGATGAAGACGATGATGAGCAGGAGGCCACAGAAGAGGAATCACACCAGCGGGATACACCGGAGGGAGTCATTGCTACATTGTCGGGGGTACTGAGATTCCATACTCTCAGGGTTAGGGGAGTAGTGCAGGGTCAGAGAGTAGGAGTTTTGATTGATGGGGGACCCACCCACAATTTCATTGACTCGGCTTGGGTAGCCAAACCAGGTATTCCGACCGAGAAGTTCGAGGGATTCACTGTAGCAGTAGCCGGGAACTCCAGCATGGAGTGCAACTATTGGATCCCAAAACTGAATGTTTCCTTGGGTAACTATCAGATGACAGACTCTTTCTATGTAGTGGATGTAGCGGATACTCATGTGGTATTAGGTGTTCAGTGGCTTTAATCTATAGGGAAATACACTACAGACTACAGGGCAATGGAAATGGAGTTTCAAGGGCTAGATGGCAAATGGGTAGTTTTGAGGGGCATGAACACTTATCCCCCAAAACTGGTGTCGTCATAGAGAATGGAGGCAGTGCTTCGACAGGATGATATAGAATGGGCTGCAGAATGTTTTGTCACCTTCAAGAAACCCCCAGAGACCAGCTCACAACACCCCAGTGACATTCAAGCCTTGCTACAGAAACAAGAAAAGGTTTTTCGGGACCTTCCATCAGGCAGACCACCAGACCAGGGCTTTGAACACATCATCGAGCTAGAGGAGGGAACACAAGCAGTCATCACCACTCCTTACAGGCAACCCAAGAGGTACAAAGATGAGATTAAGAAAACCATCAAAGAATTACTGGAGCTTGGTTATATACGACCCAGTTCTAGCCCCTTTGCATCTTCAGTAGTTCTGGTTAAGAAGAAGGATGGCACTCTGGGTATGTGCATCGATTATCGAGCACTTAACAAAAAGACCATCAAGAACAGGTATCCCATTCCCAATATTGACAAACTCATGGATGAACTTCGGGGAGCTCAAAACTTCTCCAAGATCGATCTTCACTCAGGATACCATCAAATCAGGGTAAGGGACCAAGACATCCCCAAAACAACTTTTCGCTGTCACTATGGTCACTATGAGTTTTTGGTCATGCCCTTTGGGCTTACCAATGCTCCAGCTACTTTCCAGTCATGCATGAACCACACCTTCAGGGCACAGCTACGTAATTTTTTGCTTGTATTCTTTGATGACATATTGGTTTACAGCAAAACATGGGAAGAGCACTTGAAACACCTAGATGAGACATTGAGTATTTTAGAAGAACAGTCGCTTTACGCGAAAATGTCCAAGTGTGATTTTGGCATGAAGGAAATGCTGTACTTAGGACATGTGATCAATGCAGAAGGAGTACAGGTTGACATGGAGAAAATACGAGCTATCAGAGATTGACCCACGCCAAAAACCGTTACAAAATTGAGAGGGTTCCTAGGTCTGTGCACTTATTACCGATGGTACGTTAAGGGATTCTCCCAGTTTGTAGCACCCCTCACAGATCTCACCAAGAAGGGGGCATTCACTTGGATAGACATAGCGCAAAAAACTTTCGAGGAGATGAAAGTTATCATGAGTTCTTGCCCAGTTTTAGCATTACCAGACTTCTCACAACCCTTTGTAGTAGAATGTGATGCCTCAGGAGAAGGGTTAGGAGTAGTATTGATGCAGAATCATCACCCTATTGCATTTGAGAGCCGTAAACTGAAGAACTACGAGCGCCATTACTCCATATATGACAAATATATGCTAGCCATCTTGCATGCTCTCACAAAATTCAGACAGTACCTGGTGGGCAGTAAGTTCAAAATCAAAACCGATCATAATAGCCTCAAGTATTTCTTGGAATAGAAGGAACTAAATGAGCGACAACAGAAATGGGTCAGCAAGGTACAATCCTATGATTTTTAGATCGAGTATGTGAAGGGTAAGAATAATGTAGTAGCTGATGCATTATCCAGGCGTCCATCCCCATTATCTCTCAGTAGTATATCCACGGATTGGAGGGCACTTCTCTTAGTGGAGTACTCCAAAAATAAATTCGCCTACGAATTATTGGATGGGAAAATTCAGGATGATAGGTACAGGATTGTGGATGACATCATCTACTACAAGGACAGAATATACCTCATTCTAGAATCCACATTGAGGAAGAAGATCATCTAGGCAGCCCATGATTCTCCTTTATCAGGGCATCAAGGGTTCTTAGAAACCTACAGGCAGATCAGAGAGAGGTTCTCATGGAAGGGACTCAAGGGGGAGATTATGCAGCATGTCTAGGAATGTAGCATCTGTCAGCAGAACAAGGTTGAGAACACCCATCCAGCGGGGCTACTCCAGCCACTACCGGTTCCAGAAAAGAAGTGGGAGAGCATCTCCATGGACTTCATTATAGGCTTGCCCAAGGTCCAAGGGCGAGATTGTTTATATGTAGTAGTTGACAGACTGACCAAGTTTGCACATTTCTTCTCGATACCATCAGACTACTCGGCAGATCAAGCAGCGGAGTTATTTTTCAGGGAATTTTTCAGGTTACACAGGTTGCCTAAGACCATTGTCAATGATCGGGATAGCAGGTTCACGGGTGCCTTTTGGCAGGAACTGTTCATATTAGTGGGGACCAAACTGGCTACTAGTATGAGTTATCACCCCCAGAGTGATGGGAAAATAGAAATAGTCAACAAGTGGATCAAAGGATATCTCAGGAACTACGTAGCAGGGCAGCAACAAACCTGGATCAAATGGCTACACCTAGGAGAGTATTGCTACAACACTACTTATCACATGTCTATTATGATGACTCCTTTTAAGGCATTATATGGTTATGAGGCCTTGGACTATGCAGATTTGGCATTTGGAGACAGTAGGGCTCCTAAGGCTAAGGATTGGATACAAGACAGTCAGGACATCCTGAAAGTATTAAAAGAGAATTTACGGACATCCCAGAATCAACAGAAGATGTATGCCGACAAACACAGGATTGAGCGAAGATTTGAGGTAGGGGATTTAGTCTACTTAAGGCTCCAGCCTTACAGACAGTCTTCACTTAAAAATAAAGGAGCAGATAAATTAAAACCCCACTTCTATGGACCATACAAAATAATTCAGAAGGTGGGAGAGGTGGCATATGAACTAGAGCTTCCCCTAGAAAGCAAAATCCACAATGTGTTCCATGTGTCTAGCCTGAAGAAGACCCTTGCGAAACACATTGCTCCATCTACTAAATTTCCCCCTTTAGATGATGAAGGACTACTGATACTTATTCCTAAATGGATCGAACAGACCAGAGAGAGGAAGCTCAGGAACAGAGTGATCAGGGAATATTTGGTTCAATGGAAAGAACTACCGCCAGAGGATGCCACTTGGGAAGGTGAAGAGGTATTGTAGCATCCCAGTTTGAAGTTGCTTGAGGACAAGCAATCTCAAGCAGGGAGGACTGTAATTTCCTCTTCCTTTTAGGCCTTGAGGCCCAAAACCGCTAACCTATGTGATTCCTATGGGTTCGAGCGGTTACTGATAGCTAGGGAATCAGATCAGGACCGATGCCATCCATAGAAGATCTAGGGCATCCTCACTTGGTCAAGAAGGGCCACCTTCATGCATGCCATTCGAAGCATTATTTAATGATGCATGCACTTTTTAGGTCTCCATCCGCATGCATGCAAGTCAACGGCAAATTAGAAGATAAAGTGACCTAATTAGGTCAAAGATTAGGTTTTGCGCAGTTGAACTTTATAAATAGAGGATAAAGAAAGAGGAGACCTCACTTTTGATTATGATTATTTTGGGAAGCTCTTGGATAGCAGCACATCGTGCAGCACAGCAATTGGGGTTGGAGACGGAGTCTTCAGCTAACAGGATTTCGGCAGTGAAACATCTGTCCTGGTCTTATTCCGGGTAAGCCATACTGGTTCACCACTTGTTCTTCATTCATTCATCAGTTATATAGCACATGGTATAGATTGTTGCAGGGGCACGGTGCAGCCGTAAGGGGGGGGGGGTTATCTAGAAATCCCTAATCAGCTGTGGGGCCTCCATATCTCAGTTTCATTCCGAAACTTAGGCACCAGTCTTATCATCAGCTACATACTTCGGTACTCCATGATTATCAGATCCATCTGAGCTCATCCAAAATCGTTATCAGCATTTCTGGACTCCCAGGGGCATGAGCAGCTACCTCACTAAACCTAGATGCTATCCTTCTTAGAGGTGTCAGAACTTCAGCATACTCCATCCAATCTCTCCGACACAGCAAGGCTATCAGCCCTGCAAAACGATGGATCCATCGGACACCTCCTTCCTTGAGGGCGTCACCTTTTTCTCTGAATGGGCGTCTTGCTGCTGGGGCATTCACCAGAGGTAGGAGAGATCAGTTCCTCTCCGATCCAGTTCTCAGTACTTGCAGACTTTATCTGAAGCAGTCCAGCCAGTTATCAATGGTAAGTGTGCATTCTATCTCACAAACCCTAACACTAATTTTTCCTATAAAATAGGGATTTTTGCATGGCAGTTTGCATGCCCAGTTGTATCAGCATAATTGTTTAGAAATAGAAAATATCAGGATTTGGGATATTACATCCTTATTAAGATAAGTATTCTTTCCTGACTTGTGCCTGCAATTGTATTTACCATTGATGAATGATAATGTACATAATGAATGCTGAATTGTATATGAATGCATGTTGTTTTGCTTCAGCTATGTATATGAATGATTAATGCATCGTAGTATGTTTTATGTTTTAAGTAATCTTGTGACAGCATTATATGTATGTATCTTCATGTTCGTGGGGATAGATTCCCGGATGATTTATGTATGGTAGTGTCCTCTTCGCCAGTTAGAGGGTCGGGGACATTACAATTTGAGGATTAATCAGCTGGCATAGGTTGCTTAACCAGTTGCTTGTCCAACATTTTTTGTACATGAGACTTATGAGGAGTTGCACTAGGTACTATGGATTTGATAGCTTATTCCATATCTTTTTTTCTATCTTGTTTTTTATCACTATAATATTCTATTGCATATGACATTCATGAATAAGAATCCTCTTATCTACATTATTTACTTTGGCTAAAACTTATTCAAAACTGGCTTCTCCTGGATAAACTGAATCATCTGGATGATCCTCATGCACATATGAGCTCTTTAAATGCTCTTGCAAAAAATAATAAGCTATAATTCCCTTTGGGTAATTCATTCTTTTAAATGGAAACCCTAACTTCAAATGGTTGTTAGGATTATTATTAATCCTCCCTTTGACCATATAGTTTAGTTATCTATTTTACTAGCTTAGGAGGTATTCATCACACCACTAATGCATGGGGGACACACCTATGGAACATATGCCACTTACCGCACATGATTGCATGAGTTTAGGATCCATAGGGACCAATCCCTATAATTTAGGAACCTAGTCTTAGTGCCACGAGCAGTCTCCTTCAGTGGATCTTGGTAGGTAAGCAATTATGTTCAGTTATGCTCCAGTTACTATCAGTTAAATCAAAATCGGTTACACTAGCTCCATTTTTCATGATTGAAGGGAGTGTGGGGGGATTTTATCACCTACCCTCATCAATTAACTGATTGTAGACTAAGTTAGTTATCTAGAGTTGCATTAGTGATATCCAATGGCGATTTTCCCACACTAAGTTAGCTCTGGAGTCAGTCTGAGTTGGTAGATTCGAATCCTATCTTATGCATTTGAATTCTCCTATATGTACAACTAGTGTATTCCATATTATTTACTTGTTCATGAATATAATCATACTATTAAAAGGAATTTTTTATGAAATTAACTACGAATAGTGAAAATTACTAGAATTCTATGAAAATAAACTATAGAATTTATAATTTGAAAATTAACTATGGGATCGTTGTGGATACAAAACCTGCTCACTTTCATGGGTTAATACACGAGTCCCCATCATTCAGTGTTATGACTCAACAATGACCATCTCATACTTTTATATTAATATTTAAAAACATGTAGTGAATTGGGTCATTAAGGTACTCAAAAAATGATTACAAAATTACATTTTAAACTAGGTTAAATCCTGGGGATGTTACACTATAGTTACATTTTTCAAAATGATTCTATATTATTTATTATACATATTATTTCTTGTTGTAGGAGGACCAATATATATCATTCAACGTTCACTTCTAGTATGTTTTCGTTCAGCCCCATTTTCATTTCTAGATTTGCATCATGAAACAATTTAATATTTCCAGCATTCTGTTATTTCTAGGATTTTCAACCTTTCAAAATATTTAATCAACATCAACCTCACAACATATTCATTATATTGTCATCATATTTTATCATCACTAGTAGGATCCATCAACTCTATCCCTTGCAATGACAAAAAAATTATTAGCATTTCAAAGGTTTTTTATGTTTCTAGTCACATGAACTCCATAGTGTCACAAGAACTCCATAGTGTTACTGGAAATCCACAGAGGTGACATGAATTTCTGTAGGTGGAATTTCTCATATTCTCATCAATAGGTATAAAAAATAGTGCATTCTTAAGTAATCCATGCATCATAGAGCTATTCAGATCATCTAGTTGAGATTTCATTCTATTTTAAGATATGATCAAACATCTAGATATAATCCTATTTTCATGTTTAGCATAATTTATTTATTTGTTTTTACAAGCTATGGTTCATGCAAAATTTGAGTTAACTCTGTAAGTATGAGTCTCAGGTGGATCAAAGTTACTTGAGATAAAGTTTGGTTTCTCATTCTAATTTATTAAATATAAGGAAAATTATTATTATTGACAACACTCTTATGATTATTATATCTTACTTATATATGATCATGTTTTATAAATTACCCTTTCTCTTATGATCATTTTGTATGGCTTTCAACCCATGATCATGCATTATAAACTTTCATATCCCATGAGATTTCCTATCATTGATATCATTACCTTATCCTTGTCTATTCTTTAATCCTTTTCATGTTTTTAATAAACCATTAACCTTAATAGTCATGTAAAGTACGCCATCCTAATCTCATAATAATTCCATTTTGGTTTAGCACTTATTCAAATCACTACCAAGGATTCTTATTATCTATTCATGCCATGTTTTCCAAAAAATCACCCTTTCCAATATATGATTGTTTACCATTCATTGTTTACCATTCATCCCTAATCAACTGATTGTAAAGGTATGATTTGGAAAAACTTTCTCTATGCTAAAGATACATGCAGATTGTGTGAAAATATATGGTAAGGATAGGGGTAGATTGGCATGAACCTATATCTATTGATACTTTGGAATATTTTCTTGAGTATGATGCATGCAGGTCCTTTTTCAACAACACACCCTATTATTACTTAATGAAATTCCAAGGCTACAATGACCAAGATAATATTCAATTCCCTCTGGGTTTCAACTGTAAAATAACATGAATTGGAGATTTGGTATGATATTATCATAGAAAAGTGTTTTTGAAGCCATCAAATTACATTTGGAAGGTGAAAATGGTTTAAGAGTAAGCATGTGGAAAAAACTATCTCTTATTGATTCTTAAAAACAGAGTATCAGGGGGCATATTGGAAAAGGGGAATTTCAAATTCATATATCAAGGAGGAATGGTAGAATATATAATTTGTTTCGTAAAAGTATATAACTTGGGTATGTAAGTTAGTACCTTTCTCTATGATATAAAAATACTACTCCACTTTGAAGTCGATATCTTGTTAAATTTTCCTTACTTTCTATAAAGGAGTTTGTCTAATACGTCAAAGTAGGTTAATTATAATTTGAATATTCCCTATACTAGTATTTTCCATTATGGTATTATAAAAATATTGATTGAAACATAGCTGAGTAATAGAAATGATAGTTGGATTAAATTTTTAAGTACGAATGGGTTTGAATCATGGGGTGAAATAGCCATTATTGAACATCAAGAAGAAAACCCTCTTCCTCAAAATACAAATGAAGTAGATCATCTGCAGCCACATCATATTGAAGAAGAACTTGTTTATCGAAGTCATGTCCATGAAATATCTATTCCTTAAGACTCAAGATGAAATGGAACCTATCACTTAAGCCTAAATGAAGAAGAATCAGAATGTCATGAAGCAGATCTATGGTCTTATTTTATGCCCCAATAAATATTGAAAGAGGAAAGTGATAGAAAAGGTTCCAGTGGGTGAACCTCTTAAACCACCACCAATTAATGGAAGGTTCACAAGAAGCATGTTGAAGAAGCATACTATGCCAACTGACCCAATTGTTATTTCCACTCCTTAGTATACGTTTAGTGGTCTAGATCCCTATTATGAAGATGTAGTGGAGGCATTAGTTGACCTCGATCCTAATCAAGAATATACAAGGGAAAATTATGATATCGTTACCGCTAATTATTTAGTGAAAACTAAAATCCAAATATTGACAACAAAGATGGTGTTCTACTTTCAAAACCTAGTAATGTTAAATATGATCTTAAGCTATTCAATCCTTAACAATTTTATTATGGTTCTCTTGTATGTGATGATAGCATAGTTCAAGATATACTTAAGCAAGAATCGTCTTCAAACTCAGTTGTTCATTTTGCATTGGATAAATTGAGAAAAAGAATAGGAAGATTATAAGACTCAAAAGATAACTTAGGGAAGTTGAAATATTGGATGGGAATGTAAAGGATGAAAATGAGAAGTTAAAGAGACATAGTTGTAAGTTAGAGCATATGAATCAAAATCTAATTTTCATAATCAAAAGGTAATATATCAAAATAAAAAGCGCCATATGTTGGAAAGGAAATGGTTTACAGTAGTCAAGAAACATGTTGTTCATAACAAGATACTTAAAAAACTATTCAAAGAAAGTATAGATAGAGCAAAGGGGAACCTGAAAATTTTGATTGATGCAACACAACTTTGTTAGATAGAGTTTTGATCAAATTTTGACTCTGTTTTGATTTAGTTTTGGATAAATTATTTTTCTTGAGTACATGCAACCACTTACATGTGGGGGGGATGTGGATTTGGTACATTTTACACCATCAATTAAGTACTCATTTTTGGACCTATTAACCTTTTTCTTCACTCCAATTGCTACCTCCATTTCCATACTTTCCTCAAAATATGAAACTAATACATATCATAATTATAATAAGGTAAAAGTTGTTGATTTACAAAGTTAGTTTTGTTTTTTTATAAGTTTTATTGGATTTGGACCCAAATTTGTTGATGATAGTTTGTTTTTTGTTGCATTCAAAGACTTCCCATTGAGACGGTTTAGTTTCTACTACACCTCAAGGGTTCCTATCAACATAGTTCAATTTGTGTCAACACAGTTTAGTTCAAGTTAGCTCAGTTGAAATACAATTTCCAACATTGACGTTTTTCATACTTCCATATGTAGATTAATTAGCTTCTATATGGTAAAATGTCCACCACTTCGCATCTACATCAATTGAGGAGAGCGTGAATCTTTTGTCAATTCAACAATCAAACTTATCCTATGCATGTGTAGATGAAATGGAGTATTCAGTTGGATATATACATGATTACACATATCATTCCTATGCACTTCATGTCGAAGGAATGAGATGTCCCAATATATGTATATCCTTATAATCTTTGATCTATTCAAATCGATCTTTTTGATCACTTTTGTAACTCCATTTCATAATCGCTATTTGTTATTGTTGTAACTATGTTCACCAAACATAGAACTTCCTTATCCTTGATGAGCTTAGTCACCTATTGAATCAAGTACAATGTTGAAATATCGATCCTATATATTAATGATCATCCATCTAATTAAGTTAGGATGGAAATGATAATAATTTTGTGATTAAGTTTGTCTATCCCCTAACATTCTGCAAAACAATGTTTTCAATAATACACTCAAGTTCATAAGTTTATGGAACATCTGTAATAAAATATTCAACTGATTAATATATGTACATGTAATGGATTAGATTAGTAGTTTAGATTGTAATTTTTTCGAGTGTTTTACTTCTCTGTTATATATGTACTTAGAAATTCATAGTGTGCAACTCAAGAATTTAGTACATGTAATGGATTAACTAACAATATGATTTCATATTGATTAAAGAATTAGGTGTTGATGGCTTCATACAATTAAGTAAGTAGTATTCTAGATATTTTGCACTTCGTATTTTATACTAATTTTATTCAAAGATCATACAGTTGTTAGAATTCTCTAGTGAATACAGATTAATCATCATTCATATAAATAGAAGAACATTTCCATAATTTGCATATCAAATATTGCGGCTTAATCTTATAAATGACATCTTAGCTAAAGAACTAACAACTCTTATTTAGAGTTAGTTTTGACTTACAAGTCTCTAATTCAATTACATACACATATTATAGGGAGCTTACTAGAAGAAATTAGGATTAGATAAATCCACATTTGTATGCAATATTCATATCTCAATTTGGGTATAGATATTTGATGGTCATAATTATTTAATTATTCATACAAAGTGTATAGGTCCTTGTGCTTTAGATTGGTCAAACTAATTCATATGTACTTAAACTTATTCTTATGTAATTGAACTAATTCCTGTGTGTCTAAGTTAATTTTTGTGTTTTACGAGACCGAGTGTTTTACTTATATAGTGCATCTTTTCTTGTTATATGAAGATGTACGGGTGAAAACATGAAGTTGGGTAACACTTTTTGCTTGTTTTTTGATAAACAAAACTGCAAAATTTTATATTTTCCAACTTTGACCTCTTCAAACCTATATGTCCCTTAGGAATTAAAACTTAAAGTAAACACAATTTTTTTAGAGAAATTAATTAGCTTTCTCCTGGTATTAAAATAAAAATATGGACATATTGCGGTACAAATTTGGAGGCCACCAATGGAATATACTTGAAAATTTTAGGTATGGATAATGAGTGACCTGTGTAGCCTCTATTTTTTTGAGAGATGGCTATTCATTTTAGGGAAAACAATGTATGCTCATAATATACACACATTGCACTTATGCATGGACTCTATTTTGATGTTTTTTAGACTTGAGAACCATTTTTTATTATTTTTCAAAATAGCATATGTTTAAAAAATGGTTCTTTATCGACACATGTTGATGACCTCAATTTTATTTTTAGCATGACTCTTGTTGAAAAAAAATAAAAGTACCCTTTTGAAGAGGACATGTCAAGGAAGATATTTGTGAAGATTCAAGTTTTTTGGTGTTTTCTTTGTTATGATATTGAATTTTCTTTTCAAATGAATTTTAGAACAATAAAATTATTAAGGGATAAGGTTGAGAAAAAATGATTAATAAATAGAAAATCAAAATAAAATGAAATAATTTTTATATCATTGGAAACTAGATTTAGAGAAGAATTGATTGGTACCAAATCTAACAAATAATGTTTACGATTTGCAGGGGTTTGGCCTTGTTGAAGTTGTAGGTTATGAAAAGATGCAAAAGGTTTTCACTGGTTTTTTTGACCGCAAACTCTCGGATGAGAAAATGTCTTGAAAACTCTCAACCAAGAGTTTAGTTCAATCTCTCAGATGAGAGGTTATTTTTAATACAGACTGTTATTTTTACAAACTCTTGGGATAGATTTTTCTAAATTCTTGGCCTAGAGTTTGAACTCTGACAAACTCTCATCCTAGAGTTTTTTTTACTCTCGACCTAGAGTTTGAAGTTGAGTTTTTTTCGCATGTTTATAAGCATGCACTATTTTTCTTTTTCACTCCATTCTCAAAAAGTGTAACCGAACTTCACGTTTTCACCCTTCCATTAAATAGGGTATATTAGTTTATTCAATTCACTTGCACATATATTGTTTGAATCTCACAATCCTACATCACGCCTATGGTTATCATGCTAGCCAAGCACAATATCAACTTGAGACATCATGTAAATCTGTAAATTAATAAAATACCCACAACTACCTATGCAATGCAACAAGAGATGGGGGCATGATTTCACAAGGAATAGGGAGAGAAATTATTCAAACCTTTGAGTCAATAGTGTAAAGCCAAATGTCAATGAGAGGGCCCATAAACTCTCAACTACCCATTTTGTCTTATGCACCCAATCATTTAATTCTTCCAGAAGTTGGTTGAGGCAGTTAATGCATTAGGAATCGAGAGGTATGGCAGTCAATTTTGTATTGGGGCAAGCTATCAATTTTGGAAAATCATTTTTTTGCTTGGTGGGCAAGAAAACACCCACAAATTGGTGCCCAAACCATTCCTCACCCATGCATTTCTCTTCCTCACGCAGCTGGAGCTAGATGAGAGTTTTTCCCTCACACTTTTATGCAATTCTTTCATTTTCTCCATGGCTGGGAACCTATTTATGTATTGCTCAATGGTTCAGAAGAGAGATTCATGATTTGGGGGTTTGTAGAGGTCGTTTTTTCCCTTGCAATTCCCAAGAATGTTTTCTAAAATCGATTTTCTCTCTTAAGGTTGATTTTCCCTTCTACCAATTCGTTTTTGGTTTCCAAAATGTTTTTCTTCATAACCAACACTTGTGTTCTGCTATTATGTGCATCCTTGTTTTGGTCTAAACAGTTAGGAGTGGAAGAGGCCCATATTTGGCTTGAAAAACCTAGTGAAGAGAGGAACCTCACAAAAAGATCAAGAGGGGTTGACTAATATTCAATGCAGACTTGAGAGAACACTGGAAGGGAAGGTATCGCATGAGGGACCGTATAACAGTGAAGGGAATACTTCCTTGTGTTGGGTGTGTAGGTATTGTGGAGGCCAAGATATATAGATCTATAGAGGTGTCCATAACTCTGTCATTAAGCTCACTAGCTTAGAAATCCTTTCTTTCCACTACCTTAGCATCCTGGTAAACCCAACTGTTGATTTTCTTGGCTGAACCTTGGTGTGTATTTGGGTATGTGTGAACCTGTTGTTCCCTAGTTCCTTGTGGAAATCATGTCCACCTCAAGGGTGGCAGTTTTGTTGAGATATTGATGAGCACACCTGACCTATGGTTGGGTGGAACATTGCACCGACATAGCTAGTTGGTCCTGGAAGATCAATTTCAAGATAAGTGCTCTTTGTATTATTTCTACAATGTATTTGTTTTAAAGATTAATATTAACATATTGAATGCTTGAATGATATTTTCTTCCACAGTATATTATTGCATTATGCATCTACATATGTTTTTTTTTTTCAGTGTAATTTTGTTTATGTTCATGGGGCTAGATTCCCTGTTGGATAGCAGTGTTCACCTCATCCTTTCCAGGAGAGAGAGAGGGGACGTGATAGAGAGGGTATCCCATATGAGGCCACAAGTGGCTCTCACTAAGTTGAGGGCATGAGACCCTCCTATGCTATGGTGGGTATAGATCATGGCCCATCATGGTGGAGGACATTCCTAGGTAAAATACAAGACTGCATTATTCAGATGGTTAGATGATCAAATCCTCATGATTGAGGACTACGCGTATGAAGACACAGATTTCCAAGGAGATATTGATCTACTATTACCAGCAAGTTCCCACTAGGGGGATATAGGTAAGTGAGATACTAAGAACTAAATGTTTTTATATTTTATATTTTTATGATTTTTATGATTTTTATGTATGTTAACAAGACCTTACTCTTCTCATGCAGATGTGGGATAGACATGACTTGGGGTATCATCTCCCATTAATAGGTGATTGGGGGCCCTCTTTTTTCCTAGAGAAGACAATGAGTTGACTAATATTGAGGAGAACCTCAACCGATTGACTTTGGACATACTAGAAATTACTATAGATGACCTCCCTAGGAGGTACCAGAGACATACTATGGGGGTGTCAGGATGGTTTGGACGACTATTACATAGAGTGGAAAGGGTCGTCATGTGCTATCATGAGCACCATTAGATCCCACATGATGTAGACACTGAAAGCTATCCAGCTTCAGTATTTTTTGATATTTTTTATACATAAAATCCATCATGCTTCAGTTGGGGTATCAAGACCATTTTTGGTAAAAACACACTTTTAATGATATATAAATAGACTTTATTGTCGGCCTATCTATTTTAATCATGGGATGTTATTTATATGAGTTGTATGTCTTTTTACCGTTTACATTTATTTACAAATGAACCATTTTTCTTACTTATCAAATATTATGAATGTGCAATGTACCAATCCAACATGTAATTGGCTAATGAATCTGCAACTGTGTTACAAGATCTAGGAACATGTTGATAAGTAATAGTGTCAAACGAACTTTCCAAAAAACATACTCTCTAAAAAAGAAGAAGAAGTACAGGGTTTCGAATGGCATAGATGTGGTTTGAATGAGAAACCACTAGCTCCGAGTCCATGAAGACTATCAAATGATCTATGTCTCAAGATGCACCTTCGGTTAGCAAACCTATCACTGCATGATACTCAACAATGGTATTGGTGGCCGGACCTATACAAACCACACCTGAACTAACTAGATCATGAGCTTGGGAATATAACACCTAGGCAGCTAAAGCAAGGTTCAGACTATGATGAAAAGCACCATCATCAAAACCATAGAAAGCCATTTTATTTGTAGAATCATAGTACCTTTTTAGGTACAACCCATTGTGAGGTTTCCCAAAAGGTATTCCTTCATAATCAACAAGCTCATAAGCCTCTTTCTCTAAGACTTTACTCACGATGAAAGGGCCATACCACATAGACTCAAGCTTCCTTTTCGTCTTTTTTCATGTTTTCGATCGTAGGTCAGAACCATATCTCCTTCATTAAAAACACGAGCTTGAACTGATTTATCATATCGAGCCTTGACCCATTTTTTATGTGACTCATTAGTCAATGTGGCATTTGTGCGAGACTCATCAAGGTTTAAGAGATAAAAGAAACGTTCTTCTTTGGTGTAAGTGTCGAGGAAAATCTCAACTACAATCTTGAGTGATGGAATTTCACACTCAATAGGTAGGACAACTTCTATTCCATAGACCAGTTGAAAAGGTGTGAAACCAATTGTTGTTTTGACTGAAGTTCTTCAAGCATATAGTGAAGAAAAGATAGTTAAATTCCAATTGGATTTATGATCTCCAACCATCCTATGAAGCATAGTATTCAAGACCTTGTTAAAGGCTTCAACCTAGCCATTAGCTTGTGGGTAGTAGGGGGTCAAGTTTTCATGAAGAAAACCCAACTTGGTACTTAGCTCAGCCATCATATGATCACGAAAATGGGATCCATGATCAGTTAGTATGGCTTGTGGGACTCCAAACATAGCTATGACGTGATTGAATAAGAAGAGGGAGGTAGTATTACCATCCTCTACATATGTAGGAATTTCCTCAACCCATTTTGTGAAATAGTCTTTGGCTACGATGATGTAACCATTCCCCCTAGCTGAGGTAGGCTTACAATGCATGAATTCAATCCCCCATTTTGCAAAATGACCAACGACAATGACAGGGTGTAATGGAGTAAGGTGGGTGCACTTCTTTGGATAAAAAAGTTGATAGGGTGGGATTTTCTTAACGACCTCATTACAATATTTGAAGATTGAGAGCCAAAAATACCTCGAGCATGAAGTATTTTTTGAGTTGTAGCCATCCCAGAAATATGACCGCCACATGCTCCAGAGTGGAAATCATTCATGACTTGTTCAGCCTTGTCATGAGTAAGACATCATTGAAGTATAGAGTTAATACCACACCGATATAAAGTGTCATTTAGAATGAGGTAATGCTTAGTGTGGTGATGGATGCACTGACGATAGTCATGAGATAGATTGGGATGAAATATTTTGGTTTGGATATATATTATCAAATCTCCATACTATGGATCTGTTGTTCTTATCAAGAACACAAATTCATCTGGAAATTCAATCATTGGGCTCAGCTTTTGTGATAGCATGGGGAAGGTGACACATTATATCCGTGAAGACCAGGGACTTCTTGGAAGTGGTATTGGAAAATTCAAGATCAAATTCCTGTAGAATGACAATCCAATGAGAATATTCCCCCCCTAGCACCTGATGGGTAATAATATCATACATAGGGTTTTGATCTGCAAGAACAATAGTGGTGCGAAGTAGGATGTAGTGACATAAACGTTGCACAACTATGACCGTAGACAAGGCTAGCTTCTTGACATGTGAATAATGAGTTTCAAATTCGAGAAGACTCTTACTGAGGTAATATATCACATGTTCTTGGTCGTTCATATCTTCCTGCACTTAAACCATGCCAATGGTAGTAATGGAGGAAACAATGTAAAGCACGTAATCTTTTGAATAATTTGCGAGGTGAATCATAGGCGAGTGTGTGATAGCTTTTTTCAAATTATCAAAATCTATTTGATCCTAATCATACCAAAGAAAGGGAGTGTTCTTTTTCAAGAGACACATGTAACCATGTGTTTTCTCTAGAAAATTGAATACAAAATAACGAAGAAAGTTTTCCTTCCCTTGCAAAATTTGGATTTCAGTTATATCTATGGGAGGTGGTAAGGCCACGATAGAAGCAATATTTAAGGGATCAATTCGAATTCCCCAATATGGTCACCATATTTTTTGCTGAAAATTATCACCTTTGGCAAACAGAAGTTGTTTCCCTAACCTGAAGTCCTTACAACTAGAACAAATGAGTTACAACAACGAGAAGCACTTCCCCTAATATTGATAGATTCTTGGAATGGATATTTCACCTACCATACAATGTAATGTACAAGTCTTCTTGAATGTTGGATCTCCACACATTCACTTACAAAAAGCACACCACAAAAGAATACAAGATTAAAATTACCAAGTACGATTTATAATCCTATATTGATGACTATGGAATTCAATAATGAAAGAAGTGATCAATACAAAATATATTTCATGGGAAAGGAAGTTTTATTTCATTAAAATAATAAGAGATATAAGTTACAAGCAAGAGCCTTAGTGTTGAGAGATCTGTTCTCAAGCTAGATATTGCCTCCAAAGCTTCAACTTGTCCACCTAGTGCTTTACTCTCCTTGGCTAGATTTGGCCAGAATTTTGGTGTTGTAGCATAATCTTCCTCCCTTTACCTGTGGGGGATGAGCCAAGATTTATAGACATGGAAGCATAAGGATGGTTGATAAAATGATGGATGAGGTAGAGAGCAGATCCTACAAGGAGGGATCTCGTGTCCAGGTGGGCCAAGAGTCTATGGATTAGGTTTCCACAAAGCTAAGGTTTGAGAAGCTTCATGAATCTTCTCTTTTTATCCTTAAAACTTGAGCACCGCTCTTTATCAATTTTGATAGAGCGCTATGAATAGGGAATCTCACATTGTACAAAGGCATGTGGTGGTGGCACCACTTTTTTTGCATTACAAACTTAGGTAATACACTTTTTCCACAAGGAAAGAATGGTGTTGGATAAAATCTTGAAAACATTGATCCAAGTGTAATTTCAACTTCATAACTTAGGGAATGGATGCAAGTTCTGATGTTTTGTTCTTAGTATGTGATGATGATGAGAATATGTATAATATTTCCTACAACTTACATTCCTTCTTATGTCCCATCGTCCACCACATTGTTTCCTTTGAATGCAGATGTCATGATCAATCCTTCCTATATCCTATAGTTTGGACTCTTTACTGATTGTTTCCAGTTGTTTTGGACTAATATTTTGGTCATGTAAAGTCCATTTTTTTGTACATTTTCTCTGAGGCTTTGTCCCGTTCATGCCCATGACAGGTATAATTTTGAACTAGAATATAGGATAGAATCACATTTCCGCTTGCACTATGCATCACCTTATGACCATGTCACCTTAACTATATGTATGAACCCACTTCATAATGTTATGGAACCATCACACTGCTACTTGAAGTAGCATTACGTAATTGGTAGAGCCTTCCTATTCATGGGTTCCCTAGTTAGATATCGCTTTGCCATTTGGTACCGATGCTGAGATTCTTCCCTTAGGTATGGGAGTACTTTTGTAGTCATCCCATGTCTTTGAGTAAGAACCTGATATTCTCTCTTGAAATTTAAGCTTTCCATCTCCTGCAGGGACTCCCATTTATATCAAGTTGTACTTGCATTATTATGTGCTTGATTGCCTTATTGAGATTTACGTTGGCTCCTTGCTTCAAAATTATAAGCTATATAGTCTGATCTTGTCTCAATCCTATCCAAGGAGAGCCTTTTATATATCCTTTGTAGATTGATCATCCCCTACTGGGAGGATATTGTCCCCCAAGTGTCCTTATCCTACACATGCTTCCTTGCATTGAGCATAGATATGTTCCACTACTTGGAACTAGTTTTCATGCTCATGACACTCATCTCCTCCTACCTATGTACTATAAGAACATTTATTCTTTTTCAAGCTTCCTAATCTGAAAAATTCCAAAAAATTAAAAAATATAAAAATCCGAACTGGAAATGATATTACTTTTGGTAGTTGTTGAGTTGTGTTTCCTTCAAACATAGCAATATATATTCCATCCATCGGTTGGGTTATTAGTATGAATTTAGGAGTTGTACTCGTTACTCTAAGTTTTCTCCACCAATTGGTTATGCTTCTAGTCCCTATGGAGCCTTTGTCAATGGCTCCTGTGTCGCAGAGTTGTCCCAGTTTACATGTCGAGTCTATGCTTCCTGTCAGTCACCATATTCCTTATGCTCTTGTTCGAAGGAAGTTTTATCTTGAGTCGGCCATTCCTCAGTCATATTGTCATTTCATTTCATCCATTCCCAATATAGTTATTGTTGTATGCACATATTGTTCATTAGAGTTCTTCCAAATTATCCAACGTTTTTGTGTACCTCAAGTTGGTTGGTGGGGATTCCTTACTACCCTCCTTCGAATGGATTCCATTCCATTGACTCCAGATCATTTATTCTGTAATAGGAGTCTAGAGTCCATCAAGTGCTTTGAGATTTGCAGTCATTAGTGGCAGGTCCTCTCATCGTCGATAGTTTTAGGAATACATCAATGTCCCCTAATCGATGGACTCTCTCAAGTGTTCAACCTCAAAACATCTATTCACACTTGTTAGATTAATACTATGTACCTTGATTGCCATTATCATTATCGGTGGGATATCTCACGTCTATTAATGGTATACATCAATGACTGGTAATCAGATGATGGACCATCATGTTCAAACTTGACACCCTTATTCGTATGATGGGACATCTACCAATAGCATTTTGGGTAGAATACCTCCGAGCTCGGTGGGAATCCACATATGTTACCTCTTTGACCGTGCCAGTGTTCATGAGATGTGATCTCTCATGCTTAGATTCTAGTATATTATTAGATATCTTCATCCATTACAGAGATCTTGTTCATAGTATATTGTACGTGGTGATGATGACATGTGACATATGTCTATTATTCATATTCATGGCCATTGTATGCTTATGTATTCAGGACTACTACACTGTATATTTGTAGTCACATGCTGTGATTTATCATTGTATTGTACTGATGAGTGGCTGGTTCTTCCACCTGTGTCTTCATTACTCCACTTATGGGATGGATATAATGTATTTCAGCCATCATGTTAGCACTCTAACCTCACACATTAAGGGGCATATGTTATAGTTGATTTTACCAAACCTCGTAGATTACACTGTTATAGCCTCCCATGTCGCTTTGCAGACTCTTTTGACTGCCCTTGCTCAAATTATACTTTGATGATCCAAAGAATCCCTTAAAAAACACATGTTTATTGCTATACGTGGGTTTTATCTTAAAATCCACATGTACATGCATGTTTCTCCAATGTAGCTCGCGTACATCAGGAAATGTGCACAAAAAAAATATTTGGAGTTTTCCTCAATGATTCCTGAATAGCATGATTATTGGCCTTCCATATGCCTGGAAACGATCCGTCTTAACCCTTGATTTCTTAATGAAGGGCTATATATTGAGCCTCTTGGATGCATTAGAAGAGGAGAAGATTGGAGAGAAAGGAAAATATAGTTCATTTTTGCCTCATTTGCTTATCCTTGAGTCTACATCCATTTGTCCTTTTGAGCACACATTTATGCTCTTCCTAAGCTTTCCATTTCTTTGTAATCTTTCCATTGAGATGGAGGATTGAAGTGGTGGAGGACTATGTGGATGAATCGGTTTCTCCATTTCGATGAGGTGCCGATAGATTTTGTCACTATTATCTCTGTTTAATATTAATATCCATTTCTTGTCCATTACATGTGTATGACTATGAATATTTTTATCCATTGATGTAGTTGTATTTGATTATACATGTTGGATTTATATATGCTAGAGTAGGACTAACACTTTAACATATATCATGCTTTCCTTGTTCGTTGTTGTTGAGGGTGAATTGTAGGTACAAGCACGATAGAAAAGCTCAACATGGATCTACTACAACTGTCCGGACTAAGGTATGTTCTGTATCCCTTACTGTTAGCAGCATTTGTTTCTCTTGCATATTGAAGTGGATTGATTTCTAGTGTCATTTAGATTGTTTTGGTCTACCACAAGCCATAGGAATTTTCTCTCCATAACACACACAAATAGCTACGCGATTTCTTTGAATTGGTAAGAAAAATTCAAGACCCCATATATTCTATTTTTCAGAGAATCCTACAAAGTAATAGTGGCCATGCTCTATAGATTATGGTGCCAAATATTTCCAATGCTTTAAATTAGAATGGACCCCATTGGCATACTACATAGCGAATACATGTAAGGTTATAATTTTGGCACAATTTTCTCTATCACTTTTAAAGATGCCATTGTCCAAGTTCAGAAGACCTTATCCAAAAATAAACCTAACCTAGTTTTTATCTTTCAACATATCTCATGGAAGTTGTGTGTGCTTCCTTCCTGCTTTGAATTTTCATTGGATGAGGGAGAAGCGAGTAGTTCATATCTATTGTTCAATATGGGAAGATAATTACAAATAATACATTTATGATATGTGTGACACTTTCATCAACACTGTCCATTTTTCTATTTTGAAGAAGAATTTCCTCAGAATTTATGAAAATTCCTTATGACTAACAAAAACCATGGGAGATTAGTATACCATGGATTAATTCCTGTATATTAGGACTTGGGGAAGTAAAACAATTCATTTATTACCCAGGAATGTTCCTGATAGAATGGAACTTGCAGAGGTTTCCTTCCAAATAGTTATGGATGGATTTCATGGTCAAATATATTCCAATAAGAGTGGAGCATGGCCAAAGTTCCCATTATACATTGGAAATTTAGTGATCCATAATGCATCTCATGGTAGTGTCATTTCCAAGGATACGGTTCATTTGAAGCTAGGTGTTGCAGAAAAGAGAATGCATGACCCTAAAGGTTTTTATCCCAAGCCTAGTTGAATAATTTTACATACCTAAACAAGAACCAAATGGATCTTTATTCCACAAAGCTCCTAGTTTTGAAGAGGTTATGAGAAAGGTACTTGATGAAGAAAAAACAATACCTACAAGGTAAGGAAACTTCCTTCATTAAATCAATTTATCATGTTGATTCTATTCCTAGGGTTACACCCGATATTTCTATCAAGATTAAAGGAGAAGTTAAGTCAAGAAAAACTATTCCCAAACATATATTAATGAGGTCATAGATCTATAAAGGGAACAAACTAGTGAGGTTATCCAACCAACCCTAGTTACCTTCCGACCTGAATCGTCTACTGGTCCCCAAGATACTCAAATTATTAATGATAAGATCAATGTTTAGTTGGATCCCATGAAGGAAATGCCAAATACTCCCATTGATAAATATCACACCATCTCACAACTTCTTATAGAAACATTTGACCATATTATTGACTCTCATGGTACTTCCTCTAATCCTCACACCAAGTTAGATTATGTAGATGATAAGACTTATCAACTAATAAAAACATCTCAACAAGTGACTAAAGGGGATTCCTCAATTGATCCTCCTTTACAATCATAAGATCATATTCCTACAAAAACTAATGAAATCCTTATTGATGATCTATCAACAAAATCTCAAACCAGATTGCCAAAGTCCAATGACTTGATCCCTTCTGTTCATGATCAACTTATTAGCACTACATAAATTTTAACTTCTATAGTTGAAGGATCAACATATTTTGGTGAAGGAGTTGTAGTGGTTTTAGGATATTAGTTTTTTAGAAAGAAACAAAAGGCTATAACGAAAAGAGGCTTCGAAAGAAACAAAGAAGGCCAAGTTATCCCCGAACAGGTTTCCAATAAGATCATTTTGAAAGAATCCTCTGATAATCCTCAATGTGGGGCTATAGAAGTGGCTACAACCATGGGGGATTTTACAAGACTCAATTTTGATTATGTATCGATTCTTATTAAAGCACTAGATGAAGAAAAATAAAAGAATGTGAGAATGTAGAATGAAAAATAAACTCTACAAGAAAACCTACACCAACAAATAGAACAACTCAAAGCTCAACACGATTTAGAATTGCAAATATTAATATGTCATATTCAACATTTATCATGGCATAAAGACATTGTAGAATCATAGGTATTTCAACAAGATATTGATATTGCGGATTTAAAAATGTAAATGAAGGAAAATAAAGAGTAAAACACCTCTGCTACATTTTTTAAGATTACTGGAAAATAATTCAAAGACAATACTATTGCATGCAATTAGAGTTTGAGAAAGACTCGGACCTCATTCTCTCAGGGACTTAAAGAGGTACATTATGATTTTAATTCTTTTGAACATTTATTATACCTCCTTGATGATAATATGAATAAGAGGAAGAAGGTTGATTTAACTTATAAAAAACTATGCAAATGGTAGAAACACCTAAAGAATGTTCCCTGGGATATTCCTCACCTAGATTCCATGAAACTTATGATAGTATTATTATCCATAGAGTCTTGGGAATATGCTTGTGCTAGTGTCGATCATATAATCTAGAAGGTTCACAAAATATGTGCCAGACAGTGGATTCTCACAGATGACTACATGGAAACTTTGGGCATTCCTACCTTTGATGAATTATAAAAATCAAATCTAGATAACCTAAATATAGTTTAAGCAAAAGAACAACGAGATCAATCAGTCAACATAATTCAAAATATCACTCAGCTAGATATATCCTCGCTCATATTCTTTATATGGACTCCTGCTCAAGTTAGAGCTAGCTTACAAGGTTTGCTAGACAAATGGTCAAAAATTTGTTTCAACAAGATTATGTATCTCTTACATAAAGCTCAAATGTAGTTAGAACATGTCAGTTACCTAGATATCAATAAGATGTGGGAGTTTTTTCAAAATGGAAAGGTGTTTCTACTAGGCCCGTTCTTTGTAGGATAAGTTGTAGTTATGTTCTGGTTATGTTTCAAACGCTCCTGAAACTTCTCCTTCTTTTTTCAATTTGTAATTTTATTTATTTGACCTTTTTGGTTGAAGAAAGAGATGTTACGGAGAGAAATTCCTATGGCTAGGGGTACCACAACAGACAGCTAGACTCCAGAAATCAATCTTTCCCAATATGCAATAGAAATAAAAACATCTAACACTAAAGGATCGAACCGCGTACCTTATTCCGGACGGTTGAAGTAGATCCCCATTTAGCTTTCCAATATTCAACTTGAATTGTTATAGCACGTCCTCAACAACAAGTAAACAATACAAGCATACTATATTTCATGGTGTTAGATCTATTCTAGCATATATAATCAATAATGTATAAGCATTTGACATATTCCAATGGATACAATATTCATTCAAATACACATTACTGGACAGGAAAAGATATTTCTATTAATATGAATCAGAGATTACAAGTGACAACCTCTGATGGCACATCTGCGAACCGAAGAAACTAAATCCCCCACTTGGGCCTCCACCACCTCAATCCTCCATCACTTGATAGCAAGCTTAGTAGCAAAAGGAAAGCTTAGGAATAACACAATAGTGCTCCAAGGGACAAAGGGATGCAGACTCAAGCATAAGTTCTGAAAACAATGGACTATAGTTTCGATACTCTCAATTCTCTCTTCTGCTTTCAATGTCTCAAGGGTTTCTTATATATCTTTTCAAAGGGATGCTGAAAGGTTGAATCCATGCGATCTCAAGGCATATGGAAGGCCAAGAGTCATATGAGTTAGATCCAAGTCAAGGAATGCTCCAAAGGTTTTTGGATTATGTACACATCCCGATGTACGTGACTATAGAGGGAATATCCGCGTATGTATGCGGTTATCTAGGAAAAGGCCGCGTATATCACTTTTCTAATGTTTTTAGGGATGGTCAAGGATACATCAAAAGACAAAAAGTGGTCCATAGGGGCTAATGAGTCTGCAGCAGGATAGGGGAAGGCCATACAATGTGTGATTCACCTAGTGTGGTGAAATCCGCTATAACAGATGCCCCCTAATGTATGAGATCAGAGGGGTTATACGATGGCCGAAATACATTATAATTCCATCCCAGAAGTGAAGTGATGAAGGTACCCAAATGGAAGACCAGCCACCCAATCAGCATAATACCATAATACAACTCTACATATAACTGCAAATACATATAGCAGTCCCAGATACATAAGAATACAATGGCCATGAATAGGAATGAAACATGATAACACATATGTGGTCATCGCCACGTACAATATACATAGATCAGAATCTCCATGATGAAGATATACAAAGGACCATGATCTCCACAAAGGCTGAAGATATATAACAGATCAATATCTCCATAGTGGCTGGAAATGGCTGACATATACTGGAACAAGTCACGAGAGTTGAAATCTCATGAACACTGGCACGATCAAGGAGGTAGCATATAGTGGATGCCACCAATCTGGAAGGTCTTCTACACAAACCTCTACGAGTACATGTCCTACTATGCAAATAGAGGTGTCGAGGTCGAACATAGTAGTCCATCGTCTGATTACCGGTCATTGATGTATACCGTTAACAGACGCGAGATAACCCACCAATAATGAAAATGGGAATCAAGGTACTAGAGTGCAAACTAACAAGTGTGAATAAATGTGTTGAGGTCGAACACTTGAGAGAATCCATCGATCAGGAGACATTGATGTATTCCCAAAATTGTCGATGGCGAGAGAACCTGCCACTGATGACTGCAAGTCTCAAGGCACTCAAAATGACTCTAGATTCCATTCCCATAATAAATGATCTGAAGTCGATGGGATGAAATCCACTGGAAGGAGGGCATTAGGGCATCCCCCATCATCCAACACGAGGTACTCAGCAAAGCTGTATAATGTGGAAGGACTCGATGATAAGGTGCACGAACTAGTAACTGTACCGGGAATGGCCGACATGCAAAGTCAAGATAACTGAGGAATGGCCGACTTAGGTTTCAACTTCCTTCGAATAAGAGCATAACGGCGTATGGTGACTGAATGAAGGCAGCATAGACTCGATATACAAACTGGGACATCTCTATGACGCAGGAGGCATCAATAGAGGCTCCATAGGGACTGGAAGCTTAACTAGTCGGTGGAGATAAAAATCAGATAACGAGTACAGATCCTAAGTCAAACTATAACCCAACCAATGGATGTGATATACAGTGCTCTGTTCGAAGGTGACACGACTCGACAGCTGCCAAAGATAATATCTTTTCTTGTCCGGCTTTTTGGTTTTTTGATTTTTTTGGTCTTTTTCAGTTATTTGAAAATCTTGAAAAAAGAATAAACTAGCTTTATAGTTACAAACTAGGAGGAGACGAGTGTCATTTAGGGAAAACAAACTAGTTCCAAGTAGTGGAACATACCTATGCTCAATGCAAGGATACATGTGTAGGATATCGACACTCGGGGGAAAATCCCCTCCCGGTAAAAAGGGAATCAAGCTATGAAGGATATAAATAAAGGCTCTGCATGGCTAGACATGAGACAAGCTTGGGCTATATCGCTGAAACGCAATGTCAGGGGAGCCGGCATAAAGCTCAATAAGACAGGCAAAGCTCATGATAATGCATCCACAACTTGATACAAGGGGAGTCTGGAGGGAAAAAGGCTAGCATAAGATCAAGAGGAGTATGAGGCTCTTGCTAAATGTCATGGAAATACTATACAACGGACTCCCACACCCTAAAGGAAAAAAATCGGCATGGGCCCCAAATTCAAATAAGGCTCTAACTAGGGTACCCATGTAAGGTGAGGCTCTACCACTCATATCATGCCACTTCTATAGTAGCAAGAAGGTTCCGTGACATCATAGAGTGGGTTTGTACCTAAGGATATAGTGACATGATCATAAGGTCATGCAAAATGCAAACGGTGGTGAACCTAACCTATATGCCAGTGTAGACATTATACCTAAGATCAGTACGAACGGGTCAATCCAAAGGCTGAAACGACGCTGAAAATGGTCTTCTACATCACAGATTAGGTCAGAAACGGTCCAAAATGTTTAGAAACGGTCAAAACTATAGGAAAGCGGGTAAAAATTTTCAAATATTTAAAAAAAATTCTATAAATAGTAAAAAATATAAATCATTCGAAACTTTTACCCATTGGAGCTCTGATTTTCAACTGCAAATTCTAGGAGATCCAGCTGGCGGAATTCACAACCGATTCTTCCAGGTATTTACTCATGTTCTCTGCTTGCATTTCAATACAATTTTTATAATTTTTCATGGTCAAATGAATTTTTAAAGGCCAATCTTACATGAGCGCTACGGCCCACGCGGGTATCGAGGCTTTTTCCGCGTATAGGGCTGGCTATACGCGGAAAAGGGGATGGAAACCGCGTACATATGCGGCTGTTTGCAAAACAGCCACGTATGACGCCACGCACTAAGATTTACAAGAATATAATGGACATTTTGGTCAAATTCTCATGTAGGATGGTGCTAGAGTGGCGAGAACGCGAGCACGATGATGTAGAGGAAGCAGTAAGGGCTGACAGAATGGCTCAAGAAGCTCTAAGAAGATGCGGACTCTACAATTTTTGGTGCCTAGGTGGCTTGAGGGCCAAACCAGGACTACTATAGATGCTTGTAGACTATTGGGATCCAGACTCAGAGTCCTTCCGGCTAGACGGCATGTCCCTCACCATTGAGGTGGAGGATATCTACTTTATCACAGGTCTATCACAGCGAGGTGAGATGGTGAACCTTCGTGCCCGAGGGGGGCCAGGTCATGGGCTGACTATCGATGAGTACATAGTTGTGTATTGCTACCCAGAGACGGAGAAGGTGGGGAGCCAAGTTCCCACCAACGCTATATAGGTATCGGGCCTAAAGGCCATACTACTGATGCTGGGCAGGATAGCAGGCTTAGCATAACTCCATCAGGCCTCTCGGCCACTGATGTTCTATGCGGTGGAGTGTATGACACCAACCATCTATGACTGGAGCACTTCACTATTGAGCAACATGAAACATCAGCTCAGCGAGTGCAAGGAAGGTAGGATACGGAACTTCGGGTTCAGCAGTATCTTGAGCATGTTTTTCTTCGAGCGTGTTTCAGGATTGAGCCCTAGAGTGGATGTTCCTCTCCACGGGGTTCGAGATCTGGCCCAACGACGTTGGGCAGACGCGATGCGCAGACTGGGGGGTGGTAGGGTGGCCAACCCTTATCCAGCAGAATTTTTTCCATGGTGGCGACGATAGATTGTTGCCATAGAGGACTACCCTTATGCAGGGATAGATTTTCGAGGAGATTCGAACATGCCATTACCACCAGGATCAGCATATGGAGACATAGGTAACAAATCTCGACCCTTACTCTTTTTTAAAATTTTTTTGAAGTATTTAATTTTTTTGTGTTTTCTTGATTATATGGAATCAAAAAGACATGTTTTTGGGTGACAATACATAATGACATCTACCATTCATGTGTATATGTGGGACCACGATGACCAGAGGGATTCCCACATCATAGACGGAGGGGAAGAGGAGACGATATCACCGATGTGGATGCAGAGCGAACGCTCCAAAGCATCCATACCAACTTCATGCGACTAACTCACAGGATTCCCATGGTGCAAGTCGAAGACTTGCCTGAGGGTATGCAGAGACAAGTGGTGGGTGTACCATGCGCATGG